>CAMXCT020002480.1:563270-633249 GCA_947184155.2 Cladocopium goreaui | reverse complement strand
CAGTAAGAAAATGTATAAATGTCATGGTGAGGATCACACGAAGTAAAGTAATTCAAAACATTTCTCAAACGATAAAATGACCGTCAAGTATCCCAATTTTTTTGAAGTTCAATTCGAAATTCCCATATTTCCGATGGAATTTCCCGACTTTTTCCAGACCTTTCACTGAAAACGCCTGGCGAGGCCTGTGGTGCCCTTCGACACGGAGGAGCCGCAAGCGCAAGTGCCGGAGACGACGATCGCCACTTGGGAGGCCTCGCCCGATGAAGAGATGCAGAAGGCACGGAGGAAGGCAAGGGGATGGGGGGTTCCTAAAATGAAGGTACCAAACAATGGATGGTTTATGATGGAAAATCCTACTATAAATGGATGATAACTGGGGGTACCCCCATGACTTGGGAAAGCTCCATGGAGCTGTAGTGGGATACGGGGATTTGATGGGATTTGTTTCACCAACATGGGATTTTTGGATGGCTTTTAACCATCAACAATTAGGATATGGGAGTTGAATGGAATTCGATGGGTAGTGTTTTTTTTTGCATATGAAACTATGAAACCATCGACAAATGGGATAAAATTGGAATTTAATGGGATTCAATGCGAGTTTTAACGATGAACAATTCAGATAAGTGGAATTTAATGTGATCTAATGGAAGTTTTACCATCAACAGGATATGCTGGGATTTAACCATCAGCTCGAGGAATTTAGTGAGTGGGACTTTCATGGGGCTAAATTAATGGGATTCAATTTTAAAAATCACCAGCAAACATGTGGTGTATTTAATTGGCATATATATATATGTTATATGTATGGTAAATGGTCAATATATATATAGTTAATCATGTAGAATATCACACCACACGAAAACCCTATGTCTCGCCGCCGTCTCAAACGTAAGGATGCGTCTTTTGCGGAAACCTGGGTCTATATATATATACACACATTATACACATGATACATCATTATACCGTCCATGTACTGTATGGTGTGTAGTAGGTATGTCATCCCCACATCCCCAACATCCGTAGAGACGCCCGAAAAAAATGCATTGCCAGGAAGAGTCTGGTCTCCTAGGCGATGTACCCCGGCGACTTTCCGTTTCTTGGACGTCGATTGGAGAGATTTTACCACGTCACGGACGTGGTAAATGCAAGAATTTTCACCATCCCCAATGACTCACCAGAATTGTGTTTACCATCTGGTAAACTAACATAACTACGGAAAATCACCATTTTAATGGATAAATCCACTATAAATGTGCAATTTTCAATAGCTATGTTAAATTACCAGAGGGTATTTTTGCTGGGAGCGGGGAGATGGTCTTGGGGTTCGGATGTGGAGGTGATGGAAAAATTTCCCCCACTTTCGAAGCCACCAGAAATGGCGAATTCACCAGAAAGCCGCTGAAGAACGAACTATTTGTTAAATTTGTTAAACATAATTTCGGATGTCCCGCAACCAGTTTGCTCATGATACTTATAAAAGGATTGTTCCTGAGGATTCCTGAGGTACCGTGATTTATTGGGGGCCATGTTAAAAGCAAATGCTCAGCATCCACAATGACAAGCACGTTGACCAGAATTTTCCCCGGGAGAAGACTCAACTTTATGATGACATACAGTATATATACGTATATATATATTATTAACATATATAGATAGATAGACTAATATGTGTATACATACATACATACATACATACATACATACATACATACATACATACATACATACATACATATATATATATATATATATATATATATATGTAGATATAGATACCGATATAGATATGTTGTATATAGAAATAGATATCTACATGTCCATACACATCACGCTTCTATCCCTAGATCCATCCAGCTTTCCATGTCCAGTCGCAAGGAATGCTATGGTCCTCTAGAGCAAGAAACGCCGAAAACACTGACCCCAACAGTCGCTCTGCGCAGCTGAGAACCGGGAGAGAAATATATGGCCAAATATTTGAAGACCTTAATAACTATATGTGTTTATATAACTAGATTAATGAACCATAGATGCCATAGATCATCATTGTTTGCTGAAAGATTATCATGGTTTGCATGAAACTATGAGGATTGTCATGAACCATAGGTTAATTAGTATGTTTGCATTATATATACATACATACAATGTTGATAGTTGTAGCCTATGTTTTTTCCGAAAAAAAACTAAATTGATGGTTATGAGTTGATAGTTGTTGGACTAGGATCCTCGGTATTCTTTTACTTTCTTGAGATTGTACGACTAATTGCCGTAAAAAGTCCTTGAACTATATGTGCCATGGTCAAATTGTTTGCATGACACAAGATGCTCTGCCAATTGAAAGAGCACAAGCGAACTTGCAAGGAACTAATTTTGCATTTCAGCTGTGGGCATGGCTACAGATCCTGGAGTGGCCCGATCACTCTGTACACTCACAGGAACCTTTCGCCTGGGGCATCGCGTGGTGAACTACTATTATTTTTTAAAGTTATCACGGGTACCATGCCTCCAATCCGCGTTTCCGGTCAAGGATGTAAATATGTTTATGTGAACTACTTTTCCGCTGAGGCTGAGGCACTTCCACCCCGAAAAAAACATTGCATGCTTCTGTTATGTGTTTAATCTTCGTCAACGCTTTGCAAACTCTTAAGTACATACCAGGTAAAGATATTTTGCCGACGTTTGATACCTCAGGTTGCTCATCGCTGCGGAGATTGGGTTATCAGACTAATGCCCAGGTTGCAAAGAAATGCTGCAACCTTATTAGAGCTCATTTTTTTTTTTACGTTTGGCCAACCCTAAACATGCATGAGCACGCAGATCCAAAAACCTTTGAATCCACCATCCTTGCAAATTGATGATGTGGCAGAAGATAGTGCGAGGCAGCGTTTGCAAATTACATGAGACTGCAGAAGAGGAATGCTAGGGGTGATTTAAAAAAAGAGAAAGGGAGGTTGCCTTGTACCTTGGGACTTGAAATTTTGGTCACGCCTTGCGATTCCTTACCCTTCCTGTTCTGTTTTATTTCTCACTTCTTTTCGCGGATTAAATCTTGCGAGACTACAATTATGTGCATGATGCATATGTGTGTTTATGGTAGACCAACTCTTGGGGCGCTCCGATTGTTGGCCCCGGTGCTCTCTTGACCTTCACGACATGATATTCATTCACCATAGTTTCAAATGCACAGACCCCACCACTAGAGTCCGAGGCTGTGTCATTATGGACCTCTGAGTTCATGCAAGAGTCGAGTCAAATTGTGGATTGTATACCATTGCATACCCAGTTCTTGAGGGATTGTTTGTTATCAATCCATAGGGATTTGTTTACCCATTCTGCTAGGACTGCTAGGATTCCCATGGCATGGGATGACCATACTCTCCGCAGCAATCAAACGTGGCGATGGACGAAGTCGCCCCAAGGTCAACCGAGTCCACAGCAAGAGACACATTACCCACCGGTCATCAAACATGGCTGGGAAATCCCCGGACGAAATGAAGGTTTAATGGGAAAATCATCGGTATATATAAAAGGTGGGTTTTCCATTGCTATGTTTAGTTACTGGAAGGTACACCTTGCCAATATCCCCAGCAACACTGACTGTTCATGTCTCTGTACCTCAAGCCCATCCTTTAATTCAGACACAGTCGGTGATTCTGGTTGTTGGGTTTGTAGCTTTTCTTGATACAAGCAGGAGCCATTCCGCTACATATTCGATGCCCAGAAATGAATCCGTTTCCCTTAACTGGCACATAGAAAATTGACCACCAGAACACAAGGTGAAATGCAGTGGATCTATGAATTGTCGTCCAAAAAAAATGTTTAAGTTGGAGGCGGTGTTGAGTGTTAGTAAGGGGATCCCTTACTACCAATGATTTCAATGATATGACTATTTAACTGATGCACGCTGTATCCCTTAATTGCCTAGACGGCAAGCAGTCTGAAAATAGGCAAAAAAAACAAATCAACTGGTTTATCATAATTGTCCCTGTCAAAGCATAGTCAATTTTCAGATTTCAGACAAAGCCTTCTAAATGTAGTATCACCCGTTCATAGATGATAACGTCAAGGAGACTTGGACAAAAATATGATTTGCCCGGATCACACTGATCTGTAAACTGAAGTGCTGGCTTGAACCAGGTGGGTTTCCACGGGAAGTCCCTGGTTTCCGGCATTGTCCGATATCAATAGGTTATAGAATCATCGAAGGAAGTTTAGAAGTCAAACTTCCGACAATATGGACAGATGAAAAGCAGAGATGGGAAGAGTCAGCGAAGAGAAGAGAAGAAGAAAGAAGATCAAAAAAGAGAAAGTCTCAGAAGAAAGAAGATCCAGGTGCGCGAAAAGGTAGGAAAGTCGCGAAACATTGTGTTTTTCCAATGATTTGTGGCTCCGGTGGGTCGAAAAGTAGGCTCGCTAAAGCGGCGGGTGCGGAGCCCGCTGGGCAGATGAGAGAAAAAAAATTGCACGCCGTTGTGGCGCGAAGCACATTTGCCAGTGCAAAAGGTAAAAACACCTCACTTTCGGAGCACTTTTGGAAGTTGAGATGTCGAAAAAGTGCACGCCGTTGTGGCGCGAAGCACATTTTGAAGTCAAAATGCACAAAGCACACCAGGTCCGGACCACTTTTGGAAGTTGAGATGTCGAAAAAGTGTACGCCGGTGTGGCGCGAAGCACATTTCCAAGTCAAAAGTGCAAAAAACTGAGGCGTACGGAGCACTTTTGGACGTTCAGATGTCGTTTTGCGTGGCGGGATTGTGCACCTTGTCAAAAGTGAGCAAAATGTGAGGGTTTTGTAGCATTTCCAAAAACGATGGCAGGCGTGGGACATTTGAAGAGGGTCTGCAAAGATGCATTTTCCGTGGCAGGCGCAGTACAAGAGACATGTTCATCAGAGCTGTTAGGAGGTCCGGGCGCTGATTTCCTGAGAGGGAGTTGCATTTTGGAGCATCAGATCTTCAGGTTTGCTGAGATGATTTTGCATGACAGGTGAAGCACTTCGTATGACCCGGTATCACTTTTTCGTGGCAGGCGCAGTAGTTTAGACAGGTGGAGTCGAAAAATCGCAAAACGCATTGGTACAAGGCCGTCAGCTCTGCACTCAACTTTCCATTTTTGAAGGAAGTCTCGCAGAATTCTTTCGTTTTTGATGTTGTCAACTTCGAAAAATGAGGAAGTCTCGCAGAATTGCTTTGTTTTTGGACTTTGTCAAGTTTAAAAATTGAGGAAGTCTCGCTGAATTGCTGCGTTTTTGATGTTGTCAAGTTCAAAAACTGAGGAAGTCTCGAAGAATAGCTTCGTTTTGAAGCTTGCAGATAGACAGATAGATAGATTAGATAGATAGATAGATAGATAGATAGATAGATAGATAGATAGATCGATCGATCGATCGATAGATAGATTAGATAGATTAGATAGATTAGATAGATTAGATAGGTTAGATAGATTAGATAGATTAGATAGATTAGATAGATTAGATAGATTAGATAGATTAGATAGATTAGATAGATTAGATAGGTTAGATAGGCTAGATAGATTAGATAGATTAGATAGATTAGATAGATTAGATAGATTAGATAGATTAGATAGTTTAGATAGTTTAGATAGATTAGATAGATTAGATAGTTTAGATAGTTTAGATAGATTAGATAGATTAGATAGATTAGATAGATTAGATAGATTAGATAGATTAGATAGTTTAGATAGTTTAGATAGTTTAGATAGATTAGATAGATTAGATAGATTAGATAGATTAGATAGATTAGATAGATTAGATTAGATAGATTAGATAGATTAGATAGATAGATAGATAGATAGATAGATAGATAGATAGATAGATAGATAGATAGATAGATAGATAGATAGATAGATAGATAAATAGATAGATAGATAGATAGGGAAATAGATAGATAGATAGATTAAATAGATAGATAGATAGATAGATAGATTAGATAGATAGATAGATAGATAGATAGATAGATAGATAGATAGATAGATAGATAGATAGATAGATAGATTAGATAGATTAGATAGATAGATAGATAGGTTAGATAGATTAGATAGATTAGATAGATTAGATAGATTAGATATATTAGATATATTAGATAGATTAGATAGATTAGATAGATTAGATAGATTAGATAGATTAGATAGATTAGATGGTTTAGATGGTTTAGATGGATTAGATAGACTAGATCGATTAGATAGATTAGATAGATTAGATAGATTAGATAGATTAGATAGATTAGATAGATTAGATTAGATAGATTAGATAGATTAGATAGATTAGATAGATTAGATAGATTAGATAGATTAGATAGATAGATAGATAGGATAGATAGATAGATAGATAGATAAACAGATAGACAATTACAACTACAACAGCTACAACTACACTACACTACTGCTACAACTACAAATATACAACACTACATTACGCTACACTATTTGCACAACACTACACTAATTACATCTAGCTACACTACACTACACCACACTACACTACAACAACAACTACTACTACCACAACTACAACTACAGTTACAACTACACTACACTACACTAATTACACTGCAGCGCGCTACAACTACAAACACAACTACAACTACGCCCACACTACAGTACACAACACGACACTACACTACACTACTCTACGCTACACTGATTACAATGCATTTCGCTACAACTACAAGTAGAACTGCAACTACAACTACAACTACCACTACATTACACTACACTACACCACACTAATTACATTGCACTACACTACAGCTACAACTACAACTACAACTACACTAACTACTTACTACTTACTACTTACTACTTACTACTTATTACTTACTACTTACTACTTACTACTTACTACTTACTACTGAACTTACTACTGACTATTGACTACTTACTACTTACTACTTGCTACTTGCTACTTACTACTTACTACTTACTTCACTACAATACACTACGCTACACTTATACTTACTACTTACTACTTACTACTTACTACTTTCTACTTACTACTTACTACTTCTTACTTGCTACACTACATTACACTACACTACACTAATTACACTGCACTACTCTACACTACACTAATTACACTACATTACAGCTACCTCCACGACACTACACTACAGCTACAACTGCAATTACAACTGCAACTGCGCTACACCACACTACATCCAACAGTTGTGGTGAGGTGACCACTGCAACCATTGCAACCATTGCAACCACTCCCAAAAACACAACTCCAACCACCTGTCGGTCCATCAGTGGATTCGCTCTGGCATCCGTGAGTCACAACAACCAACTTCTCCTAGAGGCTTCCTATTTTGAAACTTCCGCCACCGCCTTGTGCGGTACTACTGGTAGATAGTTAATGATAGTTATCAGCCAAGTTTTTTTCCAGATAAAAAGCCGACCTGCTTCGTTTCTGTTGGTAAAACTTTGTTCTTGATTCTACCCACCTATGGCATGTCCAAAGTCCTGGGGAATCCTGCTGTTCTTCCCACCCCCATCCCTAAATCTCTGGGCCGTTTCCCAGGAAAATCAAAGAAGGAAGAGCGCTGAACGCAGGAGTTCCAACAAGTCCCGGAAAAGCCGAAGGAGACGCGCTGCCGCGCTACGCTGGACATGTGACAAAGGAATGGCTGAAACTTTGCGGTTCCTACGATATAGGTGGATACCCTCCTAATCAAACGTTGCTAGCTGACAAGTTCTCAATAAATGGAGGTGTGAAAGAAGGGTCAGCATGGTACCATCCGAACCCCAGCGGCAGTTTGATTTCCATCCCCTCAACGCAACTTGAAAAAGGATTTCGGGACCAAACTAAGGAAATAATATGATAGATATATATATATAAGACTGGCAAGTGTTTTGTACAAGCTTTGTGGTACAAAGTAGTACTGGGAAGTACTTTGTGCATGTCTTGTAGTACAAAGTAGTACTGGGAAGTACTTTGTACAAGCTTTGAAGTACGAAGTAGTACTGTGACGTGCTTTGTGCAAGCTTGTAGTACCAAGTAGTACTGGGAAGTACAAAGTAGTACTGGGAAGTACTTTGCGCATTCTGTTGCCATTCTGTGCGTATAAGAGACTCTGTGTAAAGAGCTTCTCTGTGAAAATCTTCTGTCGGTAAAAGCTTCTGTGTCAAAGGTTCCCATGTGAAAAAGCTTTCTGTGAGCAAGAGCTTTTCTGTGTAAACGCATCTGTGTCTAAAAGCTTCTCTGTGCAGAAGAGCTTCTCTCTGACAGTAAAAGCTTTCTGACGTACAGAAGAGCCGAGATGAATTAAGAAGAGCTTCGATGAGATGAGAAGGGTTGAGCAGTGCTCAGATGAGATGAAAATCCCTGAGAAGAATTTAGATGACATCTGAGAAGAGATGAGATGCGAGGAGATGAGATGAGAAGAGCTGAGATGAGGTGAGATTTGGCGAGAAGAGCTCAGATGAGATGAGATGAGATGAAGCGTGGAGTGTGAAGTGCGAAGTGTGAAGTGGGGAGTGTGAAGAGTGCAGTGTGAAGGGTGACGTGTGATCTTTGGAAGACCAAGTGTCGCTTGGCATTGCATAGCAACGTGGTCGTGCCCAGCTCATGTTCTTGGACAACAACAGCGCAATAGGTTCGCACAAAGCACGCACGCAAGGGTCTGAGTGGCGCACGGCGCATGTCAGTTCTGTAATTAAAAATGCCTTGTAGTATAACCTTAAGGAAAATACATATATATATATTATATTTGTTTATATATAATTATATATATTATATTCTGTAGATTTGCATTTGCCATACTATATTAGATGACTCATGGTTGTTTTACTATTTCTAAGCTTTACTATATCCAGCATTATTGTAATTACACTATATACGTATCCTTTTTCATGTTTCTTTGAATTCTACTAGATGCCTCATACTATATTAGTTCTGTATTATTATACTGTTTTGTTCTATGCTATATCCAGTTTCATTCTCTCTCTCTCTATATATATGTATACTATCCTGTTATACTATATATAAATATTTATTGCTAGGCTATGCTATATTATTATACTATGTATACTTTGATATTTTACTATATAGTACTATGTGTATCATATATCTCCGCCAGGAGCAGTTTACAGGTGACCCCCTTAGCCTCGCAGCGAGTGCGCATGCGCTTGGGCTCCTCTGCCTATGCGGAGGTCTTGACGGCTGAGCTGCTTGGGGTAACCGGCTGGGGGGCTGGGTGGAAAAAAGAACAAAATCGATGGTTTTATAATGGAGAATCTTGTGAAAATGGATGATATGTGGTTGACTCCATGACTTAGGAAACCTCCAAATGGTGATTTTAACCATAGCATGTAGGATTTCTATTGATTTGTCCAGCTTTCTGGACTTTTATTCAGGAAGAAAATGATGATTGAAATCGGAGTTTGCCCAGTGTCTGTCAATTTTGTTTTTTTCATAGGGAAGATCATGATAGAACATATGGATTTGAGGGTAATTTGATTGTAGCTAACAACCATGTTTATAACTGATCTCTATATTGGAGAACTCCACGGAGGGGAAATTCACTTGGATTGCTAACCTGTTACTAAGTCGTTACTAAGTGGGATGTTCCTACAAGTGAGTAGCAAGGTTCAATCCCACTTTTCGCTAGCAAGACCTCGATTTTGGACTACCAGTAGTACCGCACAAGGCGGTGGCGGAAGTTTCAGAATAGGAAACCTATAGGAGACGTTGGTTGTTGTGAATCACGGATGGCAGAGCGAATCCACTGATTGACCGAAAGGTGGTTGGAGTTATGTTTGCTGGAATGGTTGCAATGGTTGCAGTGGTCACCTCACCCACAACTGCTGGATGTAGTGTGATGTACTGCAACTGTAGTTGTAGCTGTAGCGTAGTGGAGTTGTAGTTGTGGTGTAATGTAATTAGTGTAGTGTAGTTGCAGTTATATAGTTGTAGCTGTAGTTGTTTTGTAGTTGTAGTTGTAGTTGTAGTTGTTGTAGTTGTAGTTGTAGTTGTAGTTGTGGTAGTAGTAGTTGTTGTTGTTGTAGTTGTAGCTGTAGTTGTTGTGTAGTTGTAGTTGTAGTTGTAGTTGTAGTTGTTGTAGTAGTAGTAGTAGTTGTTGTTGTTGTTGCTGTTGTTGTTGCTGTTGCTGTTGTCGTCGAAGTTAGGGTAGTTAAGTTAGTGAAGTAAGTTAAGTTAGTCAAGTTAGTTAAGTTAATCAGTGTCTACTTTTTCGACATCTTCACGTCAAAAAAGGCTCAAAACCCTCAGTTTTTTTACACTTTTGACTTCGAAATGTGCTTCGCGCCACAACGGCGTGCACTTTTTCGACATCTCAACTTCCAAAAGTGGTCCGAGCATGTGGTGTTTTGTACATTTTGACTTCGAAATGTGCTTCGCGCCACAACGGCGTGCACTTTTTCGACATCTCAACTTCCAAAAGTGGTCCGAGAATGGTGTGCTTTGCACATTTTGACTTGGAAATGTGCTTCGCGCCACAACGGCGTGCACTTTTTCGACATCCCAACTTCCAAAAGTGGTCCGGACCTGGTGTGTTTTGTACATTTTGACTTGGAAATGTGCTTCGCGCCACAACGGCGTGCAATTTTTCATCTCTCATCTGGCCAGCTGGCTCCGCACCCGCCGCTTTAGCGAGCCTACTTTTCGACCCTCCGGAGCCACAAATCATTGGAAAAACACAGTGAATCGCGACTTTCCTATCTTTTCGCGCATCTGCATCTTCTTTCTTCTGATCTTGTCTCTTCTGACTCGTCTCACCTCTGCTTTTCAACTGTCCATATTGTCGGAAGTTTCACTTCTAAACTTCCTTCGAACATAATTTCATACACTGGTCGGTGGTCTCATTTTCATCCTTGGCCCGAATGCTAAAAACTGGTCGCGATTTCACAATTCCATAATATTCCATACTTTCAGGGAGGTTGATGGTTCCAACCTTGAGACTTGGGGGGCCCAACAGGCCAACATATGTGCTGCACGGTCCAACCCAAGTCTGATCTTGAAACGCGTGTTTTGTTCCAAATCCCCATCTTTGCTGGGTGTATTTGATTTTATCCCGACTCTTGGCCAAAAACATTTAATGTTTGGTTGCCGGGGTCATATTTGAATCATCAATATCACCACAATGTTTCTTGATACGCATGGGATTGGTTTTCAAGATATATGCTAGTTGGTGGTTTCAAGCATTTTTTATTTTCCATAATATATGAGATAATCCTTCCCATTTACTTTCATATTTTTCAAGATGTTTAAAACCACCAACCAGTATGAATCCGGTTTCGCAAAAATCGCGGCTCTAAGGAGTTTGCACAACGCATTAGAAGAGCTTGGACTGAATTTCACCCAGGCCTCCGTCATGGCGTGGGCCTTTTTTTTTCCATGGATTTAACCAGATAGGGATTTAAGGGTGATTGATGTGATGTATTAATGTAATATATACCCTCTGGTTATTTAACATAGCTATGGAAAATCCCTTATAAATGGAGGTTTCTAGCTGGGAAAATCATCTATAAAGGGACCATTTTCCATAGCTATGTTAAATAACCAGAGGGTATATATATATATATGATTAATATGTATATGTGTGTGCAAACGTGTTAATATAGGTGAATGTGTATTTATATACGGATATATATGTATATATATCTACATAAAGTGTGGAATATATGGAGATGGATTAAACCGTATTAATTTCGAAACCGTGACACCGTGGGGAAATGAAGATTCATCAACTATGTGAACAGCCAGTGACTCGACCCATTGCGTATTTAGTATCCCCCAGCTGACCATTTTGGGAACATGATGGTGAACCAGTGGATTGATGGGGTACCCCTTGGGATCACTTATGATCACTTTTTTCGAGAACCTGGCCCTGGATTCCTGGATTTTGAAGATGGGGAACAAGTTAAATCCAGTTCATGCTGTCACTCAGCATAATGCATACTTGTTCTGAAGAAACCGTGCTTGGATGTTTCATAAGTCTCTCGCGAGCATGTAATCGCCAGCTGTTTTTTTTGTCACAGCCAACTCTCAGAAGACGCCCGGGAAAATGCAATGGTTGGGCCTTTGGGATATTGTCGAGACTATTTCTTGTTGAATGAGAAGAGGCTAAGCGGCCTTTGCCCACACTTGCTGGACAACAATTTGTGCTTCCGAACCACTTCCTCAAGCGCTTACCAGTGGATAATGGCAAAACTTGCAGAGTAAAAACCTCCATATTTGATGGGAAAAAACATGGTTGAAACACCGTGGATTTCAGTGGTGGCAAAGCAAGTTGAGCGCAGGAAGATATCAAGTTGCTGGTAAACCAGCTGGCGGACTACATCGACCTGAAATTCGTCAAGGACAGCTATTCACGGTGGGTTTAACGAAGGTAGTTAGTGGGACAATGGGTTTCGTCAGCTTTCCATGGGGTTTCGTGGGTACTTGGAGGGTCAATCCAGGCTAACTGTAACAGCAGAGGTCAATAGAGGAGAAGGGTAAACTATATAGTGACCTCATGTCGTGACCGAAGCCTGGAATCATGCTTAGTAAGGGGAATCATCCCCAAATGGCCTTGGTTCAGGTTAGTGAAATATTATAATTACCCAGATAGAGTTATGTCTTACCCTTCGGTACTCAAACGTGGCAATTGGAAACGCCTTTAAACAAATAGAGGTTTACAGCTGGGAAACTCATCCAACTGGTGGATTTTTCCAGCACACCATGGTTGATGAAACGCCGCTTTTCAAACAACCCCATCAAAGATGAACATTTGAAGCAAGTTGTTAATG
Organism: Cladocopium goreaui; assembly: GCA_947184155.2. NCBI lineage: Eukaryota > Dinophyceae > Suessiales > Symbiodiniaceae > Cladocopium > Cladocopium goreaui. Next base: position 620,481 of record CAMXCT020002480.1, on the reverse strand, counting down.
CGCTTCATTCCTGCGAGACATGCGTATTTCTACACTGGGCAGGCTTGATTGGATTGTTTGATTGGATCCATGAAAACCCCTGAAATCCAATATATAGTCAGTTATATAATTATATGAATGGCCCATAAGTCAGGAATGATGGATGGCCATGGCCATGAATGTGGAAAGACCATCGGCGACCCCTCCACTTCACCAGGACCCGGAGCAGGATCAGACGGCCGGAATCGATGTGGACCGTGACCAAGCTGTCTGGGAATTTCCGGAGGTCAAGAACCCATCAGCACCGTGGCAGCGGTGAGGAACGGAAAAATGACGTGGAATAACGTGGACTCATGAAATCTGTTGAAGAATGTTGAAGAAATCACCTTTCAAAAAAAAAAAGAGGATTTTGGAGTTGTGGATTTTGAGTAATCCGGGCTGGATTACATATGCTGAAAACCTTGTTGTTTTTTGAACAGTGGTATTGTGATGTTGCTGGTGGTGCTTGTTTCAGTGGCCTTCCAGTTGCCCCTTCCTCGGTTGGTCCGCGCGCAGAGATGCACTACCGTACGTGTTTGTGCCGAATGGTGGCATATTGTAACCATATGTCCAATTCCATCAAGTATATACAGTATATATGTATTTATTACTAATGATGATTGACAATGTGTTGACAAACAATCCCTTGAGAACCGCAGATGAAACGGATCATATCAAATATATTTGGAACTATTTCAGGGCCAAGGCTGGACCTTTGTTGTTTGGCCAATGATTATTCATGATAATTCATTTGTAAGTGCGAGCATTTCCTACATCAGCTGACAATCCGCTCATTCTTGCAGGAGACAATCTAGAAGAAAAAGCTACGTCGTCACCATCTTTTCAGAAAAGTTTGGCCATGATTCCAACATATCCCATAGGATCCATGGTGCTGCTATATATGGTAACATGGATCCCATCAATATACCCCCAATGTTAGCATATATATACCAGCACCATGGATCCTATGGGTATTCCAACCATTCCATTCCATCCTCCCTTCGCCAGGTCCGAAGGAGTTGGGCCATGGATTTCGAACCCAAACGAGACTGGATGCCAGGCTGCATGGCGCCCTTTTGTCGTCGATGGCCCGAAAAGGATTTTTTGGCGGTAAAATCATCCTGTTAATATTGTTACATGTAAGACAAACTGACAAAATGATACAAAATGCTATGTATATAGTATATATCTATGGCTTTCCCGTTTGGAAATCATCTAGAAATAACGGATTTGACCACATCGATCTTAGTCTACTGGAGGGTATAGACGTTTTTTTTCCGTACTAGAGTGACCCATAAAAGATCATTTGTTCTGCTCTTTTAGTAGGATCAAACACTTGTTATCATCTAACTCTGGAGGTGAAAAAGTCAATAACAAACCTCGGTTTGCTATGGTTATGGTAATTATAATTGCAAGATGGTGGCCTTGTGCCCTGTTTATTCTTGGGGTAATGTACCCCCATTTCCATCTATTTCCAATAATAAAGCCAGTTGGGCACTCGGTTTAGACACGCAACAACAAAATGGTAAAATTGGACGTGGTTTGTTGGATTTATACCACATCACATGGATATATTTCAAGGTACATTTGGCGAGTGTTTGGTTTTTGCTTTAATAAGGAAGTCTATAGGAAGCGTTTTCCACCATCAAAGATGTTTTGCGCATTTTTGCGCCATTCCCCGTTGTGAGTGCTTCAACCTTGGAGTTACTAGCCCATAATTCTCCAATATTGGACAATCAACACACAGGCTGGCCATAATACAGGATGCGCACCAGCTTACCCACACTTTCAAAACGGCTAAAAATGGGAAAATTGGTTGGGTCCAAACGCATTGACTTCGGACCTCGGATCTGAGAGGAATATGCATCGCAGTGAATCCCAATGGAAGCACCATGTCACCCATGAAATCACCATGAATTTGGTTGGGATCCCAGATGTCCCGCAGGGGTCCCTTTTCGACATTTTGGCCCAGGAATGTTTGCCCCACCGATGCTTTGGTGAATCTGACGCTCGACCACTTTTTTGGGGGTGCCTTTGTGGTGGTTTCCTAAGTCATGGTACCCCCAGTCATCCAGTCATGAACGACCATGCCTTAGTATTGGAACGCGATGGTGACGACTGGGGATCCGACATTTTAAAGAACCTACGTATGTTATGTATATAGCATATGATAGCGCATCCCACAAGAACAGTATTTTGTCAGTATTTTAGTGGGATGTTTAGCTTCTATGTTTTTGAGGGTTATATATATACATACATAGTATCGTTGACTTTGAGTATCAACGATATATTCCGTGTATCTGTATATATATATTATATATAATAGAATTACATAATATATGTATATATATATACAAATATATTGTGCAACCTTTAAAATATTAATATATAAGCTAAACATTTCCACTAAAATAGTGACGAAATACGTTTCTATTTTCTTGTGGGATGTGCTATTATATATATATATATATTTATGTATTTGTATATGTACATGTATGTATATATGTTATGACTCAAGTTTGCTCACCGAATCATATGTAAAGGATTGTAAAGGTTTACCTGGTATACCTATACTTTTGTTTAACGAGATTTCTACTTTAAAAAAAGACAACATCAAAATCTTCCCATGATACTTTCGAGGAGATACATCTAGTTTCTCAGAGTTATGCACCTTCCGTTCGGATAAAAAAAAAAGATAAAATGGTCGTTCTATCCTAATCCCAATGTCTACGTTTAACGTGTAATTATAATATATATATATGTATAATAACATATATGATATATGTATGATATACACATAGAATCACTCACGTCACCATTCTTGTTGAACATTCGTCTCCCCATTCGTCACCACGTCACCACTTTCAGCAGGTTGACGGATCCCGAAGTGCATCTCTCGAAGCGAATCTTCGGTCCGAAGACGCGGAAACAGTTCGACGCGCCTCGGCAGTCGACTGATGCTGTGATAGGTGTGATAGGATATGATAGGTGTGATAGGATATGATGTTGGTGCTTGTGAAATGTTGTTTTTGACTAGGTAAGACTTGCATCTCAAGGTTTTTGTTGGGCTTGTAGATGCCAATATGAGTGTTTATGACGTGTTGTAGACCAAACTGGGGTGACGAACATGTGTATAGTTTAGCCCTCCACCTGAGCGACCCCAAAAACCGTTTTGAATTGTTTTAATTAGGGCCTTGTCATATGAGCATTTGGCGTAAGCAAAACCCTGGTTGGCGCCAGGTGGCGTAAGGGGTTTTGTCAAGAATGTGCTGCGTAAGCACTGTGCGTAAGCACATGTGTGGCATGTGCAAATCAAAGTAAGAGATGTATTCAAGTTCTGGTTTGGCTTGATGAAACCATTTCATGAGTTGAAACCGACCAGTGGTTCCCTCAACTATGGTTTCCTTGTGTGTTTTCTTAATCGTTCTATTTTTTTGGTTATAATTCCCCACCACTATGGCCAAATTCCGCGTAAGCTCCGCGTAAGCAGCGCGTAAGCTGAACTTGACTTTTTGAGTAGTAGCCCACATGCCCGCGCAAACAAAAGCCTTTTCGGACCTGCAATGGCGCCAAAGAAACCGCGTCGTTGGAACTGTTTTTGAAATTTTCGAAGCACATTGCCCCTCTGTCGCTGATGCAACCATGCTCATGGACAAAGTCTTCAAGAAGTGTTCCTCTTGGCTACCAATCTCAACTTTGCAGACCCAGTTCGTTGCTCAACTCGTTTCCTCCTTGGGTAGTATTCGTACAAATCTTGTGGATGATTTCCCTACTTCTGGGAAGACCTTCTGGGAATGCGCGTAGCTCTTCTTCCTCTTCTTCGACCTCTAGCTCTTCTTCATCCTCACAACGCTGATGCTGCAAACATATTTGACGGTGAAAACAAGCGGTGGCGTAAGCAAAACCTGTGGTGAGGTATCATTTTTTCGAGATTTCCCAGTGCGTAAGCTCCGCGTAAGCTAGTTTTTTCTCATTGTTGTCGCGTAAGATAACACTGTGTGCGCGTAAGCAGTGCGCAAGCCCCAGCGTAAGCATATCCAAGCGACATGGCAAAGGAGATAGGTTTTTGGCGCGGCTCACCTTGGGAATGGCCTGTCTCTGCAGTGGGTAGCCGGTGTGAAATATGGGAAATATATGGAAATATGGGAAACAGTTTTTGTCAAAGTGGTGAATATCCCTAAAACGCATATTGAAACAAGGGGCAAATGATAAACTGATACATGATAAACCATACGATGAAAAATGAAGACAAGGTTCTAGATTTTGAGACAACTGCTGCCACAAAATCACCTTGTGACCCCTTTAGATTTCGTTTCGTGAGAGCCGAACCTTAGGCCCGTGTTTTACAGTGAAACATATATCATGTGTTGTAAGTGTTGTTCCCCGCTGTTCCTGTTCCTCCTTAAATTAACTATGGATGTGGAATCTAGACCATTTTAATGCATTTCATCTACTTAGGTGATTTGCCATCAATGTATAATTCCAATCACTACAGAAATCCATTATCATCTACTTTCTGGTTTTACCATGTTTTACCTATCAATCCATTGACTATCGCTACATGATCCGTACATCTAAATCAAAAAAGAGAACCAGGACGATCCATTCCCGTTATCCAGTTATCCATCATGATATCCCAGGGTTATCCCAAACAAAAAGATGCACATTTTTACCCAGCAGGTTTCATTGATTTTCCCCAGGGCTTTGACTGGTTTTTCCAGTTTTTTTTTTTTTGTATGTTTCTCCTAGGGATCCCCAGCCATGGGTGGAACATGTCCTGAAACTCACAGACGATCCGTGAGCATCTCCAACGATGGGATCCTAACGATTTGGTACACGAGATCACACAGGCGGCCTCATCGAAGGGTGACTCTTCGTCGTGGCAATAGTAGAACTACTGATTTAATTCCCATGACGGATCCATTCACGGTGCTGCTATATATGGTGCGCCATGGATCCCATCAATATACCCCCTTTATGTTAGCAAATATACCAGCACCATGGATCCTATGGGATTGGATTTACTGGTTAGAAACTGCTTAGAAACTGCTTAGTAACTGGGGATAGTAGTCGTTTACTACGATCCCCAAGTGACGATCTGCAACCCTATGGATCCAGCCGTACCTTCTTAGGAAGTACGACTGAGGTATGATGACTAGGGGGCTAGCTGTACCTTCTCAGACAGTGTTTGGATCCATAGGGCAATAGTACACCATCCCCAATTGAAGATCTTACGGAAGTTTGAGAGTTATCCTGCCAGTAGGGCCTCAACAAGTCCCTTTCGGGGGGGTTGAAGGCCAAGAACTCCGTAGCATCGCAAGTGGTGAATAAGCCTAGTTAGAGAGTCCCCGATTCGTTTCGGTTATCCCACCTAGAAGTGGGGAAACTGACCCCATTCACTAACAGATCGTTTCTAAGTGGGATGATCCTCCAAGTAACCATCCCCAATTCGACCATAAATGGGTGGTATAAACCAGCAATCCGACTGAATTATAGTGACTGAATTACCTCACCGGAATGATTGTGGAATCATCCCCAAATGTCCAAAAATCTAGGTTTAGTGACAGTGAATCATTGGCTGCAAGATACCCTTGTTGGTTGATGATTAGTTCGGAGGTTATTTACTATCCAGCATGTTGGGGATTATCACTATCCATGAACTGGGAATCCGGTTTTTAACCAACCAGTATGATAAAACGACAGAGGGTTTTGCGCAATGGTCCTGATCATTACGCATCATATATATATATATGTGTATATATATAGATATATATGTATAGAAATATATATATATATATGTATGTATATAGAAATATATATGTATATGTAGACCTACTGGCTTGAGCTGTAATATCTAATTACTAACATCACATGTTTTTTTTTTACACTTGGGTTATATTGACATATAGAAATACAGTAATATACTTCAACATTATCTACAGATCCAAGTGACTATATGCCTGGCTGTGAAAACTAACAACAGCAAGGGTTCAAAGCTAGCCTTGCATTGGTGATGCACAAGTCACAGAGATTGAAGCCCAGCAAGCACTGTTGGGAACCCTTCATGAGTACATAACGTGGGCTCAAAACGTTAACTATATGAAACCGGAATGAACACTATAGTTGGAGCACGGCCTTTATCTGGCCGTGCGTTTTCGTGCACATTGGGGGGGTGGGGTGGGGTGGGGTGGGGCATGTGTTAACGTTCATGTGAACTTGCTAGGTAAGTGGACTCGTCTCTGTGTGTGCCGTTATGTGCGTGTAGACATGGGTGGGGTGGGGTGATGTGTTAACGTTCATGTGAACTTGCTAGGTAAGTGGACTCGTCTCTGTGTGTGCCGTTATGTGCGTGTAGACATGGGTGGGGTGGGGTGGGGCATGTGTTAACGTTCATGTGAACTTGCTAGGTAAGTGGACTCGTCTCTGTGTGTGCCGTTATGTGCGTGTAGACATGGGTGGTGTGGGGTGGGGCATGTGTTAACGTTCATGTGAACTTGCTAGGTAAGTGGACTCGTCTCTGTTTGTGCCGTGATGTGCGTGTAGACATGAGTGGGGTGGGGTGGGGTGGGGCATGTGTTAACGTTCATGTGAACTTCATGTCAAGGTCGTCTGGCAGGTTGTGCCACATTCATCAATACATAACATGTTGAAATCCAGGTCGGTTGCAAGGTCGTCTGGCAGGCTGTGCCAACTTCATCAATACATAACATGTGGAATTACAAAAAAATTCGTTTTCGCCTAGGCGAAATACTTGTTTTTTCATTTCCTGCACCAGAATAAGGGGGTTTCTTGTCTTTGAACTCACATCAAAACAATACAGCTCGAATTAGTTGGGGAGTTCTGAGAAACATCAAAAATGATAGTTTCGCCTAGGCGCAACGATAGATTTGATTTTATGCACCAGAATCACGGGTTTTTCGCCTTTGAAATCACATCAACCAAAATCCTATTGGCACGAACACATCAAACATCATCCATGACATCCCGTTGATCACAAAAACACCACGGCCAGATAAAGGCCGTGTTCCTAGTCTCACTCTGTTTCTGATTAAACATGCAGGAAAATATATTGTATGTGATCAGCGAAGATTAGGCTCTAATGTATGTGTATATAATTGAAAAACCATTTGCATTCAGAAATATCAAATATAGCTGGTTATAGCTGCATAGATACCCTCTAGTACTTCAACGTGGCAACGGGAATTCAACAAAACAAGTTACCATCAATTTAGTCCAAGAATTATATAACTGTGTTTTCAGTCCATTGGGACAGGCTTAGAAGAAAAACTGTTTTTTCAGTCCAAAAAAAACACACAGTAATCCAAGAATTATCCCAGATTCTTCCCGTATATTCCCACAATTTCCCATTGGATTTTTCCAGCCGAATCTGGACAGCGAGGCGAAGGCTGCCAACCTGGACATCAGTGAAGCTCGGCGTGAACAAATGGTGTGTTTTGTTTTTTCTTGTGTAGAAATACCATGTAAATATATAAATAGGAACACCAAAAAGATAACGTAGGGTCGGGTAATAATTAACGTCAATGCAACTTGCGTTCAAGATGGGTGCTACGTTGGAGTTACGTTGGGTGGGGTGCGTTGGGGTGAGGTGGGGTAATAACGAAAAAAATAGCGCACCGAAATGTTCTTGCTGTTCATTCTTTAAACAAGCAACCCGGCTTGCAAAGTGTCTTGAAAGCAGTAGCTCGGTTTCGGCAGTTGGCAATGAAAAGTTGCCGCAGCCCTGTTTTGGTCTTCAAAGAGGCTCCGTGGGTATGTTGAGAAAAAACGTTGGCTCGCCTGGCTTGGTCGCTGGTGGTGTTTGAAAACTTGGCAAATACCTTGACATGGAGTCAAAATACTTGCGAAAACCATCGCAAACCCAATATTCCAAGCATTTCTGAATGTTATTTCCAAACACAGAAAATGTGTATCTCGTAATTCCAATAGGGAAAGGCAGATCACATAAAGATGAAATGCAATGATCGTATGTTATGTACTTCAACTTCAACGGATCAAACAAATGGTTCGTAACTGCCAACTTATTTATGCAACAAACAAAACATGAAAAATCGTCAGTTTCCCGCAGTAAAATGCCATGGTTTTTATCAACTTCACCCATGATGATCTGCCTCGCCTTGGCCAACCTACTCCCCCTACTTGTAGCGTATGTATATATTATATTAAATTATATTATATAGATATGTATAGAACTCCTCATTTATTTACCTGGTTAAACGAGTATATTATACCCAGTCCATCAGACATACACATGTTTACAGCGTATGCACCGCCCAGGTTTTTTCCCCAAGTCATAGCTGGTGGATGGTATTCATTTGATCCCCCCATTTGATATGGTTAGCCTAAGGTAAACTAACATAGCTATGGAAAATCACCATTTGTCATGGGTAAATCCACTATTTCTATGGCAATTTTCAATAGCTATGTTAGTTTACCAGAGGGTAGGTAACTTGACCCATCCCCTTTTTTGGTTACCCAAGGGGTACCCCTGACCTTGCCAAGGAAGGCTCCAACACATGGGGCTTGGATATGCCGCTTCGCCGATTCCTGCAAGCTAAGGATCAACGAAAACGATGTTTTACCGGCAAAAATGGAGGTGACATCTAGAATATATATATATATAGATTTTATAGGGAGATGTGGTGTTTTGTTCTGTTGATACCGTTGTAAACCCCATTGAACTATGTTTTGGCAAACTGTGGCTGACTTGATTTTACGTTTGATTGCATATGAACATTGATTCGGTATATCTTTGGTGAAGGCATGGAAACAACCTAATCAGCGTCAACGTTGGAAAGCGATCACCATCTCCAACATTTTCACCGTGTATCTCACTGACTCATTGATTCCTACCTGGGGGGTGAAATTTGGGTCATAAATTCAGCACCGAATGGGTTTTATATGTCACCGCTATAAGTTAGATCCATTTGAATCCCAACTCAGGGGCGCATTACCATAGTTGCCCACCCACCATGACTGCGTACGCCATCTCACGTTGAATGATGCTAGTTATGCCCAGGGAATGTTAGGCTAACCGAAGTGCTAACGTTTTCTTCCGATCCATTTGTATCCATCATGCGTATCCATCATGTTGTTTTTTTTCCAAAAGCAAAACACATAAAACACTTGTAAACTCACAGGCCAACGACATGAGAAGTAGATTGCCAACTTACCTTTGCGCTTTGTTTAAAAAAAAAAACGCTCATTCACTGGGATGTGGTTGATGCTCAAATTACTAAGTTACCTTTTTGTTTGGTAAAATCACCTCACACTATTTATTTGTATACGCATAGTACATACATCAATAACAAATCCAACAGGTCCCGGGATCATGTCCAATGCCATTTGAAGAAGGTTTGTGAAAGAATTTCTTCATCGGAGGTAGTGGAGCGATTTAGGGTATGTTAAAAAACCTTTGTTCAAATCACATGAGTACATAAACTGTATAAATATATATATATGATATATATATATACATACATACATACATACCTACCTACCTACATACATACATACATAGATACATAGATACATAGATACTTAGATACATAGATAGATACATACATGCATGCATGCATGCATATATATATACAATATGTATACATGTACCCGACTGTATCCCCATCGCATCATATTTTTTATTTCCCTGTGTGTCGGCATTTTACCGGTAAATCATCATCTTGATAGTTATTCCCAGCTAAATCCATTAAATCCCTCTTGAATTGATTGTTCGATCCCCTTAAAGACCACATTTGTGGTGGTCAAATTCATTTTTTCTGGGCGGTGAAAATCAACATTTTCAATGTTAAATCCTTATGTTTTCAGGGTGAATTCACACATGTTAATGGCTATATCCCACTTGTATCCCATTAAATCCCTATGTTTTTGAAGGCTAACTCCTATAAAAACCATTGTTTTTGATGCATAATCTTCCTGTTTTTGGATGGTTAACTCCTATAAAAGCACAGTTTTTGATGATGTAATGCCGTGAGATCGCTACTTTTGGATTAAATCCCATTCAAATACCATTCAAAAAAATCAATCCCGTGAAATTTCAATGATTCCGACTAAATCCCTTTTTCAATCCCTATTCAAACCCCCTATTCAAACCCTATGAAATCCCCATTTTTCCTGACCATCCCACGGTAGTTCCACGGTAACCGCTCTCCTAGGCTGAGCTCCACGGAGGCGCAGGCCATCCGGCAGCGCTTGCGCGTGCGCCTGGGGGCGGCGGTGACCTCGGAAAGGTGCCATGGATGGGATGTTACCCTTGGGATCTTAATGGATTAATCATTAATGGATGAATGGTTAATGGATCCATTCACCATTAATGATCTAATGGTCACTGGTTTCTAATGGTGACTGGATCTAATGGTGCCATTAATCATTAATGGATGGTGAATGGATGGTGAATGGATGGTTAATGGATGGTTAATGAATGGTTAATGAATGGTTAATGATCTTAATGGATCCAGTCACCATTAGAAACCAGGGATGGAAAACCACCAAAAAAGCCACGGATTTAACCACTATTAACCGTGGTTGATTAATCCGGGGTTGACATTAATGGGATGCTTAATGGATTACCCTCTGGTAAACTGTCACATAACTATGGAAAAACACCATGCTATTAATGGGACAATTCACTATTAATAGTGATTTCCCATATGTTAAATTACAAGAGGGTAATGGGATGCTTAATGAGTGGTTAATGGATGGTTAATGAGTCTGAGTGGTTCATGAATGGATTAAATATCATTAAATGGATTAATGATTAATGGTGAATGTTGATCTTTTCATGGATTGGATGTTACCCTCTGGTAATTTAAGTGACATAACGAACTGGAAAGATCCACCATAGAAAGGTCTCGTGAATTTTCCCATGAAAAAACTGGGACCATGGGACCTGATGAAAAACCTGTAGAAAACCACCAGTTTGATGCAAATGTGTCATGTCAGTTCCAGAAACGGGAATATATGTGTTTCTGTACTATTCTGTACCGACATATGATTGATATAGAAAGACAGGTTTGAATCCATGTGCAACATTTGTCAAGATCCTTTGTAGATACTAGATTCTAGATACATATCAGTATGTAAATATATGTGATTATGTGTTTATACGTGTATATATATATATATATACAGGTATACACATTTTGCTAGATATTTGAACTTATCTATATGGTTTTGTTTGACAACCTGTTTGATAGATAGTTAAGACAAGCTATATTTATCATATGAATCATACGTCTATCTTTTTAATATATATATATATATTCAATCTCCCTGTAAAAAGGAGCTGTTTTGGTGCAGTCACTTCATTTTCAGATACACGCATATCTATATCTACGTCTATATCTATATGTCCATATCTATATTTGCATTTTGTTTTGTAAGATCAACAGTATATGCATATATATATATATATATACATATGGCTGTGTCTTTTTTTAATGTGTGCAGATTTTAGAAAAGGCATGATGTTCGAGTTGTGCGAATCATACCCCCGAATCATACCCCGAATCATGCCCCCAAATCATACCCCCCAAAAAGATAGAGACAAGATAAGATAGAGTAAGGCAGAAACAGATAGGAATGGAAAGGAGCGGATAGGAGCGGATAGTAACGGATAATAAGATGGATACATGGATACATGCATAGATAGATGGATAGATGGACGGACGTCTCGATGGATCTGTATCGTGTTTACACAGATATACATACAATATGTGTAATATAGAGACAATTATAGACAGATGTTTATTGCGTCTTGGTGATGATAGATGTATTACTGACCAATGTTTTCATTTTGACACAACAAAAAAATCCCCAATATACAAACAGAATCATTATCAAAATATCTCATGCAGTAGATATCAACGTTGATAGAAAGTGACAAGGTGAATACGGAAAATGGCAATTACCCCTGATTTAGGGGTACACGCAATCACTGACGTCGTTCCAACTGATCCAAATTCTCGATTTGTTCGAGACAAGTGGCAGACGTGGCACTGCGTTCCTTAAGTCTTGATTGAGGCACTGTGTTTTACTGGTATGATGGTGAGTCAAAAACCTGGTACCATTTTTTTTACTTTAAAATGGCTTGTAAATAGATGTTTATTCCCGAAAGATATGGTGTAACAGGTTGTCATCCATCCCCGTATCCGTTTTGTCACAGTTTGGTCCTTCCCGATGCTGGATCATCACTTTATCTTGGAGAAACGTGATATGTCCGCAAGTTCGTTTGATGCGTCTCCATGGGTCAGCGTGGATTAGTACGCAAAGATTCTAACATTTATCCAGTCTGCAAGTCTGCAAATGGAATGATTATTGGTTTACAACTACCATCTTTCACCAGTGTTTATAGTAATTATATATATATAATTATTTATATAATTAGTTATATAATTATTTATATAATTATGTATATTATATATATAATTATATATATATATTATGTATAATATATATATAATATTATTTGTTATAGTTATATATAATATGTACAATATATATATATAAATTATATCGTTAGTAGATGTATTTGTAGTAGTTCTATAGAATCTATTGGAGACTTGGCTTTAAAAGCAAACACACAGACCTGTCAGGCTGGTGTCTGGCCGTGCACTTCACAGCGCCATGGAAGCTTTGGGATTGACCAGTTACACCGTGGAAAACATGTGGCCCGGCGAAGGTGCTGGATGACTTGTTTGTTCAACCAAGTATTGTTGTTGTAGTTGCAGTAGTTGTTGTAGTTGTAGTAGTAGTAGTAGAAGTAGTAGTAGTAGTAGTTGTTGTTGTTGTTGTAGTAGTAGTAGTAGTGGTAGTAGTGGTAGTAGTAGTTGTAGTAGTTGTTGTTGTAGTAGTAGTTGTAGTAGTAGTAGTAGTAGAAGTAGTAGTAGTAGTAGTTGTTGTTGTAGTAGTAGTAGTTGTAGTAGTAGTAGTAGTTGTTGTTGTAGTAGTTGTAGTAGTTGTTGTTGTAGTAGTAGTAGTAGCAGGAGTAGTAGTAGTAGTAGTAGTAGTAGTAGTAGTAGTAGTAGTAGTAGTAAATGTTGTAGTAGTAGTAGTTGTAGTAGTAGTAGTAGTGTAGTAGTAGTTGTAGCTGTAGTAGTAGTAGTAGTAGTTGTTGTAGTAACAGTAGTAGTAGTAGTAGCAGTAGTAGTAGTTGTTGTTGTAGTTGTTGAAGTAGTAGTAGTAGTAGTAGTTGTTGTTGTTGTTGTTTTTGTTGTTGTTTTTGTTGTTGTTGTTTAGGGATGTCCAAAACCCCTACAACCATGTTCCTGTTCACCTTGGGCGCTTGACATGGGTGTGCCCGAGGGGCAGCTTACTGGTAAAGGATTTGCATGATATTTGATCCCATTGGCCGACCATAGCATCAAAAAATGCAAGTGCAAAAAATGAATTGACTGCTCCATTTTTTTGCTGGTTAAAAAAAAAGTTGTTGGGTAACATTTTTTTTGGTTAAACACAATTTTTTTTTGAACAGAACTATACCTTTTTTGGCAAAAAAAGTTGTTGGGTAACATTTTTTTTGGTTAAACACCATTTTTTTTTGAACAGAACTATACCTTTTTTGGCAAAAAAAAGTTGTTGGGTAACATTTTTTTGTTAAACACCATTTTTTTTGAACAGAACTATACCTTTTTTGGCAAAAAAAGTTGTTGGGTAACATTTTTTTTGTTAAACGCCATTTTTTTTTGAACAGAACTATACCTTTTTTGGTACCATGCCAACATGACTCTGAGCTGCCAACAAACCATGTGATTGGCTGCCAGCAACCATGTGGTTGGCTGCCAACAACCACGTGGTTGGCTGCCAACATCCATGTGGTTGGCTGCCAACAACTATGTGGTTGGCTACCAACAGCCATGTGGTTGGCTGCCAAGAACAACGATGTGGTTGAAAAAAAAACGCATGTTCAGGCCAAACAGTTGTTGTTCTTAGAATACCTACGTGAAACATTTTACTGACCATCCATACACAAAAAAAAGGTTCTAAAATGTTCTCGAATGACTGTTATTCTACATGTTTCTCGTTATTTCCATCGGTTTCCTGAAATATTTCCATGTCTCTGCAAATCACCGGCCTTGTGCCCATACAAATTGATTGATCGTACATAAAAACACTATTCAAAAAACACAATCGACATGGGGAAAACGGTATATTTTGAGAAGCCAGATATGACACAACAAATAAGCAAGAATGAGGACACAGAAAAAACAAACAAACACATGTTTTTTTTTGGCATCTCTTTGGGATGAGAAAAAATTCTACTTTGGCGGTAGGCTAAGGGGCCGCCCTGGCACATCAGGAATGACCTGCCTCCGTGCATACCAAGTTGGGTATCTGCAAAATGGGATGTTGCTGTTGCTGTTGCTGTTGCTGTTGCTGCTGCTGCTTTTGCTGCTGCTGCTGCAGCTGCTGTTGGTCTTCTTCTTGTTGTTGTTGTTGTGGTTGTTCTTGTTCTTGTTGGTGTTGTTGTTGTTGGTTGCTGGTTGCTGGTTGCTGGTTGCTGGTTGCTGCCGTTGCCGTTGCTGTTGTTGTTGTTGTTGTTCTTGTTCTTGTTCTTGTTCTTGTTCTTGTTGGTGTTGTTGTTGCGGCTGCTTGTTGATGTTTGTTGATGTTTGTTGATGTTTGTTGTTGTTTGTTGTTGTTTGTTGTTTGCCGTTGCTTGTTGTTGTTTCTTGTTGCTTGTTGTTTGTTGCTTGTTGCCTGTTGCCTGTTGCGGCTGCTTGATGTTGTTTGTTGATGTTTGTTGTTGTTTGTTGTTAATTGTTTTTGTTGTTGTTGTTGTTGCTGTTGTTGTTGTTGTTGTTGGTGGTGGTGGTGGTGGTTGTGGTGGTGGTGGTGGTGGTGGTTGTGGTTGTTGTTGTTGTTGTGGTTGTGGTTGTTGTGGTTGTGGTTGTTGTGGTTGTTGTGGTTGTTGTGGTTGTTGTTGTTGTTGTTGTGGTTGTGGTTGTTGTTGTTGTTGTGGTTGTGGTTGTGGTTGTGGTTGTTGTTGTTGTTGTTGTTGTTGTTGGGGTTGTCGTTGTTTTTGTTGTTTTCGTTGTTTTTGTTGTTTTCGTTGTTTTCGTTGTTTTCGTTGTTTTCGTTGTTGGTTGTGGTAGGGGTAGTGGTAGTGGTAGTGGTGGTTGGTTTGTTGTTGTTCTGGTGATTGGTTGGTTGTTGTTGTGGTGGTGGTGATGGTGATGATGGTGGTGGTAGTTGTGGTTGTGGTTGTGGTTGTGGTTGTGGTTGTGGTTGTGGTTGTGGTTGTGGTTGTGGTTGTGGTTGTGGTTGTGGTTGTGGTTGTGGTTGTTGTGGTTGTTGTTGTTGTTGTTGTTGTTGTTGTTGGTTTGTTGTTGTTGTTGTTGTTGTTGTGGTTGTGGTTGTCGTTGTTTTTGTTGTTTTCGTTGTTTTTGTTGTGTTCGTTGTTTTCGTTGTTTTTTGTTGTTGGTTGTGGTAGGGGTAGTGGTAGTGGCAGTGGTGGTTGGTTTGTTGTTGTTCTGGTGGTTGGTTTGTTGTTGTTGTGGTGGTTGGTTTGTTGTTGTGGTGGTGGTTGCTGTTGTGGTGATGGCTGTTGTGGTGATGGTGGTGGTGGTCGTGGTGGTGGTGGTGGTGGTGGTTGTGGCTGTGGTTGTGTTTGTTGTTGTTGTTGTTGTTGTCGTTGTCGTTGTTTGTTGTCGTTGTTGTCGTTGTTGTCGTCGTCGTCGTCGGTTGTCGGTTGTCGGTTGCTGGTTGTCAGTTGCTGCCCTGGTCGTTGCCTGGTTGTTGCCTGGTTGTTGCTTGGTTATTGCCTGTATGTTGATTGTTGCCTGGTTGTTGGTTGTTGGTTGTTGTTTGTTGCTGCTCCTCCTTGCAAATTTGTTTTGATTTGTTTTGGGAGTACCAAGGGCAATTGCCCGAGGGATAGGCTATCATAGGCAGTCCCACTGGCTGGCATTATATTTTGGGGCCCTGTGTAGTATGATTGCTGTTTTCCTTTGGAAAATGGTGTTTGCTCTTCTTCCAAGATGAGGGATGCTTCAGATTTGGCCTAAAGTCTTTAGTTTTGTTGCCCTAGTTTAACAGCACGAAAAAGTGGCCACAAGATGTTTGAACATGATACTTTCTAAATTAGAATTCGGCTTTTTCCCAGTATTACAAGACAATTCGATTTGTGGAGTCATGATGTATAGCTTGACCAGCATCAACTTGTATGTTGCCCAAATTTGGCATTGCTGCTGAACAACAAATTTCCACCATGGTAGGATGCAACAGCACCTTTCCATATATGGAGTTGGCAGCAGGCCACGCACAGGGTATTGTGTGAAATGCGCATGCCAGGCAAGAATGCATGAATGTAATCTCACTTGGTGCCTGAAATCATCCATCCCGTTTACCTAAGCCAAGCAACCAAACAGGTTTGCAACCTCGCGCTGTAGCTGTTCTCTTCTCGCAAGGGGTTGCTACCGGGCGGAGAGCAGATGTTGGATTTGACGCGGGGTCCTGCATCCTAGCCACCTTGGACAGAATGCAACGGAATGGGGTTTGCTTGGTTGGCTGAGAAGGCTGAAACCTTCCCATGGTCTTCCGGGAAAGTGGAAAATGCCTTTAGGCACCCACACCACTGTTCTATATCCATGTGTAGCAATTCCGCTTTTTCGTGCGCGCTAGATCTCCAAACTGAGCACGCGCGCAGCATCAACTTTGTAACCTTTGCAAAATTCACAGGCTTAAAGTTGAAGGAAAGCAAATGCCATATCCTGAAAACAAAGCCATTGCTAACAGTGGCAATGCTCCACGGTATTCTTGTCAGCCGGAGCCCCAGCAAAGGGTAAGTGCGCGTGTGCGCAGTTCATGGCGGCTGCTTGGATTTGTGCAGCTATTTTCGTGCGATGCGTTTGCGCATGCTAGCTTAATCTTTGCGATCACGGAAGTCAAGTAACTTTGCTTCATATTGCATCGGGTCATGCGGGGCTGGTTTGGTAGGTCGCGCTAATAAACTTGTTCTGAGGCAAGGATATTATTCAAGATTCCCCCCTACGCGCCTTTTGATGCTTTGCCACTGTCCCTTGGCACCATCCAATGCAGTGTATACAACCATCAGACGATCTTATGTCAAATGAGTGTCCGAGCTCCAACTTCATGTCACCCCTAATTAAGGAAGATCAACGACAAAAACAAACTGGTGGGCGAGATTTGTTTCCTTGCTAGTCCCGATCCCTTCAGAAAACCCAAGCCATGGAAATCAGCAACACCACTGGGGCACGACCATTGTCATTGGCAAATTGGACATTGGGCAGGTAGATACATGAAACAAAGGTGCTTCCCAGTAACACACGCAAGCAGTTCAAGACTAGCCGTTCAGACAATGACAATCAAAAAACCACAATTTGTTGATCCCGCTACCTCGAACAAACCTGGGTGCAACAGTTGCATACAGCATTTCACATTTTGTTTGATTTATATTGTAAGCATGTTCGATGCATACATATGCACGGTTCAACAGGCGTTGCAACATCTTCTTGCCCCTTGTCGGGCAGGGCGCCAGAGGCGGCCAGATAAAGGTGGGAGGGGAAGGCGCCTTGCAGGGCGCCCGAGTGGGTTGGGAAGATCAGGGAGGGCGCCCGAGGGTCGGGGAAGGCGGTCGAGGAGCGGGGAAGGTCGGGCAGAGCGCCGAGGTCTGGGAGGGGAAGAAGGTCGGGCGGGGCGCCCGAGGGGAAGGTCAGGGCAGGGCGCCCGAGGAGCGGGGAAGGTCGGGCAGGGCGGGGGAAGGTCGGGCAGGATGCCCGGGGGAAGGTCGGGCAGGGCGCCCGAGGCCGGTCCGGTGGGGTGCCCGAGCGCGCGGGAAGCAAGGGGGAAGGCACGGGCAGGGCAGAGGGAGGCTCGGGCAGGGCTCCCGAGACTAGGGCAAGGAGGAAGCTCGGGCAGGGCGCCCGAGGGGCAAGGGGAGCCTCGGGCAAGGCTCCCGAGGCTCCCGAGGGGACGGGGAGGCTCGGGCAGGGCGCCCGAGGACAAGGGGGAGGCTCAGGCAAGGCTCCCGAGGCTCCCGAGGGGCAGCGTGGAAGCTCGGGCAGGGCGCCCGAGGGCAAGAGGGAGGCTCGGGCAGGGCGCCCGAGGGGCAGGGGGAGGCTCGGCAAGGCTCCCGAGGCCCCCGAGAAGCAGGGGGAAGCTCGGGCAGGGCGCCCGAGGGCAAGGGGGAGGCTCGGGCAGGGCGCCCGAGGGGCAGGGGGAGGCTCAGGCAAGGCTCCCCCCGAGCCTCCCGAGGGGCAGGGGGGAAGCTCGGGCAGGGCGCCCGAGGGCAAGGGGCAGGGTCGGGCAGGGCGCCCGAGGGGCAGGGGGAGGCTCGGGCAGGGCTCCCGAGGCCAGGGGGGAGATCCCGAAGGCAAGTGGGAGGCTCGGGCAGGGCGCCCGAGGGGCAAGGGGGAGGCTCGGGCAGGGTGCCCGAGGGCAAGGGGAAGCTCAGGCAGAGCTCCCGAGGCCAGGGGGGGAGCTCTGGCACGGCTCCCGAGGCGGGCAGTGCCTCTTAAGGAGAAGGTCGGGCGGGGCGCCCGAGGGTCGCCCGACCGAGCGGGAGCAGGAAGAAGGTCGGGCAGCGCGCCCGATGGCTGGGAAGGTCAGGGCGCTCCAAAGGTCGGGCGGGGCGTCCGACGAGGGTGGGGAAAGGCGGGTGGTGAAGGTTGGGCATGGTGTTCGAGGGTGAGGGGAAGGTAGGGCGGGGTGCTGAGGATTGGGGTCAGGATTGCTGAAAGTTCGCTCGAGCACTCGGCCGAGAGCGGGCTGGGCAGCTCGGGCAGGGTGTCCGAGGCAGGGCGGCTCGGTTTTGGCAAAGCGTGTGTTGGAAGTATCTATGGGCATGAACGCAGCCCATGTTGAAGATCTTAATTGTTGCGTCGTGTATAGATACATCGAGCATGTTTACAATAGATCAAATGCTGCGTGACTATTGCATTCACGTTTAATTTGATTTGTCCTTATAATGTTTAGAGCTGATTTCTTCCAATCGTTTGGGCGGTTCGAGTCTTGCACGGCTCGCGTATGTTGCTTGGAAGCACATATGTTTCCTGCATACCCGGTATACCTATACCTGTCCAATATCCAATGATCGTGTCCCAGTGGTATTGCTGATTTACACGTTTTGGGTCTTATGAAGGGATCGGGACTAGCAAGGAAACAGAATTCTCGCCCACCAGTTTGGTTTTGTCGTTGATCTTCCTTAATTAGGGGTGACATGAAGTTGGAACTCGGACCCTAATTTGACAAATAAGATCGTCTGATGGTTGTATACACTGCATTGGATGGTGCCAAGGGGCAGTGGCACAGCATCAAAAGGCGCGTAGGGGGGGAGTTCGTGAGTAATATCCTTGCCTCAGAACAAGTTCATTAGTGCGACCTACCAAACCAACCCTGCATGGCAAAATGCAATATGAAGCAAAAAGTTACCCGACTTCCATTGAAATCTGTTGAAATTTGCGGCACAGATTGCACGTTGATGCTGTTTGCCTGCTCTGTTTGGGGATCCAGCGCGCAGGAAGAAGCAGTTTTGCTACAAGGTTGATATATATGCATGGATATAGAACAGTGGTGTGGGTGCCTAAAGGCATTTTCCACTTTCCCGGAAGACCATGGGAAGGTTTCAGCTTTCTCAGCCAACCAAGCAAACCCCATTCCGTTGCATTCTGTCCAAGGTGGCTAGGATCCAGGACCCCGCGTCAAATCCAACATCTGCTCTCCGCCCGGTAGCAACCCCTTGCGAGAAGAGAACAGCTACAGCGCGAGGTTGCAAACCTGTTTGGTTGCTTGGTTTGGGTAAACGGGATGGATGATTTCAGGCACCAAGTGAGATTACATTCATGCGTTCTTGCCTGGCATGCGCATTTCACACAATACCCTGTGCGTGGCCTGCTGCCAACTCCATATATGGAAAGGTGTTGTTGCACCCTACCATGGTGGAAATTTGTTGTTCAGCAGCAATGCCAAGCCTGGGCAATATACAAATTGATGCTGGTCAAGCAAGGCATGTTTGAAATTCTTCTCCCAGATGTTCCGCAGCACAGGAACAAACATTGCCAGGTTCAGAGTAAAAGTTTGGTGTTCAAAAAACTTGTGGCCATTCTTCATTTTGTTGAACTAGGGCAACAAAAAATAAAGACTTCTAGCGTGTACAACATATAGTTCTTTATCAATAGATTTCTTTTCAAGCACCTTGTTTGATTTTTCAGTCAAGCAGAACTTGTGGTCCAAATCTGAACCATCCGTCATCTTGGAATATCAACGTTTTCAAAGAATAGCAGCCATCATCTTGAGTTGATTGGATTCCAAAAAATACAATACAAGGCCCCAAAGTATCACACCAACCAGTAGAAATAGAACTGCCCATGATGACTTATCCGTCGGGTAATTACCTTGGGTATTCCCAAAAGAAAAATCTGCAAGGAGGAGCAGCAACAAACAACAAGCAACAAGCAACAAGCAACAAATAACAAACAAGAAGCACCAAGCAACCACCAACAACCAAGAACCAAGAACCAAGAACCAAGAACCACGACCACGACCACGACCACCACCACCACCACAACAGCAATAGCAACAGCAACAGCAACAGCAACAACACCACACCAACACCAACACCAACACCAACACCAACCAACACCAACACCAACACAAATACCACCACCACCACCACCAGCACCACCACAACCACCTACAACAACAGCAACAACGGCAACAACAGCAACAACAAAAAAAACAACAACAACATCCACACCGAGGGCACAAACAACACCAACAGCACCAACTGCACCAACGTCACCACCAACACCAACAACACCAACGCCACCGCCACCGCCACCGCCACCAACAACAACAACAACCACCACAACCACAACCACAAAGACACCGACAACGACAGCGCGACAACATCAGCGACAAGAGAAGACAGCGACAGCGACAACGTCAGCGACTGCGACAACAACACGGACAACATCAACAAAACCAACAGCACCAACACCACCACTACCAACACCAACACCACCAACACAACCAACACCATCAAAACACTAACACCAACACCAACGACACCCACGACACCAGCGACACCAACGACACCAACAACACCAACACCATTACGATCAACACGATCAACACCAACAACACCAACAACACCAGCAACACCAACAACGCCAACAACAACGACACCAACCACACACCACCACCACCACCACCAACAACAACATCATCATCAACAGCAACAACAAAAACAACACCAACAACACCAATACCACCCAAACCACCAACACCACCAACACCACCAACACCACCAATGCCACCACCGCCAACAACAACAACAACAACAGCAACAGCAACAACAACAACAACAACAATAACAGCGACAACACCAACACCAACACCAACAGCAACAGCACCGCCACCAGCACCACAAACAACATCAACAACACTGTCACGAACGCCACCTTCACCTTTATCGCCACCACCACCAACATCAGCAACGACAACGACAACAACAACAACCACAAAGACAAAGACAAAGACAACAACAACAACAACAACAACAGCGACAACAACAACAAAGACAACGACAACGGCAACGACAGCCACAACAACAACGACGACAAAGACAACATCAACAACACCAACAACACCAACAACGCCGACACCAACACCAACACCAACACCAACACCAGCAACCACGTCAACAACAGCAACAACAACAATAACAATAACAACACCAACACCAACACCAGCAACCACGTCAACAACAACAACAACAACAAAAACATCAACAACGACAAAAACGACAATAACAACAACGACACCGACACCAACACCAACACCAACAACGACAACAACAACAGCAACGAAAACAACAGCAACAGCAACGGCAACAACAACATCAGCAACACAAACAGCGACACAAACAACCACACAAACAACAACACAAACAACGACACAAACAACAACACAAACAACAACACAAACAACAACAAAACAACAACACAAACAACAACACAAACAACAACACAAACAACAACACAAACAACAACACAAACAACAACACAAACAACAACACAAACAACAACACAAAAAAACAACACAAACAAACAACAAAAAAACAAACAACAAACAACAACAGAAAAAAAAAATACACAACAACAACAACAAGAACACAACAACAACAAGCACAAACAAAAACCATTCAAATCAACAACAACAACAACAACAACAACAACAACAACACAAACAACAACACAAACAACAACACAAACAACAACACAAACAACAACACAAACAACAACACAAACAACAACACAAACAACAACAACAACAACAACAAAAACAACAACAACAACAACAACAACAACAAGAACAACAAGAACAACAACAACAACACGAATAACAACAAGAAGAACAACCAGAAGAACCAGAACAACAACAACAACAACAAGAACAACAGCAACAACAACGACAACAACAACAACAACATCGACAACAACAACAACAGCAACAACAACTACAACAACATCAACAGCAACAACAACTACAACAACATCAACAGCAACAGCAACATCCACAACATCCACAACAGCTACAACAGCTACAACATCCGCAACACCACCACCACCACCACCAACAACAACAACAACACCAACAGCAACACCAATACCAACACCACCAACAGCATCAACAACAACAACAACAACAACAACACCAACAGCAACACCAATACCAACACCACCAACAGCATCAACAACAACAACAACAGCAAGGACAGCAACAGCAACAACAACAGCCAACGACAACAGCCAACAACAACAGCCAACAACAGTCGCCAACAACAACAACAACAACAACAACAACAACAGCCAACAACCAACAACCAACAACCAACAAGCAACAACAACGGCCAAAAACCAACAACTGCAACAACAACAACAACAACAGCAACAACAACAACAGCAACAACAGCAATAGCAACAACAACAGCAACAACAACAGCAACAACAGCAGCAACAACACAAACCATGTATATTCGGTTTTTCTTGTTATGTACAGAGGCAGGTCATTCCTGAGGTGTCAAGTCGGCCCCTTAGCCTACCGCCAAAGTAGACATATTCCTCATCCCAAGGAGATGCAAAAGAAACATGCGTTTGTTAGTTTTTTTTTTTCAGTGTCCTCATTCTTGTTCATGTGTTGTGTCATATCTGCTTTCTCAAAATACAAAGTTTACCCCATGCCGATTGTGTTTTTATGAATAGTGTTTTTATGTCTGGTCAATCAATTTGTATGGGTACAAGGCCGATGATCTGCCGAAACATGGAAATATTTCAGGAACAATAAATGTTTGGTGTCTGTTACCTCAAAAACAAAAACATCTGATTTTCTTTGCTATCAACCACATGGTTAACCCCTTTTTGGATAAAAAGTAATTCTTGGCAGGCCAGAAAAAAACCTTGCATGTTGCCACAAATATATGGAGAAACGCAAACAAAGTGCGCGTGAAAAATGTGACCCAGGCCCACGGTGAGAGATCTGCATGTTGCTTCCGAAAAAGTAAACATGTTTTTTGTTATTAAACACATGGTTACCACTTTGCATAAAAGTAGTTGTTGTCAGCTCAGAAATATGTTGGCATGGTGTCAAAAAAAATATGCATTAAATTGATTATTTTAAAAACTGAATTTGAACAAAAAACATGTTACACAACCACACTTTTCAGCATCCATTTTATGTTTTACATCGGCATTTTATGATATTATGGTGGACCAATGGGATTAAATATAATGTTTTATCATGCAAATCCTTGACCAGTAAGCGGTGCCTCGGGGACATGGGTCGGAAGGGAGGGATTGGGCAAGTTCCCCAGATACCTATGATCTGATGCCCACTGGCTGAACCCCTCGGGCGCTCCCACCCCTGCCGCCCGACGTGAATGGAACCTGACTTTGAAGAGTTTTGGACATACCTAGTTGTTGTTGATGTTGTAGTAGTAATAGTAGTAGTAGTAGTAGCAGCAGTAGCAGTAGCAGTAGCAGTAGTAGTAGTAGTAGTAGCAGTAGCAGTAGTAGTAGTAATTGTTGTTGTTGTAGTAGTAGTAGTTGTAGTAGTAGTAGTAGTAGTTGTTGTAGTAGTAGTAGTTGTTGTTGTTGTTGTAGTTGTAGTAGTAGTAGTAGTTGTTGTTGTTGTTGTAACAGTAGTAGTAGTAGTAGTTGTTGTTGTTGTTGTAGTAGTTGTAGTAGTTGTTGTTGTTGTAGTTGTTGAAGTTGGTGTAGTTGTAGTATTAGTTGTAGTAGTAGTAGTAGTTGTTGTAGTAGTAGTAGTAGTAGTAGCAGTAGTAGTAGTAGTTGTTGTTGTAGTTGTTGAAGTAGTAGTAGTAGTAGTAGTTGTTGTAGTAGTAGTAGTAGTAGTAGTTGTAGTTGTTGTAGTTGTTGTAGTTGTTGTAGTTGTTGTTGTTGTAGTTGTTGAAGTTGGTGTAGTTGTAGTATTAGTTGTAGTAGTAGTTGTTGTTGTTGTAGTAGTAGTAGTAGCAGTAGTAGTAGTTGTTGTTGTTGTAGTTGTTGAAGTAGTAGTAGTAGTAGTAGAAGTTGTTGTTGTTGTTGTTGTTGATGGATGTAGTAAGTAGTAGTAGTAGTAGTAGTAGTAGTAGTAGTAGTAGTAGTAGTAGTAGTAGTAGTAGTAGTAGTAGTAGTAGTAGTAGTAGTAGTAGTACTAGTAGTAGTAGTACTAGTAGTAGTAGTAGTAGTAGTCGTAGTAGTCGTAGTAGTCGTAGTAGTCGTAGTAGTCGTAGTAGTCGTAGTAGTCGTAGTAGTAGTAGTCGTCGTAGTAGTAGTAGTAATAGTAGTAGTAGTAGTAATAGTAGTAGTAGTAGTTGTAGTAGTAGTAGTAGTAGTACTAGTAGTAGTAGTACTAGTAGTAGTAGTAGTAGTAGTAGTAGTAGTAGAGGAGTAGTAGTAGAGAAGGAGTAGTAGTAGAGAAGGAGTAGTAGTAGTAGTAGTAGTAGTAGTGGTTGTAGTTGTAGTTGTTGTTGTTGTTGTTGTTGGAGTAGTTGTTGTAGTTGTAGTAGTAGTTGTAGTGGTAGTAGTAGTAGTTGTTGTTGTTGTAGTTGTTGTTTTCGTTGTAGCAGTTGTTGTTGTTGTTGTAGTTGTAGTAGTAGTAGTAGTTGTTGTTGTTGTTGGTGTTGTTGTTAATGTTGTTGTTGTTGTAGTTGTCGTAGTAGTAGTTTTTGATGTAGTAGTAGTAGTTGTTGTTGTTGTAGTTGCTGTTGTAGTTCGTAGTTGTTGTTGTAGTAGTTGTTGTAGTTGTTATTGTAGTTGTAGTAGTAGTTGTTGTTGTAGTTGTAGTTGCTGTTGTCGTAGTAGTAGTAGTAGTAGTTGTTGTTGTAGTTGTTTTTGTAGTTGTTGTTGTTGTTGTAGTTGTTTTTGTAGTCGTTGTAGTTTTTGTAGTTGTCGTAGCAGTAGCAGTAGCAGTAGTAGCAGTAGTAGTAGTAGTTAGTTGTTGTTGTTGTTGCTGTTGCTGTTGTTGTTGTTGTTTTTTGTAGTAGTAGTAGTAGTAGTAGCAGTAGTAGCAGTAGCAGTAGCAGTAGCAGTAGCAGTAGCAGTAGCAGTAGCAGTAGCAGCAGCAGCAGCAGCAGTAGTAGTAGTAGTAGTTAGTTGTTGTTGTTGCTGTTGCTGTTGTTGTTGTTGTTTTTTGTAGTAGTAGTAGTAGTAGTAGCAGCAGTAGTAGTAGTAGTAGTAGTTGATGTTGTTGTTGTTGTAGTTAATGTTGCAGTTGTAGTAGTAGTTGTTGTTGTAGTAGTACTGGTTGTTGTAGTAGTTGTTGTAGTAGTTGTTGTAGTAGTTGTTGTAGTAGTTGTTGTTGTAGTAGCTGTTGTTTTTCTAGTTGTTGTAGTAGTAGTTGTACTAGTAGTTGTAGTTTGTGTTGTAGTAGTAGTAGTAGTAGTAGAAGTAGTAGTAGTAGTAGTAGTTGTTGTTGTTGTTGTAGGTGTTGTTGTAGTAGTAGTAGTAGTAGTACTAGTAGTAGTAGTACTAGTAGTAGTAGTCGTAGTAGTCGTAGTAGTCGTAGTAGTCGTAGTAGTCGTAGTAGTCGTAGTAGTAGTAGTCGTCGTAGTAGTAGTAGTAGTAATAGTAGTAGTAGTAGTAATAGTAGTAGTAGTAGTAGTTGTAGTAGTAGTAGTAGTAGTTGTAGTTGTTGTAGTTGTTGCTGTTGTAGTAGTTGTTGTTGTAGTAGTAGTTGTAGTAGTAGTAGTAGCAGTTGTTGTTGTTGTTGTAGTAGTAGTATTAGTAGTATTAGTAGTAGTAGTAGTTGTTGTTGTTGTAGTTGTTGTTGTTGTAGTTGTTGCTGTTGTAGTAGTTGTTGTTGTAGTAGTAGTAGTTGTAGTAGTAGTAGTAGCAGTTGTTGTTGTAGTAGTAGTAGTAGTAGTAGTTGTAGTAGTAGTAGTAGTAGTAGGAGGTGTTGTTGTTGTTGCTGTTGCTGTAGTTTTGTAGTAGTTGTAGTATTAGTTGTTGCTGCTGTTGTTCGGAGGGAAATTTCAATCCATGATCACGATTAGGCAGAAGTGGATGGAACCAACTTTGGAGGATGGACCATCCTTGGAACGCACAGGAATGATCTGGTGAATTCCATCGCAGACTTCATTGATCTTCACTTTGAGGCTGGCATGGACTTGAGCCAAATGGGGCGTGCTCGAAAACTTGCATGTTTAGGATATGATATATCAATATCAATATCTAAATCTGACTGTATTATATCTAACTGCTACATGGTTTTCTTGTGCAGTCAATTCCTTGGCAGAAATGGAAAGTGTAGTCGATTGTAGTCAACTTTGCTGACTTTTCTAGCTCTGCACTCCAACTTGGGGCATAGATTGAATCATATGGGTCATGGGTTGGGATTGTAACATCACTGAAACGAATCCAGACAACAAACATGTCCACTAGCCGATGCAGTGCTTTTGCCGGCAAAACAACCAGTTTTCAACCACATAAACGGATTGTTTCAGCCACTCGACCTTATTCCATTTTGCATCAGATGCCCCTTTTTTGGTTTCGTCCATCCATCCAGTATCATCCAGTCATCCCCCAACATCCATGGCAGCTTTCCCAACCAAGGTGAAACCAACTGGTGCTGATTTTCGTCGTAGCAATTCGCCCATGGCGGTCTTCAATTTCGGGGAAGAAGATGAAACCAACGGGTCTCGTGGCGATCAGCAACCAGAGGAAGAAGTTTTATGGAAGCGATGTGTTTTCATATAGTAAAAGAATGTAAAAGATAGTTTCCAGATGTTTCCAACGTGTTTTTTGTTACATTATAGTATATATATATATGGTCTGGTTCTTTCGATTCTATATATTATTGCTTTACATTTTAGGTTTATAGATTATTAATAGCAAAATGCATCATTCCAGATGCTCCATGGTATAGGGCTACACATGATGATAGACTGCGACTGACCTTCCATCCGAAGACCCACTTTCCGAGTTTGCCTGCCCCTTGAATCAAAAAAGCGATGGAATTAGTTTTGGGATCTCCATTCAATCCAACCAGTCAAACACGGCTGACTTTGTTTCAGAAAGAAATCAAGAATCCAATTCCAACACTTCCTCAAAATCAAAGGATATGAATTTCCCACATTTTCCCCACATTTTCCCAGCCCCCCCCCCCAAAAAAAAAACAACAAAATAAGCTAAGACCTCTGAGAATCGGGTCACCCCCAAGGTTTGGACCTCCGATTTGGGCTTGGCCTGAACGCACCTCGGGCAACGTGTCGCAAGCCCAAAGTGTTGTGCCACGGCGGAGATTTTCCTTTCGTTTTTGCTGCTTTTGTTACCCTCTGGTTATTTAACATAGCTATGGAAAATGGCCCATTTACAGATTATACTGGATTCTCCATAGCTATATTAAATACTCCGATGGTATTGGTGTTTGGGGGAAACTATCATCATTATTTAGTACAATAACATAGCTGTGTTTTTCTGTGGTGTTCCATTTCTGTGCGTTGTGCTTTCGACCAGAGTTTGTTACTAGTTATGAAGCAACTTATCTAGATGGCCCCACATCAGACAGGACATGTTTTTGGATGATCTCATCCTGAAAACGATGCCACAAACACGGCTGCAACACCAAAGTGCATTTGTCTGAAAATGGTGTACCCTAAAACAGCCAAGGTTTATCATAATGTTCCCTATTCTGTATATATATATTCATAACTATGCGTGTATATATATATATATATGAATATAATTATATTAATATAATTATAAAGAGAGAGAGAGAGAAATACAGATTATACACACAATATAACTGGTGTTTAGGGGTATACTAAACATTTTCAGACACACCCATATGACCTATATGTACCATTTTACCACATCACCGGCAAAAAAAGGAGATATCGTAAACTTCTGTGAGTTATTTTTGACAGGGATTGGGTACACGTAGATTTGTGTTTGATACCTGTCAATAGCACATTGTAGTTAGACACTGATATCCCATTGAGATCCATCATATAATTATGAATCATTTATGATATCACATTATAAATCATGAATCATTATCACTATCTAGTATTGTTGTCCATGATATTACTCAATTGATTGGTTGAGGGGAAATTTATAGGAAACCATAGGAAACCCCAACATGTCATAGGAAAAAATAATGATTTCCTGATGTCTCCGGTGTTCAGATTCTCCAACAAAACCCATCCAATGTCCGCCCTGCTGAGTCCGTCTCCCCAGCTGCCTTTGAGAGTCGAATGTCCTATGAGGGCAACCCTCAGCGAAACTACAACGTGGTGCCCTTGCCCGCCCTGACGCTTGGCCGCCACGGAACCAGGGCCGCCACGGAAGTTGCAAAATCCATGAAAAGTCCATGGAGGATTAGAATATACTATATACTTTATGGATGACAATCGTCAGATAATGATCATCCTTATAATGAATATCTTTATGAATTGATGTATTTTCATGATCAGGTTTTTTTTGTTTAGTATATATGTTCATTGTATCAGATATAACAACCATCAGTCCATTAGTTCATGATCTTGTTATCAGATGTATCCCTTGTAAAGAATGTGAAGGAATACTGACAATAGCAAAGTGAAGGCACGAAGGTATAGATCAACTTTTGGTACCGTCAGAAATGGCATGTTTCAAGGCTACCTATGACCAATTCTTTTGGGGTTTGGTGTTGTTATAGCGTTCAACCGTCCTTAAATCTCTATATATATATACATATCATTGTGGTAAACTGAATGCCACAGTCAACCTCCAACTGGGACATGGCTTTAATTTGACGCACTTTCTGGTAAACCTTGGGATCTTTGCTGAATTTGATGATGGTTTTCTGTTACAGACCCAATTGCCTTTCTCCAATTATTGTTTTTGTAGAGCCTATACGCATGTGTTTTCAGTTTGATTTCCATGTACTGCTGGTAATTCCTTCTTACTATATTATTGTTATATATTCTTGGCGTTCCCGACTTAACTACATTAACCCACAGATGTGCATAGTCAGGGACTATATACAAACAGGTGTATACACAGATGCAAATAAATACATAATAAAACATAATAATGCATATATATATATATAATACGTGTGTAGTTCCACATTACACATGACCGCTACCAGCCAGTTGCATGGTTTATTTGAAACGACTTTCAGTTCCTGGCCAGTGATCATTTGCCGCTGAAATGCCCCAGTCATGGCCACGGCACCAGCCATGTTTGACTACCAGAGGTTACCTCAAATTCCAGTGGTTTTTCTCAGGTCTCATTATTTCATTGCTGCTGATGGATATTATTGATGTCGCACAATCATGGTATGAAATCGTATGATATGACATGAGATCCCCATTATCATTGATATTGATAGTAATTCTGCATTTTTTCGATTCAGCCGCAGTGAGAAACTCCTCGCGCGCTCTTGCAATTGATTTTTACATTTAATTCCCCTATGATCGATGATTTTGATGATCATATTATATGTATATACATATATATATAATCGCATCTATATATACTGGTTGGTGGTTTGGAACATTTTTTATTCTTCCATAATGTATGGGATCATCCTTCCCATTGACTCATATTTTTCAAGATGGTTAAGACCACCAACCAGTATGTATTAATCTCATGCTCCGATGATTTTCCCCGTTTACCATCCTGATAGGGCGAACAGTTCGATGCGGAAAACCCACCATGAGTCGTAGATAATTCTCCTTGGAAACCCATGGTTTTTCCACATTTCTCTATGTATGTTTTCCCCGGGGTAATTGATTGCTATAATATATATATATATTAACATTAATATTATCACGTTCCTATGTTTTTGTTCCCACTTACCCTCTGATAAATTAACATAGACCCTGAACGTAAGAAATTTTAAGCTGTAACTGATATTCCAACCCCTATCTGGGTCTATGTTAATTCACTGGAGGGTAATTGCTATTAATAATGCTAAATCCGCCCAAAAGGTCCCATCGCTCAGGATGGATCTCTTCATGATCCCCGACTACGAAGTGCACCGCAAGATGTTCAGCTCGCGACTGCTGACGCAGTTCGAGGCGGCTTTCCATAGCCATGAGGTAACCCCAATCGCTGGATGGTTTATAGTGGAAAATCCTCCAAAGATGGATGATTTGGGGGTATTTCAGGAAACCTCTATATGTGGATTTATATAACATATTCTAACTGCAGCCAAAAGTATCACTTTTGGATCAATTCTAACTGATTGTCACAGAGATTTCTGGATTCTAACTGCCAATCATTCAGAATACAAAAGCTGAGACCAAGAACCATGGTCATTTCGCCAAGAAAAGCATGGAAATTTGAGATTTAGCCAACAAACATGGAGATGTGTATAAGTTAAGCAAGACAACTTGGAGGTTTTGCCCCTAACAAGAATGGAGAGTAAACCAACGGACAAAGATCAACAAATAGAGTTAACAAGCCTTCCTTAGGAACCATCAAGTGCTACGTGCATTATGTTGTTGAATTCTGATGGTGACCGGCCATATGTTTCAGCCAATTCATCCCATTGAACCACCGGGGTTCCTGCAGAACAGAGGCGATGAGGGAGATCCTTCTGGCCGGTGACACTAATCGCTTGGTCGCCGAACTGACCTTTGTCCCCTGGCGAAGTTTGTCTACTGGTTATAACATGTTATAACTAACATAATGTGGGACACAGGATATTTAACATATTGGTTTATGGCATTGGATTTCCCACATAATGTTTAAAATAAACCATTATGTTATAATGCAATAATCCAATGGCATGGGATGGACTATGATTGGGATTACCAGATAAGACCCTCTTATTTCAGCCAAATTTGAGTGGAAACTCGTCTTCCAACCCCCTATTTGGCCAGGTGTATGTTACTTCCGGGGAGGGTACATATGGAATCTATAGTTCAATGGGCAGAATTTGTGGTGGAGATGTATCCAACTAGGACTAATGGAGATATGGATAGGTTTGTAGACTTATGGGGACCTCCCCACTATTGTGAGCATGGCGACCCGAAGATTGGATACCAATGGTCCACAAATGGCCGGTCTTTGCTAAATCCTGTTCTTGAATGATTTTGAGATACCCTAAATTCCCCAAATAAACGGGAGCATTGGGTACATATAGATACAAGTGAGGAATGATGTACTAAAAAACATGTGACTTTTAGAGGGTAGAGGATGAATTATATTTGGAGATGAACCTTATTACAGATCTATGAGAGATATATATATATGGTCTGAATTTGGGAAACTCCGATCTTGCTCACTGGTGCAGATCCCCAGTTTCTTAGCATTTGGTTTAAATTTTGTGTGTCATTTTTAGTCACCACAGCTCTTCATACTCTTCTGATTGGTGGTTTGGAACATTTGTTATTTTCCACAATATATGGGATAATCATCCCAACTTCATATTTTTCAGAGGGGTAGGTCAACCACCAACCGGATATAATCACATCTATATTCATTGGATTGGTTTAAGGGATAATTTACAGGAAACCCAATATTTTATTGTAAAAACCATGGTTTCCTGTAGATTTTCAACAAAAAATCCCTGGGTTGAAACAACGGCGGAGCCAGGTGCGAATCAATGACTTGGCAGCTCCCCCAGAACGGATGGGTGTCCTGCTATTTATGGAGCCTTTTGTAACTCGGCGCCAGTGGCAAACTTGGACAAACAGTGGTTTCACAACAGCTGAAAAACGGCGGTTTTTGTAGTGGAAGACCAGTTTATTCGTTTGCCATAGATGGGGATATGATAATTAGATATAAAATTAATTAATTTTTTACCTACATACCTACATACCTACCTACCTACATACCTACCTGCATACCTACCTACCTACATACATACATACCTACATACCTACATACATACCTACATACCTACCTACATACCTATATACAGACCTACATACCTACCTACATACCTACAAACATACCTATATACAGACCTACATTCATACCTACATACATACCTACATACATACCGACATACATACCTACATACATACCTACATACCTACCTACATACATACCTACATACATACCTACAATTACCTACATACATACCTACATATACCTACATACCTACATCCCTACATACCTACATATACCTACATACCTACATCCCTACATACCTACATGCCTGCATACCTACATATACCCACATACCTACATTCCTACATATACCTACATATACCTACATACCTACATGCATACCTACATACCTACATACCTACATACCTACATACATACCTACATACCTACATACGTACGTACGTACGTACAGACATACAGACATACAGACATACAGACATACAGACATACAGACATACAGACATACAGACATACAGACATACAGACATACACGCATACACGCATACTCACATACACACATACACACATACACACATACACACATACACACACATACATACATACATACATACACACACATACACACATACACACATACACACACATATACATACACACATACATACACACATACATACACACATACATACACACATACATACACACATACATACACACATACATACACACATATATACACACATGCATACACACATACACACATACACACATACATAAATAAATAAATACATACACACAGACAGACATACATACATACATACAAACAGACAGACAGACAGACAGACTGACAGACAGACAGACATACTGACTGACTGACTGACTGACTGACTGACCAGCTACACTGCCAGGTATCTAAGACAGGTGCTTTCAATTGTTGTTCATTGATGTTCATCGTCCATTCCTTTGATTTCTGCGGACTGAAACCAGCAACGAGGAGGTTCCGCCGAAAAAAAAATATGGGTACCCGGACCGTAACTTAAGTTGTTCCATTATATAAATTGTGGAGTGTGAATTGATTAATCATGTTAGTGTGAAAACAAGTCTCCATTATATCTTAACAAAACGAACACCAGGCTAAGCTATGCCAGTTATTTCTGGTGTGTTTTTATTATTTCTGGCATAGCCTGGCATGTCGATGGACTGACTGAGGTCAGAGATTTCGAGATCTGTATTATATATCATCATCAGTTCATGTTAATAGTGTTGAGATCAGAATTGTCAATCAAAATTCTTAATCATCAATAGAATTTTTAGAGAAAGAACACATTAACAATCATCAACAATAACAATCTATTGAAATTTTCTATTGATGGTTAACCACAATGGTTAAACATCAATAACAGTCATCAACGGATCATTTCTATTGATCAACGGACTGTTTGTTTTCAATCGAGAACTGCACGGCACCGAACCGTTGGAGACTTTGGAAGGGGGGTCGTCATCCCGGTTGGTGAATCTGTTTAGTCATATTAGTGTTTATATTTTGTTTAGGTATAATTTAATATCACCGTATATGAAGTTATATATATGATATATATATATATAATATTCATATTATGTATATATGTACATATCATTCGGTAGAACGAAGGCGAATTGTTGTTTGAGGTGGGAAACATCTTGGGAAGCTCCGAGCGGTTTCTCCTGTCCAGATCAAAAAGTCACAGGTGGCTCTGCTGATCATCGCCAATGGTATCATGATTGGCTTTCAGACACATCCAAACTTTGAAGATTGGGATGGCTTCTTGGACAAGTCTCGCGAACTTGGCCCATCAGATTCGGAATTTCTATGAATTTCTCACGCCATGTCACCAGATGATCGTCAGGCTACATCCATGATCATCTATGTATTTGAAATCAATTCCAAAGTTTAGGTCTTTGGATTGGTTTCTGGCAAAATGTACAGGAAACCCCTATGATTGGGGAAAAAATGGGGGTAAAAACCATGCATTCCTGTAGACTTCCCCCTTATCCAATCCATTGACTGAGAATATCAGCCCCCATGTAAGGTTCGATAGCTTAAACCAGGTTTCTGTTGAGGCATGGGATGACTGGGATTTAGATCTGGGAATATACCATGATACCTATTGGCTGGGGTAAGAATCAACTTACAGTATAACAGAGGGCGGGGCTGTAGGGGCTCTGCGTTTCTGTTGAAGGAAGGGCACTCAAAACTTCTGGCTCGGGGAACCAAACTGACCATGTTCGAGATGAAAATCTTGAGGTTGCATAGCGGCGTTGGTCGGTGTTGGTTGTTCAGCTATTTCCCTTTTGCTTGGTGAGTCGCCGCCATTTATAGTTGGCCTTTACATCTTTAAACTGCCAAGCTCTGCTAGCTGGCAGCCGCTCAGAATGCTACTTGGCGGACCCGAACAACTTGGGAAGTGAATGGTATGGAGTGGATCTGCGTAGCCAAGTTTTTGTCACCAACTTTACATGTTCAACATGAAGTCAGTGACAAGCTACATATCTCAACAAAACGACACCACATCTCCACTAATTCACATAGAAAAAAATAAACAAGACACCAAATCTCCACTAACATAGACCCTGCCATGCTCTTTTAGGGGGCTACACGGCTGAACGGCCCAAGGATGGCCCTGGTTGGAGGTGATGTTTGTCATTGCTTTGGTCCTCGAGAACGTGCTTCGCATTCGCCTCCTAGGACAGGGGCAACGTTCGAATGGTGAATGGTGAATGATGATGGCAATCATGGCCAATAATGGTTCATAAATAATTGCCACCCAATAAATAACAATGGTTCACAAATGATTGCCATAAATAATGGTTCCATACATGTTATTAATGACAATGGCCAATAAGATTGGCGATTGTGGTTATCCATTTGATTCCAATAGTTGACATTAGATTTTTTTGCGTATCAATATGCTGAATAGGTATCCATGATAATAGTCAATCATGGTAAGGGTGATAATATCCGATCATTCATATGGTTAATAGATGTTAATAGTTAGTAAGTAATTTCCATGGACATCACAGGGTTTGTTTCAATAAGTCAACAACTTGTAACGTCGTCTTGTGTGGTTTATTGTTTGATTGATTGACCGCAGTGTTTCTGGGAGCCCACTGGCTACATGGCCGTTGACCTTAACGTGAGAGGGGATTACCAATGATCCACCATCAAATTCGGGGATACCCTACAGTATTTGCGACAAACCCTTAGATTGCCCCAATCCGATTCTCAGGGGTAACATTTGTTATGCATCCGGAAACATCCGAAATGAGATCGAAAGAAGGACAAAGAAAAAACATCAAAAAGGGGTAACAAACATCAACTTTGAAGTGTTTTGATCCAGATCATCGTTGTTGCATTGGGAGTCACATGGAGTCACTGTACCTTCCGCAAATCCAACAATGCCCGCAGGTTTACGCATGTTCTTCTGTGGCAACGACCGAATCTTCAACTGGTTCCTTGGTGCGGGAGATGCAGGGTTTTTTTTGGTTCGTTGAGGCGATGGAGAGATGGAGGTGGTGTTCATTTGGCCAATTTCCATGAGGAAAACGAGATCCATGGCCTGGTTGGTTATTGGGATAATCATATGGGGTTATATGGGGTTATACTATGTGGTTGCTGGTTTGGAACATGGCTTTATGACTTTCCATTTCATATATGGGATGTCATCCTTCCCATTGATGAACTCCATCATTTTTCAAGATGGTTAAAGCCACCAACCAGCATTGAATGAGGACCATATCCCCTATTTCAGATGATTTTCAGTCAAGCACGTGTTGTTTCTTTCTATCAAATCGCCAGGAAGCCTCGCACGTTGCCCACGCAAGTGTGACTGAGGTAGTGGACCATGCTGAAATATGAAGGCATGGTACCCAAAGAATAAGAAAAAAGACAGCAAAGTGATTAACAAACAGTTGTCCACTCTTGTCAGGAACCATTCGTATTTGTTTGTTCTGCTGTGCGACTGGTTACTGTGATAATTCGCCGATGGAGTGCCAACGATGTTCTTTGAGAGGTCGGATTACCTAAAGGTTATTTTGGGTTTCTGTTTCACTTTGGATCCTGGACATCATCCTAGGTCCTGCTGCACACAGATCTTGAACCTAAAAGCCTCATCTTTGGCTTGCAGATTTTCCCAATCTCTTCAAATGTCCAGACATTTGATGCTTGAAATTTTATCACAAAGTGAAAGACCTCCATTCTTTTTGAAAGACCTCCGTGTAAACTAAGGTTTGACTTCTTTTTATCCCTCACCGGATTAGCTGACCTGCTCATTTCTCACCTCAGTGAGGCAAGGATCACGGGTCCGCTTTTATTTGAACATATCAGACCTGTGCAGTTTTGGACAGTAACAGAACTACGGTTTATGTCAGATATACTATAATCTATAGCCAATGAGGTTTACAAACCAACAAACATAATTGGGGGGCCACCTTGTATCTCCTATTGAGGGCATGATTTGCATTGTTTCTTTTGAGGAAATGCACCCCTTCGGCCCGAATAGAAGGAGTCTTGGTCAATTTACCTTGAAAAAAAATGAAAAGAGACAAGTCCAGGACCAGGAAGCACTAAGCTGAGAAGCCCACAAAGAAAAGTCACGGCAGGGGCATTTTGAACGGAACAACTGGAGCGGCTTGTTGGTGATTTGAGTCGTCAGCTGCAGAATTGTTGACCCTCTGGTAAACACAGATAGCTATGGAAAATCACCATTTGTTTATAGGTAAATCAAGTATTTCTATGGGCAATTTTCAATAGTTATGTTAAATTACCAGAGGGTACCAGCGTTGGTCAAAATTAGATCCACCAAAACACTGGAAGTGTCACGCCACGAGAACCTTGGTGTTCCAATTTTAAGTGGATGTAGAACCTCCCAAGTGGGATCTATTACAATTGGATATAGAACCGTAGTTCCATATAATTATAAGTTATATATATATATCATATATCCCAACTTATGGAGGTTGGTATACCATGGTTCTACCGTTTTTTCTCGCCAGGAATCCGACATGTTCGGCGTGTCCTTGCTACGCTTCTGCCGCCTGATTCGCCTGGTTCGGGTGGTGAAAGTCTTCCGACTGAGGCTCCGGGGCTCTGGGGGAGAGTTGTTGGTAGGGTAGCAATGGGTATATCACTGGGATATGCTGTATCTATGGTCAATCTATGGTTAATCTATGGTTAATCTATGGTTTATCTATGGTTTATCTATGGTTTATCTATGGTTAATCTATGGTTTATCTATGGTTTATCTATGGTTTATCTATGGTTTATCTATCTATTAATTCTATGGTACCATGAATTTCTGGTTGGTTATTGGGATAATTATATGGTGTTTTTTTCTGGGGTTATACTACTGTAAGTGGTTAAGTGGTTGCTGGTTTGGAACATGGCTGGATTATGACTTTCCCATCATATTGGGAATTTCATCATCCCAAGTGACGAACTCATATTTTTCAGAGGGATTGAAACCACCAACCAGTATATATATATATACACCTGCTATGGAACAACTTTTTTGGTAAGTGTTTGATTTATCAGTTTTTTTTGGGGGGGTAACGAGTAACGACCGCAATGAATAGTTGGGATTGATTGATCTGGGGTTGACATTCTCGATATGATTGTCTCAAAGTGGGTGGGAAATACAGATACCCGAAAGCATCCGAAAATGGCTGGCCTGGTGACACATGTCGATCCCTTTGGGGCTGCTAAGCAGTTTGGAGTTGTCTTCCACGGGGGTTCCAGATTTTGAGACATCACACGGGTCGATGCCAAGTAACACCAAAATTCGGTGTAGGAACATTCCATCGTTGACCCTGCTCTTCATTTTAGTAACCATACCAAAAACCCTGGTACTACGTGGGTCATCCCGCAGTTTTGCCAAATATGTGGTAACCATACATCTCAGTAGGAAGAAGATTGGAAAACCAAAATGATATTCAAAGAACCTACTAGTAGGATCTAGTAGGTACTTGGATATCTTGGATAACCAAAATTGGTATAAAGAACCGGAATTGGATAATCAAAATCCTCCAAGTTGTTCTTTCTCAGCATTCATCAGCATTTATCAGCAGTTATCATCGGTTGTCATCATGTATCATCATCATTCATGATGATAATGGTTCATGAGTTGTCCTCATTGTTCATCATTTATCCTCATTTCATTTACTATCTCATTGAACTGACTGGTAATATGGGGTGTATCCAGGTACAGTTATTCCCTGGAGATATGTATGCTTCATTACACTGGTGAATAATTAACCCGCATGTATCCAGGGTAGCCATGTGAGTTATCCACCACAGTTTCAGCCCTGGTCTTCAGGTGCATGAAGGAACTGCGTTTGATGGTGAAAGGAAACTCGGTTGAGGGTTTCCGAGAAGAAGTGGGACCCCGAACTCGTTGATGACTGATATTACTGGTTTTGTTGGGAACATCTCAACCGGAAACCCATGGTTTTTCCTATGACATATGGGGAACCAATGGTTTTGGGTGCCCAATTTTTACACCCCAGGGAGATTGGATGAATTTGAAAGAGCTGTTTAGAACCTGGGAAACAAAAACCATTTATGGCTGGTGTAAGAGGCATTGACCCATGGCAGCTATGTGAGAAAATCTCAATGCCAGTGCCTAGAAAACCTCTGTTGATTCATGGTTGTATGGGCTTATTTTACTAGGCTTCATGGTGATATGTTCTTCTGTATACAGTAGTATATATATATATATTATGTATACTGTATATGTACATGTATCATATATATATATACATAATATAACAATATGTGTATATATATATTATACATATTACAACTATATATAATCAGATAATTACACAACATATGCTGACGGAATCCCCAAACATATCATCTTTACCACGGCGAAAACGACAAGCCGAGGATTGGTGGCTGGCTTTCGCACCCTCTGTCTGTCCTTCGTTCTGCTCATTGCTGTGCTCTACGTCATCTCCGGCTTCGCCACCATGACCATTGGCCACTTGAAAAAGGGATGTAACCAACAGAAACAGGACTTTGTGGGATTTAATAGGGGGATAAATTGCATATTATATACACACTATAATGGTATGGTATGTTTCTCAAAATGGAAGATTTTCCGTAAAATTGTTATTCGCGGGAATGAGGTTTGTCAAGCATCAATTCTTGGGGTAGTTACGGGTAGTTTCACACCAACCCATACTGTTCAACCATGTGTGACTACCAGGCAGATGAGTTAACAAAAAGAAAAAACCACAAACACTGCAAACATGGTGATGAATTTGCATATGCATACGCAAGCAAAGCAACAACACATAGGATAGTTTACTAGTCACCAAGATGTATGGAATGTTTGATTAGAATTGTCAAAATGGGGATGGGCCAAAACATATTATTATCATATTTGGAGGAATCCGCTTCCAAAAAACAGCTATTTCAAGGTACCGAGGTTCCCAGGGTTTTGTCTCGTAGTCAAATGATTTTAACTCTCATCATGTTGGTATGCAACTGATTTGCCAAACTTTATGGCCGGATACACCTTGAAAGTGCTCTTTGAAGATCCAAGAAGTATATTACAATGACCAAGATACACCTTGATAGTCAAAGACGGCAATGGAACATCACCCATTGATATACAATATATATATATACATATTGTGTATATTGTGTATATATATATATGCAATAGTGTTTACA
The DNA here is from genome assembly GCA_947184155.2 of Cladocopium goreaui. Lineage (NCBI taxonomy): Eukaryota > Dinophyceae > Suessiales > Symbiodiniaceae > Cladocopium > Cladocopium goreaui. The sequence continues at coordinate 580,404 of CAMXCT020002480.1, read as the reverse complement.
ACATATTTGTATGTGCCATGGGGATTTCCAAGCCCTTTCTTTGGCACAGAAATTTATACATGTCCAATGGCGCCAGCTGGATCAGGGCCTATTCAGGGATCAACAGCCAGCCCAAATCCGGTGGACTTGTGGCTTTGGAGATGTCATCTACACATAGAACTACACCCTCTGGTAATAAAAACACACTTTTTGCAATGGAAAATGACATGGACAATGGATGAAAATGGTCCATTTAGTTTGATGATCATCTATGACAATGGAAAATATGGATGTTAAATGATGTTAAACTCTTAAATTGCCAGAAAGTAGTTTGGATTTGACAGTTCATCCTCATCCGTCAAATTCTGACCGATACGTGGGTATGTCTGAAAATAAAATCTTTATATCAGCATGATGTGTGTTCTCTTAAAATTGCTATTCACTTTGGCGGTAAATCCTCCGTTTTTGGACAGGCCCATCTCATCTTCTTGGTTCATGATGATTCTATATCCCATCATATCCCCATCACACCCCGCTGATGTTTCCGTACATTGAGTTTTGGTCACATATCCAATAATATCCCAACAATATCCCCACACACACACGTATCTATATATATATCATATATATCCGTATGCTATCCCAATGGCACCATTTCGGAGTAGTTTGGAGTTGAACAAGTGTTACCTGCACTTCGACATCCACAGCGCCACAACACCACGACTCGCAGGTAGTGACCAACGGACCTCCGATCTGGGACTGTTGATCCACTTCGAGACCATTCCACAGCAGCTTGATTTGTTGTAGAGTTTGTTTTTTATTGGAAAATCAAAGTACCCTCTGGTAATTTAACATAGCTATTGAAAATTGCCATTTATAGTGGATTTTCCCATAAAAAATGGAGAGGCCAGCGCTCTCAGCGCCCACAAATCTCGTAAAAAATGCTATGTTTTGAGCATTTTCTGACATGTGTGTCCAAGTCTGTAAGCAATATGTACTGTTGCCTTTTCCAGCAGTTTTAGGACATGTTCTCATTGCTGCAGGTTGTCTATCAACGGTTCTATGTCATTTAGCCAGTGAATATCAGAAAGAAAATTCAATTTTGCCCTGTTGCGCCATGCTCAAATGATAGGGGTGTGTTTGCTTCTATGTTGCAGGTTTTTATAGCAAACATGAACAAGAGGAAACAGCACTTTTGACTGACAGAAGATTTCATTTTGTCCCCAAGCAGCATTGCATCTTCCTGACAGAGCTCCCTACAGAAAGAGATATGGAATGTTTTGCAAGGGTAAGCATATTGTTCCTTTGAAAAATATTGTGTTATTAAACCCTAGTACAGCATCAACTCAGATTCTAAGGGCCACAGCATGCTTCTCATAAGTCATCGTTGAAAATTTGAAAGAATGTGGCATTTCTTGAGGAAGTTGTGGCATGCCTCTATGCAACATTCTTCTATAGAGGGAACAACATTCCTTTGAGAAAGTGTAAAGCAAGACCCTGAGATGTGCATAGCATTCCTTTAGAACAAGTGCGTTCTGTCTTCCATATATTTTAATGAACATATGTAATTCCTTCCATAGAGGTAGTAGTCCTTTTAGAGAAGGGTAGCATTTCCTCAAGATAAAATATGCATATACATTAGTGTTTTTCAGAAAAGCGGCATTCCTATCAGACAATACTTGATGGTTTCATGAAATCTTGATTTTAAACAACGGTATTATGCCATATTACTTTGAAACATATTATTCATTTGGAAAATATAATATGATTTTCAAATAACATAATTCACTGTATGATATTATTAATTATATATATATATACACAGTTACCCACAATCTTCCTTTCAAAAGTATGTAGCATCTCTTTGAGAAGTAGCCTTCAAGACACACAGCAGTTCTAGTGACAGAGTATGGCTGAGTATGGTGTAATTTACAGTAAGTTGTTGTACAAAAGGGAACCCTTTCATATATACAACAATCCCTTTGAAAGAGGGTGATGTGTCTGTAATAAAGCGCAATGCATGGAATTGCCATTTGAAGAAGTATATATAGTGTTCCTTGCAGGAAATATAGCATTATTTTGAAAGGGTATTCTTCAATAAGCAGTTGCTCTTTCAGAGACCACAGTGCAGCATGCCTTTATGCAAGTTTCCTTGAAAAGGATGCAATATATTATATGTGTTCATTCCTTTGGAAAGAGGGTGGTATTCCTTGCTCAGAAGAAAATTACACAAACAGAGCCACCACCTCCAGAAAATCGGAAATTAGGCCTTGCTGTTCAGGAAACATGGAGAAACCATTTTCGAGGTAAAACCACCCCTATAGACAGGCGGTACAATAAGCAAAACCACCAAAAAAACACAAAAACCGAAAAAAACAAAAAAAACAAAAAAAAACAAAGATCCAGCAACTATGAGCCCTCCAACCTTTCTCTGGAATCTTTGTTTTTTTTTTTTGTTTTTTTCGGTTTTCAGTTATGGAGTTTAATTTTGTGTAGGGAATTTTGTTCTTGGGGTTTGCCTGTGGGAGATGCAATGTTGAAGTGACAAGTGCAGCCAGATTTTTTTTCTGGATGGGTAGATTCATGGAGAAAAGTGGCAAAAGGAGACTGCCCAAAACGTGGGCGCTCACAACGCTGCTTTCAGAAAAAATGGTGATTTTCCATTGCTATGTTAGTTTACCAGAGCGTAAATCCTAAAAAACAGTAAAGCTACAGTTGACCCAAGTTGACCCTTCAAAAAAAAAGTAAATCCTATAGAAAATCACCAATCCTAAAACCATCGACAGTTGCCCTTGGGAGACCTGTGATTTTTCATGGCCGACACGGCGACCGAGGGCGATGTTCACGGCCTTCCTCTGTTTCTCCGGAGAGTGCATTGATCGTTCAGGCGGACGACGAAGATTGGAAGAAATGTTTAGGGGATTCTCCATGGATGCGGTGAAGTATGTTGGATAACTTCACTTTAAGTATTGTTAGTGTGGTGGATGAACTTCATAAAAGTATTAAGTTAGTATTGGGATATAACTATGTCCCATATTTTCGCATTGTTTAGTATTTGTTTAGTATGTGCTGATGGGTTTGGATATGTTTTGATAATCACATATTCTTTGCCATGAACACTTGGGGAGTGAGCCATGAAGAATTCTGATTGTTCGAACATGATTGACATGGCAATGATCGATAAAACACCTAGGAATGAGGCATTTTTCGTTGCCAAGTTGGATTACCAGAAGTCAACCAAGAAGGTGGATAAATGGGAATATCACATCTATGACTGATTAATACGAGTGTTTCCAAAGGATTTGGTAGAGCATCACCAAATGCCCGCAACAAAAACAGCGGCCGAAGATCCTGCATTAGGCAATCCATCAACAAACGGGATGCTGGATGAACCGGATATCTAGAGGACCACAGATCATCAATCATCCAAGACATCAACCGCTCGGGTAGGGCGGCCTATCCATACCTTGATCGCCAATGAGTTTGGTATTCCTTTCGTCATGTGCTACGTGGTGTGCCTCGCATTTGCGTCAAGCTGCTGGTGAAAGGGAGCTGTTTTTATGGGATTTTATGGGTAGGTCATAATTCTGAACCGTTTAAAACAAAAAAAGGAATAGATACAAAACTGAGTAATTATTTCAATTTACTGTATATAAAATTATAAAATTTTCTTGATTCTATCTCACCAACTGACCTTTTTCTGTAAATGAAGTACCCTCTGGTAAACTAACATAGCTGTGGAATATCACCATTTTTTAATAGGTAAATCAACTACAAATGGTCATTTTCCGATAGCTATGTCAGTTTATCAGTGGATAGTCACTATAATGATAATTTAAGAGGAAAAACAACAGTGACAATAATGTGTATAATAATGATAGGTCTGCCATAGGTTAAATTATTGATTATTGATGGATATGAATGGATTAGCTCTGGTCACCAGAGTTTGGTTCAGTGATTTTGTTCACGAAGTTCCACACTTGTCGAAAGAGCTCCGTGGTTGCTGAAGCCCCAAAAAAAGACACAGATATAGATTGTTGATGATTGTTGATGATGTTTGGCAGTTTACCACCATGTTGGATTCGGATTTGAGGTTTTTGTATATATCTTTTTGGGGGTTGCTGTACTCATGGTGCATCCAGTTCTGGCTGTTGGTGATCCTCAACAACTCGAATGGGGCACTGCGAATGGCGAAGGCGATTTTGTTGCCGGGTCTGCAAAGCCTAGGAGCTATATGTTGGTATCGATGGGTATCTTGGCATGGATCAAGGGCTCCAAACTCATGCCAGGCTTTTCGTTCTTTCTGTGTATTGTTTTGTTTTAATCCTGTTGAAAGGTACATAAGAGCCTTGTTACTGACCAATGACTCCAGTGGGGCGATGCCAACCAAAAAGATCAGCCCAGCCATACCGAAAATGTCATGTTGGGGTAATCCCAGATTTAGACACAGCCAAACAAAATTAGATTCTGAGTTTAGCCAAGGACGTAGGCAATTTCATGCGTTTGCCATTTTCACTCCGACTATGCTGAGAATATGAGCCACGCAGCCATGTATCATTGTTACATATTTCTTACATATTATTGCATGGTTAAATATTGTTGTATATTGTTGCACACTGTCACCTATTGTTACATGACATGATATTACTTGTTACTTATTGTTGCTGCTGTTGCTGTTACTGATGCTATTGCTGTTGATGTTGCTGCTGCTGCTGTTGTTGCTGTTGTTGTTGCTACTTTTCTTTTTGTTGCTGTTGTTGCTGCTGGTGTTGTTGTTGCCGCTGGTTTCAATAAGTTTCACATAATGAACCTATCATTGTCGTTGTGTAGACAGATAGCCGACGAAAGTTTCAAGATCTTCTTCGCCGCCATCGCTTTGTGCTGCATCGGTCGCAGGTATTTTCAACGTGATCTTGGCTGCAGCTTTGGCTGTAACGGTGTTTTTTTGTGCTGGGATACCCCAAAGTGAATGGTTTATGATGGAAAATCCTTTTCACATGTTTGATTCGGTAATATCTCTATTTTAAGAAACCTCTATATATATATCCCCACCATTCAGTTCAGGATGTTCACTGTACAAAAAAACAACAACAACAGTGGGCGCTTCTTTTGTTGGTTTCAGCGCGGCTGGGGTTTTGTTCATCCGACGAGGTGAAACATTTCAACTCCACGTCACTCGTCACCGAGGTTTATGTTGACATCACAATGAAAGCTGCCAAGGTGCCAAAAGCGCTGAATCTGATAGAAGCAGTGACGATACAAAGGTTATTGTTGGGTTCATGAAGTAACTAACCCCACATGATGAAACCAGGTTAATACTGTAGTTGGTAAATGATTCGAATCGACTAGGACTAGGACTGGGAAAAATGAAGGTGGTCACTTGACTGACCCTCCCACATTACCCAAGAACTGAGCGCGACAGCTCGCAGATCGAATCGAAAGTATCATCCCCATTGTTGTGCCTTGCTCAACATCTCCATTTGTTGCTGATATCTACGGAATTTATCATGATTCCCCATCATTTGTTCATGATTTTCTCCATTTCATCATGCCCTTGTTGGTCACATGACAGTTGAAAGAGATTTGGAACAATTCTTTCCTCCAAAAGTCAAGTCCCTGAAAGTCCAAGCTAAGATGGTGTCTTATAAACAAATACATGATAGAACATGATAGAACTTCAACTTGTTCTTCCAACTTGGTCTGGATATTCATGATTTCTTACAGACAATATATTCACAAAACTGTTGAACCAATATAAAATATTTTTACAATATGTGATATTCGTAAATGTTCATGACAGTCAAATTTTCCAAAACGGTTCTGCGCAGGAGAACGATGCCATGACGGCCGAGCAACATGCACGTGAGTCTATTCGGATTGCCCGTACCACTCGTTGCTGGGCGAAGGGAAGGTTTCGTTTTAGAACGCGGGATAATACTCAATTTGAAACGCGACTTTATTACTCATTTTGAAACGCGACACACTCTGTGCCATGGTTTCCATGATATCTGTGTGGTTTCCACGGTTTCCATGGTTTCCATACTTTCTTTGCGGTTTCCATGGTTTTTGTGGTTTCCATGATCTCTTTGCGGTTTCCATGGTTTCCATGATTTCTTTGCGGTTTCCATGGTTTCCATGGTTTCCATGATTTGTCTGCGGTTTCCATGGTTTTCATGATTTCTTCTTGCGGTTTCCATAGTTTCCATGGTTTCCATGATGTCTGTGCGGTTTCCATGGTTTCCATGATTTCTTGGCGGTTTCCATGGTTTTCCATGGTTTCCATGATTTGTCTGCGGTTTCCATGGTTTCCATGATCTCTTTGCGGTTTCCATGGTTTCCATGGTTTCCATGGTTTCCATGATTTGTCTGCGGTTTCCATGGTTTCCATGGTTTCCATGATTTGTCTGCGGTTTCCATGGTTTCCATGGTTTCCATGATTTGTCTGCGGTTTCCATGGTTTCCATGATTTGTCTGCGGTTTCCATGGTTTCCCTGTTGTCCAAGATTTCTGTACGGTTTTCATAGTTTGCACGGTTTCCATGGTTTCTGTGTTTCCTGAAGCCTCCCAATGCCAACAAGTGAACCGTCCTGGAACCCTGAACAGCAACTGAGATCCCGACCCCAACCGGAAAAAAGAAATGTTTCAACCCAAAAAACAAAACCAAGTTTCCCCAAAACTCCAAGCAGCCACCTCGCTGCTAGCTGACGCACCTTTGTGCCGCTTGACATCTAAAAGGCTTCGGTCCGGCCCAGATGCAGGTTCTTTAGGATTCCTAGACAACACCCGGTGAGTTGAAGTCTGGACAACACCCGGTGGGTTGAAGTCAAAGCAAAAGTGGAAGTATTTCCATTTGAGAATTTGGTAAATAGGGATGCATGGAATTCTTACACGCACTCCCCCTATGTGATCAGTTCCACTGACCACATATTCAGCCCAAGCCCTCTAAACAAGTCATAACAAGTCTATCATCTGCAGTGCAGCAAATCGCACATGGATTGAAGGCCCGAAGTGGACCATTGGATCCCGCATCACGACAATGCTGATAATCAACATGAAGTGCATATCCATGTGAGATCGCATACAGCCTATGTTGGGGAACGTCTGACTGTGGGCCACATCTGTGACATCGTGGCGTCAGACAAACTTCCTTGGCATGTCTAAGACCATGACATTCACGGTCACAGTGGTATCTTCCACCAAATGGCGTGGTGAAAAGGGGTTTTGGTCCTCTTTGGGAACGATCGGGAGAAGCATCAAAAAAAATAAAAATGCATCAAGCAAAAATAAAGATGCATCAAAAAAAACTATAAATGCATCAAAAAAAATAAATGACCATGAAGAAAGGGGGGAAGGAGGAAAGGAGGGAAGGAGGAAACGAGGGAAGGAAGGAAGGAGGGAAGGAGGGAAGGAAGGAAGGAAGGAGGGAAGGAGGAAAGGAGGGAAGGAGGAAAGGAGGAAAGGAGGGAAGTTGGAAAGGAGGGAAGGAGGAAAGGAGGGAAGGAGGAAGGAGGGAAGGAGGGAAGGAGGGAAGGATGCAAGGGGGGAACGAAGGGAAGAAAGGAAGGAAGGAAGGAAAGAAGGAAGGAAGGAAGGACCATGTGTGCAGTCAACACTTATTATCGGTTATTTGCGTTCATTTCATCTTCATTGATCTCCATCGCGACTTGTGCCTATGTACTTCTTTCATGTTCTTTCTTGGTACGCATTGCAGGGGACCCCCCACCCGCTTTTGTTTTTTCATCAGCTTCCCTTGCTACCTACTCTCTTGCCTTTTGCTCATAAGCATCGTTTCTTAGGGTTCATTTTCTCTTTCTTCTTCTTTCAAAACATCCATCGAGACTTGTGCCTATGTGCTTCTTTCTTGATCTTGTCGTTCTTACTTGCAATATATCCATTGAGACTTGTGCCTATGTGCTTCTCTCTTGGTACGCATTGCGGGGGGAGGCGCTGCGCCCTCCCCCCTGCACCCCCCACCCGGTTTTATTTTTAAACCGGTTCCCCTTGCTATACCTACTATTCCTTTCTTTTTGCATAAGCATCATCGTTTATTTGGGTTAATTTCATCTTTGCTGATATCCATCGAGACTTGTGCCTATGTGCTTCTTTCTATGATATTTTTTTTTGATACGGATATTTTTTTTGATCTAGGTTTGCAGCACGAAACCCGTGAGGTCTCACACAGTGGCACCTGGATATTTTTTTTGATGCATATATTTTTTTTTGATGCGTGCTGGATATTTTTTTTGATGCATTTTTATTTTTTTTGATACGTGTCTCGAACGAGATCCTCATGAATTGCCGGACAAAGCTGCCACAAATAGATGGCTGACGGGAAAAGACTCAAGCCTTTTGCGGTCACATTGCATTTATGATAGGGATGAATCTCCTTGTAAGAGCTAACTTGTTTTTTTGATTGTTTTTGTTTGAAGAGCTGATTTGCTAGGGTTTCATCAATGTGCTGTGGTGTTACAAGCGCCATGGTGGTTACAAAGAAATGCTATGCCTTCCAGATGTCTTAAACAGCAGTATCTTTGATGTGTCTCAAAATGATCCTTATCCGGGGCTTTTGTGTTTCGAAATGATCCTTATCCTCTGTGTTTCAAAATGAGCCTTATCCGGTGTTTCAAAATGATCCGGGTCCCCTGGGCGAAGGGCGAAGCTGGAGGGATGCTGGGGACCCAGAATGGGACAAAAAACATCGGTTGAATATGCAATGTGATAGTTTATATGATAGTTTATGTGATTGTTTCTGTGATGGCTTATATGATAGTTTATGTGATAGTACATATGATAGTTTGTGTGATGGTATATACTATGATAGCTTATCATTATGTATAGTATATATATATGTTGTTAGTATATTAATATTGTATTATGATAGCTTATGTGATATTATCTATATATATATATGTGTGTACATATATATATATATGTATGTATAATATATTTTGGTGATTTCACCAACTTTGAAGCCACCAGAACATGGCCCGCAGTCGCCAGCTGGAACCAGCTGGTGAGGATCCTTGCCAACGAGTCGAAATGATTCAGCATATGTGGATGTCATATCTCTATATACGTTGTTATATGTATGTATATATATACATATATATATACATGTTCTACTACATGTTATAATAGATATACAATATGTGTGATATAATTTGATACGTGCATATGCAACTGGCTAGCCTAAGTACCTTTTCTGGGCGATGGCAGAACCCAACCCATGCGCCGAGTTCCATCAAGCTCTCAGCCAGTTGGTGTTTCGGTTGTCCATGAGAATACTGTTGAAAGTCACTGTCACACTGGTGTATCACTACGATTTAATAAACGATAACATATGTTGAATTGGATTGGTGTATGTTTTGCATCATTTTACATGATACTATGTTGAATTTATGGTAGAGTTCACATCATTTAGCTACATGATGTCGAATTTGTGGCACATGTTGTTACATTCGTGGTACCCATAGGATCCATGTATGCTATATATGGTAACATTTACCATCAATATACCCCCAATGTTAGCATATATACCAGCACCATGGATCCTATGGGGTACATGTTTGGTGTTGAAATGCAGCTAGATATTTCCAGCCATGTAGCAACGACGTTCTGAGGCGAGCTGTTGAAAAAGTTTGCTGCAGCATATCGCCTGTACCAAGACATGGACAACATCGAAACTCCAACGTGGGACGTGGGTAGGTCTGAACATCTTGGGGAAAACATCACCATGATATTCCCATAGATTTCCCTTAATATCTCATAATATTCCCATAGATTTCTGGTTGAAAGGTTGATGTTTCATTTGTATACTCGTAGGTGCCATGTTTATGGCTACAGCCCGGTGTCAAACCCAGTTGGGCGGGATGTCAAACAGCTAGTGGTTTCAGTGGTTTCCTGTAGGTGTCACTTTTCCAGAGTTCAAATGGTCACAGTTTGTGGGTAGATCGCCTTCTGGAAAACATCTCGGGGTTACTGCATCAGAAATTTTAGCTGTGACAGCAAACTGTGACACCAGACAACTGGATACAACTGGATGATAGTTGATGTTCAAGGATTCACTCCGGCTGGCTCAAAGTCATCTACAAATGGCGGCTTCTTCATCACGCAAGGGTTCGATTGCTGGAGGGTGCAACAAAAAGAGGCCACGCAAGGAGACAACATGCGGCATCAATATGGTAAGCCCATGACTTATAATCCCACCTTCAGATGGGTGCTATCCACTTGCAGATGTGCAGCCCATAATGTTAGCCTCCAGTAATCAAGCCTGGTTTGTTGGAGCCCCCCATGATATCCATTCAATTCCATTATGGCCTCGACAAAGACTTACACGTCATCCATGGACTACACATGACCAAGAACTATAGTGAAACGACAACACACGACACGTTTTTGTGTGTTTTTGTACAATTTTTTGTATTTAATTACTGGTATATGAGATGATTGTACAATTATAGATACAGTAGCGTCCAATTTGATTTCTCTATATTTTCCCATACCAGAAATGCTTCCTTTCTACACTGGGGCCGGGTATTCGGATTCCATCTCCAACGAGGACAAAATGCCGCAATTGGACTTCAACAATGGCGCAGCTCCCTTCACGGACAACGACATTCATGCTAAAATCGTGTCCCGGCAGCCCAAAGAGAAGACACTTGATGGATACCTTTCTGGTTATATGATGTGATACTAGTCATGGATGGTGAAATGCCTTAGTTGTGTAAACGACATGTAAAAACTTGAATTGTTCCATTTGGAACTGGCTAATCACAGCATTCTTAGCTCATACAAGCCACTTGCTCGGACTCGAAAAATGGGTGCTGAAAGTTCCAAATCGTGAAGCAACGGGCTGCAAAATCAGGCAATCACGAAAGAGCTTTTCCTGCTGGTGATTCAGGATGGCTCTGGGGGTTGTCGTTTGGGATGACCCACAGAAGTCATGTTCTAAAAAACTCTGGGTACTTGAGGATCACCCCATTCAGCAGTGGAGCGGTTAGTAGCCCTGGTTAGTAAGTCCCCTTAAGAGGCTTATCCGATCAATAAATGGCTTATTAACCCTCCTAAGTTAAATGCTAAATGAGTTATTAAATGTTATGAAAATTGGTCAAAAGTGAACATTTGCCATGGCCAGGACCGATGTGTGCAACGACTCATGGACGAATTAGACTTGCCTCCGGACCGCGCCAACCTTTTTGAGGCTGGGCTGGCCATGACTACACGGTGGGACCGTGTGGACCCGATGACCCTTCACGGTTTTTCAAAACCGCTGGGATTTATGGCGGGGTCATTCCCTACAATATGCCGTACAATTATATTTCATTATAGCCATCAGACCGCATCATATCTTAGTAAAAGCTATGAATGGTGCAGAAATTTCGAAAGTTGGCTGTGATCCAATCGACCAAAGACCACGAGCCTGTTCCAAGTTGAAAGCCCCTGACCTGCTAAGGGCTCAGCAGCGAATGGTAAAACATGACCAAATTCACCAGGACTTTGTTCAAGTTCACCTGTTTGAACACGATCAAAGATCTTCATCTTGCTCTGACTTCAGGGTTTTTCCCCACCTGCCAGGTGAGGGTTGTTAGATTTTATGTCAGTTGCCTGCTCCTCTCCTCCTCTCCTCTCCTCCTCCTCCTGCTCAACCACGACCCTCGACGCACAGTGTTCTCTGTCGGACCTCAACCACGACCATCCACGCCCAGTGTTCCCTGCCGGACCTCAACCACGACCATCCCCGCCCAGTGTTCCCTGCCGGACCTCAACCACGACCATCCACGCCCAGTGTTCCCTGCCGGACCTCAACCGCGAGTATCCCCGCCAAGTGTTCCCTGCCGGACCTCATGTAGGAAGATATGGGACAAAGAATGTGCAGAAGAAAGTTAGAAAGAATGTCAGACAAGTATGTTATATATTACTTGCAAATTCGCGTGTATGTGGTAGAGTGACCGGGGCAATGCCACTTCTTACTTTGCAGGTGGCAAAGTTTGAAGCAATCAATTTGAACAGATAACAGAGTCACTGGGGTGGACAGAGACATTTCCTTTTCTGTACCTTTGGAGCTGTTTGCAAAGACGCTTGAGACAGGCAACATCTTACAGCAAGTTACTACAAATTACTTGAAATGATTTCATGCTGGATTGATGCTTGAGACAGTCAACATCACACAGGGTTTCTGTTGTATATCACAGTTATGGTGGCATGATGGATATGTGACATCGGAACATTTGTTGGAGCATTTGAGCCCTCATCTACTCGATCGCGGGCCAGAGGCAGGATGGACATCATCATAGAAGAATTCAGCAGGAGGAGGTTGTGTGATCAGTAGTGTCTTCTTGCGTGTTTTTGTTTGCTTGGCAGGTGATGGCAGAGGGTGACCAATCTGCGAGTGCTGCGCAGGCGAGGAGTTTGAGTGGAAGTAAGCACATTGGCCAGTGGCTGCTTTCAAAAGTGTTGGATAAATGATTTGGAAAGCAGCTTGTGCTTTGACATCCTGCGCAACAGCCGACGCGAGCTCAAGCACAAGCAGAAACGTGAATAAGATAATAGTGCTCAAAGGATAGGGACATGAAACGCTTGAGAATATAAATGTAGTAGGTGTATCTCTTCGAAATGTTTCATTGAGAAAGATTGGAGAGGTTACATACTATATAGATATTTAGGTGTAGCTTGACACTGCAAGACGGACACTGTTTTTTTGCACTTGGGAAGTTTGAACACATTGGGACTGAACTGGTTTTGACCGGGAAGGTCTGGTGTTTCAAGAGCCATGGCAAAAAGATCATGGCCATTTGGTGTCACGAGTTGGGATGACACTGTGAAATTTGCGCAACTTTTGTTTGGTGTAGACGTTGCCTTTGAGAACTATGCAGAGAGATTGCCGCATAGATCGAACAAATCCTTCTTGCTATTCGCCAAAGGCGCTTGTGCTGAGGGAAGGACCTTCTTCGAGATTGGAGATTTCATTGCGCCACAGCTGGAAGAGATTCAACAGTGGGAAGAAAATGTTCGCAACAACAATGCTCGTCCAACGAAATCCCAGCAGATGCTGAAAGCTAACGGATGGACTATGTACTACTGGAGTGCGCAGGTGACGCGTGCTCCGTGTCTGTGTCGCTCCATCTTTGGAGCTGACGCTCACCAGAAACACGTGCCAACTTCATCGGCCATGTGGAAAGCTGGAAGCAGATTTGAGAAATTATGGGACGCCACATTGATGAAGAACTATGAAGCTTTTCAGAATCGAGACCTGCGTCCCACTTGGCTTGACAAGTCGTGGCAGGTGTTGTGGAACTGGAATGATCACAACAAAAATCATGGAATCAGCCCTCATTCAGATGAGTCTGCCACCTACAGCAATGTTGATCCGATCACGTCCTTTTCCTTTGGGCATGGGGGTGTTGACCTTGGGCCCCAAAAAAGGTCCAGTGACAAGGATGTTGTTCCAAGAAGGCGGTGACGCTTTGGTGATGGCAGGAGACTTCCAAGCAGAGTTTTGCCATGGTGTGCCGGCGCGCTCCACTTGGAAAGATTTGAAGTTGCTTCCTATGTTCACTACAATGCAAGAGTGGGAGAAAGTTGGGCTGCAGCAGGAAATTGCTTTGCATGAAGGTGCTGCGCCAGAAGCCAAGCATGTCCGTATGAATTGCACGCTCCGCTGGCACAGCACACATTGGGCTGGATGTCCGGTGCGGGGGCAGGAAGGTCATGGGACTCAACCGGTTTCGACTGGAGCTGTCCAGACGTCTTCAAGCCCTTTGGCACCTGGCGAAGGCCCTTGGTTTGAGGAAGAGTCGCCAAGTGTGTCTGCTGGAGCTGCAGCAAGTACTGTGAGTGTTTCTGCTGGAGCTGCGGCAAGTACCCAAGGGAGTCAACCGGTTGTGACCGGGGCTGTCCGGGTGCCTGCTGCAAGCGTGGTGGATCCAAAGCAGTCGCTTCTTTTCACTGGCATTAAGAAGCGAGGTGTGGAAGAAGAGCCAACGCCCTCTGTCAGCACAGTGAAAACATCTCGTTCGGGTGAAGAGTTGCTGCTGGAGCGCTCGGATGAGACAATTAAGAGTCTACTGGATTGTATTGAAGCATGTGTGCGACAGAATGATCTTTTTACGTTGGCCATTACCGGCACTCCATTGGTCGCAGCCACACAGGTGCATGCTGAGATGTTGGCGAAGATTGATGAAAATGTGAAAAATTTGAGGGCCCGGCTTCTGGCGGCATCAGAAGCCGTTGAAGCATTTTCGCGTTGTCGAGTTGACCGAGTTCAGTTCAAGTCGCTGAACCTGATGGAGCTGGCAGCGCAGCAGCGCAGAATGATCCACAGGGACCTTGGCAATTTCTACACTGTTGAAAAGTCGTCTTGGCTGATAGAAACAAGAATCAAAACACAACAAAATTGTTTGAACAAAGATCCGCAGTATCGCAAGTGTTTGCTTTCGCATCGTCAACTGGAGTTACTTCTGGAAATTTTGAGCGAAACAATGATGAAGGAGCATGAGGAGATTGCCTTTGACTTACGCAGCTTACAGCGTGGAGTTCTTCCACCGAAGTTGACCTGCGCAAAGAGGCACCAACAGGCGAAGCAACATCAAAATCAAGATTTGGGGTTGGATGTGTATGAGTTTGCTTCTGATTCAGTGCTCTTGGTGAAAGCTTTGGAGGTTGGTTACTTATTGGACATTGACAAGGCCACACGCCTTCAGACTGTAACAGGTGCGTGGCAGAAGTTGCTGTCAGTCATGTCAGTTGGTGAGATCGTGCATAGCCTGAAACAAGGGCTCTCGACACTGCTGCAGCATTTGCGCACGATAGATGTTGACAGACACTTTTGTGATCGGACCTCTGGGGAATTAGCGAGCGAAAATTATGACATTTGGGTTTGGATGACGAAGGTCGCGCCTTGAGCTGGTACAGCCTTTGGGCTTCAAATGTGAACCTGTGGCTCAGGAGGAAATGTTTACAGCTGTGTCTTTTGCAGCTGCAGCCAGTACCCAAGGGACTCAACATGTGTTTTCGATATGTCGTCTGGGTGCATGCTGCCAGTGCGAAGATCCAACCAGATTGCTGATGTGCGTGAAAAACAAACGCTTCAACGCCAAAGGAGCCATGGCAAAGAGATCATGGCCATTTGGTGTCACGAGTTGGGATGACACAGTGAATTTGCCTAGGTGAATCGGATATGTTTCGAGGAATGGACACTAAGAAGTCATGTGGAATTTGGTTTGGCTGAAACATACTTTGTTTGAAACAAAGAATTTGGTTTGCAAGTTCTTTGTCGATTCAACTTCACAAGATATGGGTATGCTGAATACAGTTTGATTGGCGGGTTGTTCACAAATGATTGCGTCTGTCGCTTTGCCAGGTACATGACAAAAGACATAGACAAGGCTGACACATCAGCTGACCAAAGGCATTCCAGAAAAAATAAAGCCATAGACAAGCAGCTGACACATCAGCTGCTCACTGTTCCAAACCCGCATCGCACTGGCAAATTGCAAGGCATGCTACTGGTGCACGAGAACATGGTTGTGCGACTGGCGGATGTCTTGGCTCCACACCTTGGATTGGTTAAAGACAAACTGGCAGTGGTAGTGAAAGTGGATTTGCACCATGAAGATCAGAAGCGCCTGGACCGTCGTGAACCTGGATTCTGTCATTTTTTTCCGGACTACATGGCCAAAGGTATATGGGTGAAATTACTTAAAGGAAAGAATTCGCCCATGGAAGATGCTCTGTTGCAGACGTGGGAAGAAAAGTTTCAGAATGTGGCCGATCACACAACTGACGCAAAGACATTGTTCTTTGTGGAATTGGTGCACGCAGAGTTCAAAATTGATTTGAAGCTAGGCGAGGAAACCGAGAAAATTGAAGTGATTCGCTGGCAGTTTCCTCTTTTGCATGGCATGCTGCGCGCTACTTACGCGCGCAAGGCTTGACTTTGGACGGAGGTGTGCTGGTTAATTTGCGTCGTGGTGGTGGCCTAGAGGATGCCGACTGGTGGCTAGCCATCTATGTCATGCTGACGCGTGCCCGCAAACTGAAGAATCTCATCTTGCTGGGGTTCACGGAGCAAGTGGAGGAGCTTTTACGCAGAGGCCCTCCTACCTACTTGCGAGAACTGACTGACAAGTTGGAAACCAAAGCTGCTTCGACGCTGGAGCAGCTGCAGTCCTGGCCTGTCTATGATGCATTGCAAGCATCCTGACACAGTGCTCTGCCAGTGGGACCTAATCGGTTTTGACTGAAGAGGTCCGGGGGAGGCATAGGCCTGACACGTTGCTCTACCTGTGGGACCTAATCGGTTTTGATTGAAGAGGTCTGGTGGAGGAATAGAGAGTTGCAGCTGCAGCGATCTGGTGAAGTAACGCTGGCATGGTTTTGTCTAGTTTACACACGAGCCTGCGAGCTTTTGACTTTGGTTCAGGTGGTCCACTGGCTTGTTTCAGTCATGTTTTTACAAACATGTTTGACAGGCGGTGTGCTGACATGTTTGGGCATGTTTGTTTGTTTGGCTCAGGTGGTCCACTGGCCTGTTTGGTCATGTTTAAGCAAACCTGTTGAGAGCTCTGGAGTTTACTTCATATGGCCCACTGACATGTTTATATCCTGTTTGACAGACTGACATGCACAATGACCTGCCAGGTGAAACAAATGATTGGGATAGTTAGTTGGGCAAAAGTCCCGTGACAAAAGCTTCAGATAAAAGTGGTATCAACAAGCTCTTTTGAAATGTCATGGTGGGGATCACTCGAAGCAAAATAATTTTTTAAATAATATATTATTATAATATTATATTTCCCCCCCGTGATTTAGGACTAGTAAAAGATACCCTGGGGTGGCCAAGTCCTATGTCATCATGCGTCGGACCTCCCCTGGACAAGTCCTAGGTCATCAGGTGTCTGTATAAGATTAGGAATTATGTTTGTTTGTTTTTTTAGTGCGGTATGGAATATTTATAACACCATAATAATATAGGATTTAATTAGCAAAAATATATTAAGATAATCCTAAATTATCATGCTCTCTGATTTTTTTTTCCTTCGATTTATACATAGACATTATTTTAAAACAATTTAATAAATTAAAAAAATATATGCAATTTTTTACTAGAATTATTTTCCCGTTTTGTTTCCCTAGTATATTTCCCGTTATATTATCC
>CAMXCT020002480.1:305000-563170 GCA_947184155.2 Cladocopium goreaui | reverse complement strand
CCAACCCCCATACATAAGTATCATGCCAAAAAGGATATCATTATAAAATAGAATTTAATATTATAAAATTAAAATTTTCCTGTTCCCCTGGGATCACTATAAAATAAAAATACCAACCCCCTAAAAAAAAATCTAGCTAAATTCTGTTTTAAAAAAATAGTTTAGTAAGACCCCGGGGTCCCCCATTTTAAAGTGGTTATTCCAAAGGGGATCTAAACCCTATACATGCATGTAATATAATGCATTATAATGTATTGTATTGTAATGTACTATAGTATAATGTAATGTATTGTTCTTTATTGTAATGTAATATATTGTAGTGTAATCTACTATATTGCACTGTAATATAATGTAAATATGTAGGTTCTAATAATTTAGGACTTATACCGAGAAGATTTTTATTTTTTTTTGAACCGAAAAAGTGTTTGAGTCCAATCACAACCCCAGTAACTTAGGACTTGGTGCACACAAATCACCTGGTAAGAACACCAGTAACTTAGGATTTGTTGCACTAACTCCTATATCACCAGGATGGCCTAAGTCCTAAGTCACGGGCTGATATTATAAAATATATTTTTAAATAATATATTCATAAAATATTAATATTATATTAAAATAATTAATTTTAATTTATTATATATTATT
Source organism: Cladocopium goreaui (assembly GCA_947184155.2). Lineage (NCBI taxonomy): Eukaryota > Dinophyceae > Suessiales > Symbiodiniaceae > Cladocopium > Cladocopium goreaui. The sequence goes on along the minus strand of CAMXCT020002480.1, from coordinate 562,525 downwards.
ATATTAATAAAAATATAATTATCCCAATATCGTGGATATACGAAGAAATTCCTCTATATAAAATAATTCAATATATTCTTATATATTTTTTAATGTCCAATACCTGTTGGATCGCGGCGTCCTTTACGTATTCGCCGGCCAATTCCTGGCTCAAAGCTGTGTCGCCCTCATCCTTCTCAATTTTGTATATCTCCAGCAAGTGGTGCCGTGAAAATATATATTATTATTATTATTATTGTTATTATTATTGTTATTATTATTATTACAAATCAATTCTGGACCAATTGATATAATTCTCACATCAGCCATTTTGAGAACTGCTCGAAGAGAATATCAGAATATAAAATTGCATTATTCTCATATATAAGCAATTTTGAGGATAATTACTCGTACGAACTGATATGGATGTGTCGAAAAATAGGGGATACCAAAGAAATGGCTATGAACTACACTGTGGGGCCTCCTAGATAGCTAAGTTGGTCTGTAACTCCAATAACTATGGTTTATTGGGGCCCACATTGTACGAAATAAGTAAAATGGTAATAAACCACTGGATTTTGGGATTACGGTAATTTTATCAAGCCGATTACCCTATTTTGACAAGCCCATATTATTGAAAATATTATGATTGTTTTAATATGCTTCCATCGAAAGACTTGAAAGTCAACTGGTGTACAAGCCATCCGCCGCCGGATTTTATCAAGAAGTTACCCCCTAACCCTTGGCCCCATCTGGATATGGGTCAAAACTCGAACCTCAAAAAAATACCCTCTGGTAAACTAACATAGCTATGGAAAATCACATTTTTTAATGGGAAAGTCATTTTCAATAGCTATGTTAGTTTACCAAAGGGTATCATGATCGGACGGTTAGTACAAAAACGCAACAGAAACCGCATCTGCGGCTCGCTGGCTTTCAACTTTCACCCCATACAGTACCTTGGCCCCTGGGCTGGCTTCTTTGGATGTGAGGCTGTAGAGCAATTTGTAAATTTCTCAGAGCTATTTCTAAACTTGAGAGCAGGCGGAGGCGGACGAAAGGTAGTGTAGTGGGAGAGGAGTGGTGTCAAAATGCTGCGCCCCTAAGATGATACACCAAAAACTTTTTTGCGCAGTCTAAGATGATTTTATCCAGAGCATGACTGCATGATACGGTGTCTTGTGCAGCGTGAAATGATGCACGAAAAGGGGTTTATTAAAAACCCCTTTTTAAGACCCCTTGCAGCAACTGTTATTGAGGCTGAAGCAAACCAATTATGCTGGACTACAGGGACATCTCCCTCATGGAGAGTGTGCCTCTACTGTGGCGGACCGTGACCGCGTCACCCGTGGGAATTGAACCCATGACCATTTTAGAGGGGGCCCACCCCCTCCCTTATAATTGACATCTAATACATAACGTCGAGAAGTCTACGTTTTCCACGGGCTTGCCCCCCAATACCCCCTATGATTGTGCTGAAGCACGGAGAACTCAGGTAGCGTCAGCCTACCTTTCGTGATATCAGCAAGTCATATATTATCATATAGTGGATTTTCCCATTAAAAATGGTGGATCTTTCCATGATTTTCCATAGCTATGTTAGTTCACCAGAGGGTATCTAAGACTGCTTGCCAGGTCCTAACCCATACCCCGTCCTTCCCGTCCTTCCCCGCTGGACGTGGCGTTCGCCGTCGCGTTGCTTGTGGCGTTGCCCGACACGTCGGCGCTGGACCAGGCGGTGTCCACACGCACGCGCTCCACGGAGGCGTCCATCGCCGCGGCGCCGGTGTCGTTGTTGGGCAAACGGATGGCTGGAGCACGGCGCCACCAGTCCTGCGGAAAAAACCATGTGGAGAGCTGGAATGATCTGGAAAACCATAGGAAAACCATAGGAAAATGGTGGTTTAATGGGATTTAATGGGATATACCCTCTGGTAATTTGTAACAGTTTGCGAACTGGAAAATGGCCCAGTCGAAATAGTTGATTTACCCATGAAACATGGTGATTTTCCAGTTCGCTATGTTAGTTTACCAGGGGGTAAAGTGTATTGAACTTATCAGAAAACTGTAGAATCAAACAATTGTTGATTCCAAGGGCCCCGATCACGATCCTTTCCCAGTGCTCACTGGCACCCATTTGAAACTATTACCTAATCTCAACAGCAGTAAACATCGGGAAGAACAGAACTTGAATTCATCCCACATAGAGCAGGAAATAAGATACAACATATACAAGCGTACAATACAAGTGTTGGATTTGGGGAGAAAAATGCCATGGTACCAATTTTAGGTGTGCCTGGGTCTGAAGCTTGGGGAGGCACTATTAGCATCTGAAGCTTGCTGTCAAAACTGTTTGGACCCAAGTTAAGGAAGGAAAAACATGTTGTTGGGGTCTTAACTTAACAGAAAACAACCTACGTCTATGTCTGCCTTCTCCATTTCGGCAAACTAAGAGGGGTCCCCTGTTCTTTGTTGAAAACCAACTAATACCAACTATATATGATCTGCAGAAATGCTGGTTATTTTGACTCGAGCCAGTTTGAGTTGGTATCATATGGTGTCATCACACAATTTGCTGAAGAGTTGCACCATGTTGCACCACTTTGCCCTCCCCATTCCATCACCATTATCCCTTTCCTATCCTATCCCGAATTCCCATTCTATCCCCATTACCCCACTATAACAAGCATAAAATCCATAGTAACCACCATAAAATCCATTCAAATCCCCATTACCGAATCATAACATGCATACTTTTTTAAAAAGGCCATCTTTAAGCAGCCCTAACAGCAGCCGTCCTGGCTATGGCTGGGAGCCGGAGCCGGCCATAGCTCATTCTCATCCGTCCCATTCCAAAGCCATAAGATCAGCAACCAGATGGACAGGCTGATGCAAACCACCAGCATAGTTCCTCCGGATTTTTTTGGACCACCGGAGGGGCCCCTAATCTTTTTACAATGTGCCCCCCCCAGTGATGTTTGTTGGTTTATAACCCCCATTAACCATAGTTATAAGTAGAATAAACCATAGTTAATAGTTATTGGAGTTATAATCCAACTTAGCTATCTAGGAGGCCCCACATTTTAGAAATGACTCCACATGTACAGTTTTTGTTGACGTTCGCCTTTCGTTCATGATCTCTAAAAACTCAAAAATGAAAGTCTTAACGAGTCTTAACCAAATTGGGAATCATCACCATTTAAGACAGTTGATTGGCTTATGATATTCAAGCTATAAAATCTCCGTTTACAATACATGTATATATATATAGAGGATTTCCCATATTTCCTAAAGTTTTCCTATGTTTTTCCCAGCAAACTGAACCTTCATTGCTAGTTCGAGGATTTTCCAGCTAGCCACTTGACAGGTCTTCAGCCAACCCTACAATGCTGGCGCATTACCAATGATTCCCTATCACGATATCTCAAGATATCTCAATAAAGCTGGAGTTACAGATATCATTTCACTAGCTTTATTGTTTCCATTGGTTAACCCTGGTGAAACCCATAAAAAAAGATAAACCAGTGGTTAACCCTAGTGAAACCATTGCTTAACCCTAGGTTACAGATATCATTTCAATGGTTAACCTATGTTAACCTGGCTGATCCAATAAAAACTTTTTCCTACGAAACAAATCGTGATCAAGGTCGACCGACCGAGCTCCTTTAACAAGGTTGACCATGGATCAGAGTCAGGTGATGTTTGAGGTTCCCCATCTTGATGATTCCAGTTCCATGGTGCTGGAAGATTTACCTACAAAACTGGGCCATGTGAAAGGGGTACCCTCTGGTAAACATACAAAAAGCGAACTGGAAAATCACCATTTATTTCGAGAATTTTCCCATGAAAAATGGGTGGATCTTTCCATAGTTTTTTGTATGTTTACCAGAGGGTAAATGTAGGTAAATATAAATCATACATGGAGCATCTTGATTATTAGCAAATCTCCTACATTCTCCCCTTGACATCTGAACATCGATTGTCATGAGAGCGGATACATGCATTCTTTTCTGAGAACAAAGAAATCGGAATCTGTGATGTGCTGGATCTTCAATTTCGGCCCACTTGATATATATTTTTTGATATATGTTTTTGTAGCATTCAGGCATGTCTAGCATGTCAGACGTTGCTCATGTGCAGCGCGCCTGTCCAAGAGCGTCCAGCTTTGGCCCGGGGCACCGGTGCTCGGGTCGCTGGGCCAGGCTTCTCTATCTGGGCCAGGCTGATCCGAATCCGGCTGCCCATATTCCAATTTCATCCAATTTTCACAGAGAATTCGTGAGAATTCTATAAGCAAGTTCTAAGCTTTTCTATTGATATATACTCTTTTTATGACCTGAAGAGTCGGTCCCAACTGGCAACAAACAACCACAAATTACATGGTAGCTTTACTGTGGAACGTGGCTATGGTCAAACCTGGGTACCTTCAAACTTGGATGGTGAATCTTACAGACTTTGACCAAAAATGACCAAATTTGTTTTCTCTCCAATCTTAAAATACCACGTACACAATAAGTGATGATAGATCATAAGAGTTGTTCCGTTCTTCCTGCCCCCTCCAGAGTGTCAGTTGCCCCGGGCAGAGAAGAATCATGACTGGTTGGTGGTTGACCTACCCCTCTGAAAAATATGATTTCATCAGCAGGGATGATGACATTCCCAACTGAATGGAAAACATATAATTAACAATGTTCTAAAACCACCAACCATATCTGCATATGGACAAATAAAACATGTTGGAAACCACTATAAATGGCCATTTTCAATAGCTATTACATGTCATTACATGTCATTACCAGAGGTTCTTCCCCAAAGTTTTCGGAGCCTCTAAGGTGCTCATGGCCTCCTCCGTCCGCCGCGCCCGCGCCGCGCTTCCCAACGCCGCAGTGCCCGAAGTGCCCGCGACGGGTGTGACTTCGGCAGCTGGGGCCGCGGGGGCAGCCGTGCTGGGCTTCGGGACCTGGAAACTGGGAAGCTGGGGGCTTGGCAGATTTTATGTGGTTAATTTGTGAACTTATAAACCATATGGGTCATATGGGTCATATGGGGTGATAACATGATATAGCTACAATATTCAAGGGTTGACTTATGACTTGGTGAACTCTGGGATTTAGAACAATCATCAAGGTAAGACCAACTTATGACCATATGGAAAACCCCACCCAGCAAAGTAAAACACTGCAAAATAATATGTTGGCCGTGTGAAGTAAAAAAAACGAATAGAAGTAATCCCCACATCTTTTGGAGACAGCATAAGACAGGCATACACCATCGGTATGTAAAAAGGCACGGACAAATCCATGAATCTCAGCGAAGATACTTAACGATACAATCAAGTCTCCTCTGCTTATAACATCTTATAACCCTCCATGTCCTTCCAGCAAACTGTAACTTAGCAAACTGGAAAATCACCATGCTCAACAGGTAAATCAACGAACTAAATTATCCATTTTCTATAGCAAAGTGTTACATTACCAGAGGGTAAGTTTCAGCTTTCACCAATGCACCTTGAAGACCTCTGCTTGGGCTTCCATGTCAGGAGCATCTTGAAGAGCCTGGCGCAATGATGTTCTTTTTATCGTCATGGGCAGCTGTATCCCATAAACATTCCCTGTAATTATGTGTATATATATAATTATATATATATATATATTATTATATACATATATCTTTATTTATCAATTATAAAAACAATGTAGAGCATTAGAATACATTAGAATACATTAGAATACATTAGAATACATTAGAATACATTAGAATACATTAGAATACATTAGAATACATTAGAATACATTAGAATACATTAGAATACATTAGAATACATTAGCATACATTAGAATACATTAGAATACATTAGAATACATTAGCATACATTAGAATACATTAGAATACTAGAATTATATTTCATAATATCCCATCTATCCCCATAGAATGATTGGTCCAATATTCCAACCCAACCCCTCTGAAAAATCATGGAGTTAGTTCGTCAGTTGGGATGATGACATTCCCAACTGAATGGAAAAACAAACAATGTTCCAAACCACCAACCAGATAGTTATGTAACCAGTTGTTAACTAGTTTAACCATCTAACAGTTATGTAACTCTATAGTTTCATATATTTACCAGTGAATCTTCGCATAAATACCATGCAAGCAAAAAAAGGGGCACCACTTGATGGAATATCTAGAACGTGTCTGATACACAAACTTAAAGATATGGAGGTCTCCTAAAATGGTGGTACCCCCAAATCATCCAAAAAAATAAAACATTCTGAAACCATTCTAGTATTGAAGCATATTGAAACCCATTGTTTTGGAGATCCCCATTTTCAACATCGCCCATATATGTAAGAGAAACTATTGCCAGTCACTGCAGTTGGCAAGATGTTGGGTTGCCATGCCAACACCGGATGAAGCGATTTTTTTTTTAAAATTGCAACGCAACTACAAACTACAGCGGAAAGTTGGACATCATGCCCAATCCATCAACCAACAGCCAAGCCACTGGCCACTTTTGGATACTTAATCCCACTCCAATTCCATCCAATTCCGGTAACTTCGCGTTGTGTCGCGATCATGTATCCAGATACATACCCTCTGGTAAACATACAAAAAGCTATTGAACATGGCCCAGTCGAAATAGTGGATCTACCCAGCTATAAAATGGTGGATCTTTCCATAGTTATGTAAACGTTTACCAGATATATACAAGGTGGTGCCCCCCTAGTTATAAATGTCTTATAATCCCATTAATTAATATTAATTATAGATATATCACCTATAAACCCTAGTTATTGGACTTACAAACCAACTTAGCTAACGAACTGGGGCACCAGATATATAGCAGCCATAGCATTCCCATGGTACAACAACCAGAAAGAGATCCCCATCCGATTCGGCCTCCAAGAGAGCATCCTCCGCGACGCGCAGGATGCGCAGGATACAGTGAAGCCGTGTCTCACTCAATGGGGTCAGGTGATTTACCGTAACCAACAACCATTGGTTGGTTAATATAATCTACCATTGGTTGGTAATATACTGTTAATAATGGTTAATATTAATGGTTATTATATGGTTAATGATGGTTAATAATAATCTGCTTGGTGGTTGACCTACCCCTCTGAAAAATCATGGAGTTCGTCAGTGGGAAGGATGACACCACATATAATGAAATGGAAAATAAAATTCTTGTTTGAAACCACCAACCAGACTAATAAAGGCCTCGGTTTATTTTTTTGCATCTATCATTTGGGGTGTCATCTTTTGGTGAAATAGCCAGGATTTACATATATTTACATGGATCTATCCCGGATTCATGGCAATGTTCATAGAGAAATTTATGGACAATCATGATCACAATTGATAAACCAAATTTGGGGTACAAGTACACTATTTTGAGACATGACATACTAACATACAAGGACATACCCATATTCATTGACTCTTATAGCCAGGAAACCAGTAGGAAACCTCGTCATCAGATTATGGTTGTCTCGTCTGCATAAAACTATAGTTTTCTTCAGACAATGACTACCCTCTGGTAAACGTTTACATAACTATGGAAAGATCCACCATTCTATTACTGGGAAAATCAACTATTTCGACTGGGCCATTTTCAATAGCTATGTTAAATTACCAGAGGGTGAATCCCATGAAAACTATCATTAATCACCATTAATCACCATTAACTTCAGACAATAACTACTAGGATCGCCATGACTCGCCATGATCATCAAAGTCATTCTGTCAGTCCAACTTTGGAGGATCCAAATGATCCAACAAGCCGTTTTTTGGAGAAGCGGGTAGGCGGCCTTGTGAACCCACAAGACATGGAACATAAATTCAGGGTTCATGAACTGGTTGGTTTATATAGTTACTATAGTTTGTATAGTTACTATGGTGATATATAGTTACTATAAACTAGTTACTATAGACTGGTTGGTGGTGCTGGCTGTGCCATGAAAAATGATGGACTTCGTCAATGGGAGGGATTATATATCATTATATATCCCATTAATATGAAATGGACAATAATCCAGCCATGTTTGAAACCGCCAGTTTTTCACAGAATTCGTTTGTTCCCAGCGAATTTCGCGGGGTTTGTTCCAACATCGTCGCAGGGTTTGTTCCAATGGTCCATGCTCTGGATCCATTTTCTGAATGCTGGTGATGGTTGGGTGGTTAACGCGAGAAAAAACACCAACAGCAGCAAAAATAGCATAGTAATCATGAGTAATCAATGGTGCATGTGAAAAAATGTCTATCAAACACATGGACTAACGCCAATGATTGATAGCTTGTGCATCCAACATCAATGTGGCGTGCCGCCATGTTCTATCGCTCCGAGTGCTCTGCACGTATGGCTATATGCCATATTCATGCATATCCCGTTGTGGTAGTGATAGCGCAATGATACCACCATTGCTTTTAGCGATTCTCTCTCCCAGTCTTCTTGATGCAAAGATATGTACGTTTTCTCTTGATTTTGCTGGTCAGATGTCCCCTTGTCGGTCAAGTTTCCTTCATTGTTTCACGTATTGGTCCGTTGGGAACCTTCATGTTTGCTGTCTTGTCCTCAACGTCCCCAACAATCCAGTCTATTTGGTCGCTACGGTGCTCAGCGTTCCCAATCTATTGAATGATTGTCAAAACTCACGGAACCATCCCCTATTTTATGGAAACATATGGAAACCCCCATCTCTAAAAACCTTCGGTCAGCCCAGTCGGTCGTCCTCTTCGAAGAACTTCTCAAGCGCCGCGTCAGCATCATCCATGGCGCCGCCTCAAAGTCGATCCTCCATCGATAGCGTTTTTGTTCGTGTATTTTTATGTATCTTTTGGCAATTGAACCATGATTTACATGGATTTTCCCAAGCACAAATTCGTAAATATGAGGCATTGGATATCATTAGATGGTTTTAGCTATGCTAGTCCGTTTTCTTCCAGATATAGTTTACCCCAACATTTTGTTAGGTTTGGAAATCTTTATGGGTCCTTGGAGGGTCCAGCCCCTCAACAAAAACATGGGTTTGGACCTCTAAAGATGGATTCAAGATTCCAGGGGAGGACTTCCTTCCCTTAGATCCTTAGGTCATTGGATTTTTAACAGGACCAGACTAGCCATCTCCAAGTGTTTCTGCTAAGGGTATGAATTTTCACCTCCCATTTTTGGGGCTCGTGAACATGAAAAAAATGGCCATGCTATTGAGGGAATCGCAACAGCCTTGCGCAATGTGTTTATTCAACTTTTTTTTGCAAAATGCTTAGTATGCTGATGCAAACGTCCCCAAGTTGTAGCTCATTGAAGCTTTGCCGAATTGCCTCATTGACCAGAAAAGTTACGTGACATCGCCTGACTCAAACCCCCAACAGCCTGGTCTATCTGGGAGAACCTGTGGGGTTTTTGTGATTCGGCATTCCACCAGTTCCACCATGTTTGCTGAGCCAAGCTGAGAGGAAAGAGATCCGACTAGGCCACCATTCGGTGAACCTTTCCAGGTCAAGTCTCTGAACTGATAAGCGGCTGCCAAGAAGCAAACATTGATGAAGTTGACGGCTTTAGGATTCATGATGCCAGGGTAAATGATGTTTTTGGTATATTTTGGTTGTTTACACTCCTTCCACCGGGCGAAAACTAATAGTGACTTTTCCAAGGGCTAGTGGAGCACTCTACTCCTGATCAACTACAATGACGGTCGCCTCTATTACTTGTGAATGCAACTAAATAATCCACCCAAACCGAGCAAATTTCCACCAGTGCCAACTGGATGCTCCATGCGTCATCCTGCATCTGCTCAGGCGGAAACCTCTCAATTTTGACACCATTACCCAATGAACAAACCTGAGTGGTGAATTCATCCACGGTAAATTCTGCCAATCCACGGGGGATCTTCGGCCAGGTGAGTTCTGACTACCTCCTCGCTGGATTCACCACAATCGGTACCATCCACTTTGGATGGGTTTGTAAACAAAAATATATCATGAGTTTATAAATTAGTTTGGATTGGGGTTTATAAACCAATCTAATTATATGACTATCAAATCATATAATATCATATCTGTTAGTATATATAAATATATACAGTATATACAAATATATACAATATATAATTATATAATTATATAATTATATAATTATATAATTATATAATTATATAATTATATATATAATTATATAATAAAATATGGAACCAACCATGTTTCACGAAACACGTTCGAAACCTTCGGCAGCTTTTGACGACCGCATGGCCCTGCTTCTCGTGGCAGGAGCGGCGCTGGAGGTCTTCGCGCGCCGCGCTCGATGGCAGCGCTGCCGGCTATACAAGGTCTGTGTCACCCACTTACCTGGAAAGCAGCCCACAACCTATGAAAACCCTTGGTTTCTACAGAAACATGATGAATAGTAGGATTTCCATAATGTATGCCAATTGACTGGAGGGTACCAAAGAAGATTCAAAATGATGATGGGTGTCATCTACGTACGTTTTCATCATTTTTGAATGCTGTTCTTTGCCTGCTTTATTTTTTTGCAATGAAGAGAACCAAGCTAGTCAAAAACATCCGAAATTATACCAAGCATCATCAAACATCTGGGAGAAAACCGGCATGTTGCTGACAGCACCAAATGTTCAGCACAACACCTCTGCAGTCGATGCTGTTCAATGCCAGGTGGGCAAATGCCTCAGGGTCCTTGTCTGGTTGGTGGGTTGAACCACCCCAAAAAGATACGGTCGTTGGGACATTCCCAAGTAGGAATAGAAACAAAACACTTGTGAAACAACATGAAACAACTGTGCAGTTGCGTCAAAAGTCATCTGAAAATCTTCAATGCTTTGGATCTTAAAACATTGCAACTTTTCGACGTTGCCGCTATCGCGGTAGTTGGGTGTCCAAAATTGCTCCAGCTCCTCTTAAAGCCAATTCACTGCGGTGACTGCGGTGCTCGAAACCAGAAGTTGCCATTGGCGCAACTTTTGACAACGCAAAATCGAGGTGTAGGTCTGAATTTGGATCCCCATGAAGAATCCAACTCTTGAAATAATTCAAGATATATCAAACATGATCAAACTACCACCATCCCAGGAATGAGATGAACATAAATGTGTAAAAAAATTGACTCCATGGTTCACTTCCTATCCCTATCCAATTAACACAGACTCTACCACTCTACCATGACTTGCGAGTTGGACAAGATCCGCTTGAGATGAATGCTTTCGATAAGGGACTATGTTGTTGGTATGGCGTCTTCGGTTCTTCGATTTTTGGACTCCAACAATTCTGACCCAGAGCCCATCAACGTGAAGCTCTTCCATTGATGGAAGATTTTTCACAATGTCTTTCTGCGCGTATCAGAATCAGCCTACCTGCGTGGAACCACGAACCACGTGGCTGGTTGAACGGGCTGGTTGCAGACATCTTATTTGGGCATCCTAATACAGACATCTTAAATGATGTTAATAGTGGTTAATCATGGTTAATAATGGCTTATGTTTAATAATGGTTAATAATGGTTTGGGTAAAGTATTGTATTTCACTGAGGGACTATGACCATCTGGTTATTTAACATAGCCATGGAAAATTACCATTTTTTGTATAGGTAAACCATCTATAAATGGGCAATTTTCCATGGCTATATGGAATAACCAGTTGGTATAATCTATCCAAATGAATATGGATTACTGCTTGGTGGTTGACCTACCCATCTGAAAATGGCTGAATTCTATGGTTTATGGTGGATATAACATGATATAACTATAGCTGCTTGGTGGTTGACCTACCCCTCTGAAAAATGATGGAGTTCGTCAGTTGGGATGATGACATTCCCAACTGAATGAACAAATAAAAAATGTTCCAAACCACCAATCAGATATGGATTCTCCAAATGAAATCCTTGCAAAGGGAAGTGGTTCCAAAAATCACGCCCAACGCCCCTACAGGGAAATCTACACGAAAACATGTGTGCCTTGACCCTCGATAGAAACCTGTTTGCCACATCATTTCACTATCACCGATTTTCAAGGGTCATCGGTCAGGTATCTAGTCATTGCGGAACTGGCTGACGCGCACCTCATTGGAGAGTCTTTTTGTATTCCAAATAGCGCCCAGTGTATTCCTAGGTGCGCAATGCATGCAATGCCAAGCAAAACTGGTGGCTAAATGGGCTGTGAGTAAGCAAACAATACGGTTCACATATCTCTACATCATTTGACATAGGGACTTCAACGCCTTTTGCCAAAAACTTGCAAAGTACTGATGTTTTCACTGACCAAATATTTGGCTGAAGGATTCCAGTATATGCATCAAGATTGAAACCGTAGGATGAAACTCCAAACTCATACTCAGGGAGCCACACAATTTTGACATCAGGCACGTTTTTCCATTTGTTCCATTTGTACAAATCGAAATTTCATACATTACATACCCATCATACCCTCTGGTAATTTTACAAAGCCGGTGATGGTTGGCTGCTGGCTGAAACGCATCTTCTCAACCAAAACACTTCGACAGTTTGTTGACCTGGTTGACCTGTTCAGGCCATGATTGGGGTTGTGGTACCTCACTTCTCGGCTAACCCTGTGAAGCCCTGTAAATACCGTTACCATCTGGTTATGACTAACATAGCCATGGACAATCCCTTATAAATTGAGGTTTTAATGGAACAATCATCTATAAATGGGCCATTTTCCATGGCTATGTTAGTCATAACCAGAGGGCACCCAGTCTGTAGATTCCTACATGGCAAAACAAGGCCTTTAGAGACTTTCTCACATCTATCGGCAGGATGTGCTGACGACGGTCTCCACAGCCACGCAAGCCCACCTCATCTTACGCAAGAAGTTGCTGGATGGATTAGAGACATTCCACCAGCAGAATTATTAACAATCCATAGAATGACCTAAACATAGCTATTGAACATGGTGATTTGGTTCGTTGATTTTCCCATTAAACATGGTGATTTTCCAAACCTGGTTGGTGGTTGACCTACCCCTCTGAAAAATCATGGAGTTCGTCAGTTGGGATGATGATTCTTCCCAAATCTTCCCAATACATGGAACAAATAAAACATGTTCCAAACCATCAACCAGATAGAATAGCTCAACAATCACCTCAACAATTCCACTTCATGCCCATATGCTCCATGTATGGAACATTTACCAACAGTTGCCCTAAAAATCAACCAAATGTAGGTAAATATACCATACATGGAGCATATGGGATGGCTAAACAACCACCGTTTACATAGAAGATCAGCCACCTGTTTCCCCGATTTCTTTCGCCCAAGACTCAGAGAGGTAGGTCTTGATCTTGGGCGCGGAGTACTTCATGACCCACACAGGAAACCAGGATGGCACCTCTGTGGGACAACATTCGAACTGATGAGATTCGGTGGATGATGAAACAGTTCTTACCCTCTGGTTATTTAACAAAGTTTGCTATTGAAAATGGTGATTTAGTTCGTGGACTTTCCCATTGAAAATGGGTGGATTGTTCCATAGCTACGTTAAATTACCAGAGGGTACAATAATCATGAATGAATTTATTGCAAATGGGATGTTTCTTTATCATCCCCCAAAAAAAGCCAAGCTCAGACTTCAATTATATCTTGGGTCTGGAAACTGTGACTCTCAAATCAAACGTTCTTCACAAATCGGACCCAACTAACTTGCAGCCAGGAAAAAATCCAACTGGGACCCTGCTACTCCTGAGTGCGAATTGGGCACTTTGACTTGAATATTCCATTTCCATGGTCAATCTTTGATAGTCCACAAAAGATTATATAATCATTTTTCTGGTTGCGGTCATTTTCCAGTTCTAGCAAAAAAAATGACTAGTTTCTACCCATCCACACGGTTGAGGTTCACTACACCTATATGCCATTGTTAATTTACCATAATTTACCACTATATAATATTTCATACTATATTACAGTTTTTTCGATCCCACATGACTATGGAACCCCCTATATCTATCTATATCTCGTATATTACCAGGACAACAGCCGGCCGAATTTGCGCAGCCAAACCTCGCTAAGGGAGGCCAACATGCACTTCCTTAGCGATTTGTCCATCGGTCTGATGCTGGTTGACCGCTCCGTCGAAATGCTGGGTCCTACTTCATCACACCATTCAAAAAAAGAACCTGGAATCCTGGAAAGACTGCCAACCTACAGAAACCGGTTTATTAACATTTATTAACTACAAGGTGTACTCCATTCCTAGATTGAAGTGAATTCCAACTGCGGGGGGACTATATCAAGCCCAGAATCTAATGCCTTAGACCAAAGAAATGTCACCAATGATATGGCTGCAATGTCTCCGGAACCCCATAGAGCTAGACTTTCATGGCAAAATGTTTGAAAAATGATGGACTTCGTCAGTTGGGATTATGAACTTCCCAATATGATGGGAAAGTCATCATCCATTCCATGGTTCCAGTCACCACCAAGCAAATATCTCATCAACCATTATTAACCATGATTAAATCATGATTAACCAATATTAACCACTATTAACCATTATTAACCAAACCCTCCAAAACCTGACCTGGTTATAAGTACTTAGAACTGATAAATGGCCATAACTGCAGTCATCAGATCATCAACGTCTCTCCAAACCCTCAAAAAATACCTTGTTTTTTTTCACCAGAAACCTGGCGCTGCGAGCTGCCAAGGTTCCCCTTCTCTCCTGACGGATGCGCTTCGATGGATCCGCCCTTCTTGGTCCGGCCGTCCGGCCGTCCGTCGGGCCCCAAGCTCTCCTGCGACGCTCCGTCGATGTTGTTGGGATCATCCAGCAGGTAGCAGGTAGCATGGGATCAAGATTCAATGGCTTGGTTTAAGGGAAAATCTACAGTAAACCATGGTTTTTACCATCAAATTGATCGGGCTTTCCTGTAAATTTTCCCATCATCCAATTCTATGAAAGATCGATTTAATCCATGGGAGATCTCCAGGATCCCTTTTTTGGAGGTACGTTAGTACCATTTTTCAGGCCATATTTTGAAAAGATATCCCCTTACATCCTGAAATTTCCATTGATTTATACCCCAAGACACTAACTGGTTGGTGATTTTAACCATCTTGAAACATATGAAAGTCAATGGGAAAGATTATCCCATATATTATGGAAAAATGAAAAATGTTCCAAACCACCAAACAGATAGATTTATACCCCAAGACACTAAGGTAGAAGATATTCACCGATTTTTTCCAATATGGCAGCGATGCCAGCAAAAAACCATGTATGTTTTTCACCCACTTACCTGGAAAGCAGCCCACAACCTATGAAAACCCATGGTTTCTACAGAATATGAGCAGATGGAGGTTTCCTAAGTCATGGGGGGTACCCCAAATCATCTAAATCATCCATTTATAGATGGATTTTCCATTATAAGCCATCCATTTTGGGACATCACCATTTCAGGAAACCACCATATATGATGAATATTTCAAACCAAACAGCTAGTTACTTCCAGATGTGTTTCGCTTGCAACTCAGAACAACATATTGTGTTCTGAGTCGCAAGGTGAGGAACAAAGAGATGGCTATAGTTTATAAACCCATGAACTATAAAGAATACTATAGACATCTCCACCATGCACCCAACACTATGTTTACCAACTCCTGCACGAACTGGAGCACTGCAAGGTGAAATGGAGTATCTATATATATATATAAATCAGAAAAATGTGTAGAAACAAAACTTAAAACCGGAGATTTACAGTAATCAGAAACATTTTAGTATTAGTAAACATTGCTATCTAAACATCAACCCTTTTAGGCTTCAAAATGGAACCCCAACTTCTGTGGCGTCTCCTGCATCCAGTGGTATTGTCCGGGACAGTTCACATCTTCCTTCGCGATGTCAGGGATCATACATTTTTTCCCTGTCAGAGATAGTGGGATGTATCATCAAAAAAATGGGGACTATATGGGACTATACTATACCTTATTTAAATATATTTAAATAGTAAATAATGCTATACCTTATCTAATGAATACTGTAATGGACATGGGTATGGCTGTGATGTGAGCGACTTTCCTTGAGCATCGGGCTATCGACGCGGTTGCCACATGGGTGTGCCCTGGTTCATTCATGGGGGCTGACCCCAAAAGGACAAAAAAAAACTAGTAAAAAAGGGGTGCATAAAATCCTGGCTTGACAGCATGGTGATTTGAATGTTGGGAGACTTTGAAAAGCAAAACTGAAACTTTGCCAATTGAGACACCTAACAAGAAAATCGTCACCAGGATTGACACAAAGACGAAGATGGCACTCATTTTGTGCTAAGTCTTGTGTGCAAACCTTCCCAGAAGGATCAAACGGTTCTGAATCATATAGGTTTCCACATCACAGAAAGGTAGCAGATGGGAGTTCATAAACTACCCTCTGGTAAACATACAAAAAACTATTGAACATGGCCCAGTCGAAATAGTGGATTTACCCATTAATAGCATGGTGATTTTCCAGTTCGCTATGTAAACGTTTACCAGAGGGTAAGAGCCACTGGCCATGGGGGGGCTTTGTAGACAGTCATGGCATCATCATCATCATCATCAGCTAGATCCCGTCCTCAACGGATAAATGCAACGTAATAGAAGCAGGAAAGAACGGTTTTACAATCCTTAGTCCAAGCAAACGGTGCGGCCAGATTGGAAAGTCCAATGATCAGAAAAAACGAAAAGCCAGAGCATGGTTTTTGCTGGGCCAGATTGGTAATTGGAGGATCACCCCGCAAATTGCGGCTGCTTGAGGTAGGGTTGTGCACCACAAACAAATGGGAACACTTTCTTAGTGGACCTGTCGACCAGAGTTGTTAACCAACAACTAAGCTGCATGATCCAGTGGATCCAGCGAGCGCTTATCATTTACATTCATTTACATACCGGTTTCGAAATGATGACTGCCCCTCTATTAACCAACAAACCAATGGGAATTATATGGGGATGGGTCAAAACCCTGTACCCCTGGTGAACTTTTGTCACTTTGCGATTGCTGCGTACATTCACGCTTGGTCTCATGCCATGCTACCGATGATAATCCGGTTGGATAACATTGTCATCAGTATATTCTGTACAGTTTAATTCCTGCAGGTCATCAGGCAACCTATGCCAGTCACTCTTGAACTGACGGTCGGTCAGAAACCGTGACACCGCAGTCGCAATGACTCGATTCATGTCAGCCGGATATACCTTGGCTTTGGCTGTTTGAAAGGAGCCATTGCTTTGAATTCCGCGCAGGGGCTGATGTCCCGAGATGTGCGAGCAGCGTCCTCTGTTACCCTTCGTGAGGGTAATGTCCATGAAGGTGGAGAGCCGCAATAGGAGCATTGTTGTTGGTTTGGTAGCACAAAGCCCGTAGATGCATTGGTCAAATGAACAAACTTGGAAACAAGCCAGCCTCGATAGCACACGTATAGCATGCAACATCCACACTGATGATGGCTTCTTGCGCATGAGCCATACTGGAAATTGGGGATGTTCAAGAAAACCGCATAATCCAAGCTGTGCAGCAAGTGTAAGGAGCTCAACCAAGAACTGAATCAGCTTCGTTCCAGTCCTCACTTGGGCCCACTGCTTGACAGTGAGGCCTGCTTTACCCCAGGGGCACTCATACGTGCGCACCGGGGGAGGGCCTCCGGGAGAGTGCCTAGCCGCTGACCATGTCTCACAGCTTGGACCACCTCCAACTCCAATCACCTGCCCACATTTCATTTTTTCCATCCAAAAATCTTTACTGCTCTCGTCAGTAAGATCAGAATGTTTTTTCGCCAAGCATAAATCCACGGAAATACAAAACATGTGCTGCTCCTCAGCGATGTCATGTGCCTCAATCCAATGTTGTAAATCTTCTTTCCGGCGAAACCCACTGAAGAAATGCACAAAGATGAGCCCCTTCACATGGAGTCTGGCTGTCTCAGCAGCAAGTCCAAACTGCTGAAAAATGCCAGCCTCACCCTGCTCCCTTCCACCACTGGATTGCAGAAGAAACGGCACAATCTCTTCATCTTCGCCCTCTGCTAGGACATGCTGCTCACAGAACCCATCTAGACCTTCATAGGCTCGACCAATGACCTGAGCTCGGCCCAGCCATTTTGACCGCATCACGTTGGCTGCCTCTGTTCCACACTCGGGTAACAGAGGACCATGAACCTTGGTCATTGGGAGGAAAGCTTTCGAGGGATTCCATCCTTGTGATTTAAGCACTCTTGCCTGTTCCCTTTCCTCACTCTCAAGTTGTAAAACTACCTCATCTGAAACCGGGACAAAACATGCCATATACGAATCTTTGCAAGGCTTGGAATTGCTCACATGGGACAGCAGTCGAGTGCGATTGAAGAACTTCCTGCCACAGGCTAAGCACTCATCTCCTAAGACGTAGTACTTAAGGACCGTTCTGTACTGATGCTTGTGTCTGGCATGAACAGCCAGAGCTTTTTTGGAGGGAAAAGACTCATTGCAAAGGTTACATTTCCAACTCTTGACAACTGTGGCTTTGTCTGGAATGGAAACATCTGCAAACCTGGCTACTCTATTGTGAATTCTGAGGCTCCAGAGCTTGCCCTGTGCCTTCGCTTGATTGAAACTCAAACAAGACCTAAGCGCAGCTCTGACATGACCCTGCCAGCGTTGATCAATAGCTATGAAATTAAGCACCGACACTACATCTGACAGGTCTGGAATCACCCCGGGTTGAAGGTGCATCCGAAGCCATTTGTAAGAAACCACAAGATGAGGCAACCAGGAGTTCTCATGTTTGTTGTCATGTAAAAGGGCCCATAGCGCTGATGGAGCGATCTGTATGGCCCTACGTGCATATCTCAGCCTGGCGGCATGCAAATGATCAATGGGTCCATTCAATCCTACCAAGGCACACAATTCCACTGTTGAAAAATGAAATGGAGGGATCGGGCGAGTGTGATTCTTTGCAATTGCAGCTACCATTGACTTGATGCCACTTTCCCAGCTCTCAAGATCATCGACAGTCATCCATGCCCAAGTATGAACATTGTAACTGTGACGTGACATCACCAGGGCTGCAAAAACAGAACACTTTGTGTGATCACCCACATTTTTCTTACGATAGAACTGACGAGCTAACTGCCCGTAGGCTTTCTTTGCTTGCGCAATGCGATACCTCAGATCTTTTTGAATCACTGCATGATCTTGGACAAATGATCCCAGGTGTTTGTAAGAGTGCACGATCTGGAGCTGTTGCACTCCTTTCTCTGTAACAATTGGAATCTTTCCACCTTTCTCATGCCAGACTCGATGTTTGGCGGCTTTAGAGCCACAACCTACAAGCTTCAGAATGGCCTCTGTCTTCCCGGCTTGGTAGTTGATGCATAGCCCCCGCGAGGCTGCAGCATCATGCAAACATGATGCAATAACCTGTAGATTCGATACCACTCCATCAGGTGTATCAGCATGAATGGCATACGCTATATCATCTACAAATGTAATTTCAGCAAATCCTCTACGGGGAACTGACTCAGCATACGTCACGTCTGCAGCCGGCTGAGGATGTCCAAAACACTTCATGTCTGTTGAATCCAGTATACATCGGCGGGCGTCGAGCACGACCAACCGAAATGCCATGTTGAACAAAATGTCCGCCACTGGATCTCCAGGCCTTGTACCCCTTGTTGTGGCAACATTGTCAGTGCTGCCATGCATTGAGAAGTGCGTTCCTGAGAACATATCCCTCAAAATCCCTGTCCTATGCTCATCAAGGCCTACAGTAGCATTGTCAATCGCAATACAATCTTTGATTTCCTGCCAGTCCTTTGGTGTAATTCCTAATCTTTGCATTGCATAGCAAATCGTGTCATCATGGAATTCACCTTCAAATAATGACGAGCGCAAAACAGAGTAGAAGGCAGCTTGCAAATCCACAAATAGGAGACCGCAAGAAACATTTTGAGATCGGGCCCAAGCCAAGTGTGCGTGAAGAAGATGGTGTGCGACGTCAGTGGAACACCCCTTCTTTCCACCCATTTGTATGAGGTCATCATTGTCCATCCATATATCGGCTAAGCCCTTCCTTACATGCGCATGATGCACTTTGGCACACACATCAGAGAGAAAAATGGATCTATACGCCGATGGTTCTGACGGTGATCCCTTTCCCTTGAACAGAGGGATCAACAGTCCACCTTTCCATGTCAAAGGCTCGCGCATGTGCCATGTGGCCTTGGCCAATAGCGGGGTAAGAATCTTTGCCATCTCTACCCCTCCAGATTTCAGGATGTCAACTGGTAACTGGCCAGGCCCTGGGACTTTTCCATTCTTGAACTTGCGAATAATGGACAAAACCTCTACTGGACTGGGACAGACGTTCGCCTCACGTACACCTTCACGATTACTGTGAGCATGCAGTTGCTGAAGTTGTATGTCTGTCACGCCAACCCCAGCTTCAATGACTGCAAACTGACTTTTCCAGACATTCTGACACTCCTCGAACGACTGGGCAAAGGCGCCACCTGGCAACTTCAACTTGGGCAAGGGACGCGATCCCTTGCTGAGGTCTTTCTTGCGTCTACCAAGCCTCTGCAGCTTTTTATAGACCTGAGCTGTGTCATGATTGTTTCCTGCATCATTGATATCATCTAACCAACTTGCATACCAGTCTTGCTGGTCCTTCAACACCATTGGACGAACAATCTTTTCAATCTGCTTGATCTCATGTACCAAAAGCTGGTCATCAAAACCCTGTCTTCTGGCCAAGTCAAGCATTTGTCTTTTCAAGCTGATACCTTCCAGAGTGACGTCCCTGAGAGTCGGTCTCGATTTCTTGTTTTTCCTTTTTCCAAAGTGTTGATAGGCAAGTTGAATCAGATTTGTTTCCACAATTGCCGAATGTTCATCAATGTTCACAGACCACGATGGCAGCGGCAAAGTTTTCAAGGCTTCTGCAAAAGCTTGCTGCGCATTTGCATCGTGCATCTTGTGAAAATCCCATTGATATTTCTTTCCGACGTCATTGATGGGCAAGATTCCTTCAAGGACACAGACTGCCGGACAGTGATCAACATGACTGAATCCTCCATCAAAGTCACCACAAACATACGACTTCGAACAAGACGCAAAGAAGGAGCTGCTCAATAGCACATAGTCACGTCGTAGATGGTCACCCCTAGGGTGTCTCCACGTAGCTGATGACCCAACATGGCTTGGAAAAGTAGAGGGCACATACAACCCGGTTGAACAGAGAAAAGTCTGAAATTCGTACCCTTGAGGGTTCATTCTTTCAGCATGATGGGTCCCGAAAAACTGTGTATCTTGATCAGCTAACGGTGCATTTGCGTCTATCAGGACCACCATATTTTCGCTCCTACCATTGACAACTGTGTCTGTGAAGCTCTCCCACCACTTTTTGACCTCGGAGATGGGTCGCTCAGCAGAAACGCAAGGGGCATGCGCCACAACCGCCGTGAAGCATAGTGGACCCTCAAAGTTCACAACCAGCATTCTGCTCTCTTGTTTTGTGATGGTGACCTTACAGTCGTTCAAATACACCTTTCTGCCATCATCAAGAACGCAAATTGGCAACGATTTGTGAACCCACAATTCGCATCCAAAGTGCCGAGCACGACCACACTGCTGAAATCCAGAGGAAAAAAAATTGTAGTGATCAGATACTCGTTGCCCTTCTGTCGTTCTGGCTTCTTGGATACCTACCAGCGCAACTCGTTCACGATCAAACTGCATATCAAGCCTAACTGTGCGCCCAGCAGTCACATTGCTCATTTGCTCCTCTTCATTCAGGGCAAGACCATTGTAGGTAGCTACTGCCATGGAAAAGTGTCTGCACATGTAGTTGTGTTCACTTTCAGGTCGCACCACTCCAACTCTCTTTGTCGACTCTGCTGGCTGCCAAACAGCATCTCCATGCAGTTCGGGCATTGTTTGTTTGAAAGACTGAGACTCATATCTCAACCATTCCCATTTAATTGTAGAAGCAGAAGAAGCAACCTGATGAATTGTATTCCAGGGCACTGTACCTACTTCTTGTCCAGTTTTTGCAACTGTCTTGGCAATACCGTCTGCCAACTCATTCCAGGGGTCTCCAGCATGTGCCCTAATCTCTTCAATTTCAATCCCTGGTGGCAGCGCTTGCCCAAGTACATGCACAACTTTGGCCAACTTGCTTTCTTTCCTCGTTGTGCTGTGCAACTTTAAAAACCGTTGACTGAGAGCCAAGTCCGGTCTGATAATGAATCGCGAATCAGCTGATCCGAAGTATGCGAATGCGGTGGCTACCACCATCGCAGTGAGCTCTGCATCGATGTTCGTGTGCCCATCTGCACCGATCCATTGAGGGGAGGCAGTTTGAATAGCGGTCAATCCGCCAATGCAGCCTTGTAGATGGCGCCCTGCCTGTGTTACCAAAACTGCAACGACCGCCCATGCTGACCGATTGTCATGCGTGGCTCCATCGATGTACAGTTCATAGTATAAAGGCAATGCACCAAAGCTGTCCTTTTGCCTATGAAGAGCTTCATAGGTTTCTTTGTGCAGCGGCACCCCCTCCGGGATGGCTTGAAATACCCACCCATCCTCATTGCGCAAACTGGACCGTAGCTCCGGAAACTCAAGGATCTCAACCGCGTCAGCATTCTCATCAAATACTGGAGTGACATGTTCAATGGCCGCCTCCAAACATATCTGCACTTTGGGACAATGTCTGTCAAGCACAAGCTTCGAAGACGACCCAACATGATATTCTAAAACGTCTCCATTGCATAATTCAACATCGTGACCAATCACTTTTCCGTTTACTCTCACAAAAGTTCCAAACTTGACATTCAAGGATGACCGAAGCAGGCTAGTGCGAGTTCTCACGGCAATGCTGGTCACACGTGCTGTCGCTCCGCCCTGACTGTATTCAATACATGCAACTATCACCTTACCAGGATCAGTCACAGCATACGAACCGACCAGCCATTGCTGACGGTCGAAAGCCCAGCACGAGCGAGTAAAGTTGACTGGAAACAATCCAGAACATGGTTTAATCAGATTGTGTTTCAATGAGAAAGCCCTACAAGCTTGTTTCTCATCAAAGCCGGTTGCACGGTGAAGTTCAATCTCGATGCCACCATGATGCACCTCCCATACACATACAGCCAACTGAGAGGCAAGGTCTCCTGCACGACTGAACAATGAGCTCAGTGTAAACGGCGTTCCAGTGATGTCATCCTCCGACCATTCAAGAGTAGCCTCAAGAGAAATTTGAATGCCTTCTCTCGCAACCTCATCTGCCAACGGAGACACCTGACCATCATTGGTTTGAGCCTTGCGGATGACAGTGGAACCTATCTGAAAAAGAGCTAATCCTTCAGCGCCAGGTGCATGAGGCAAAAAAGGAGGATACCAATTGTTTGGGACCTGGAATCGATGAACAAGCAAATCAACTGAGTCTCCATCACTTGCTCTGAAGCGTTCATGAGCAGGAAAAAGCTGCCCTCTGATTCTGAATTGACAGTGCCCATGGTTGAGACATTCTGTATCATATCCAACTCTGGCAATGATTTCACGAAACTGTACTTGCTCATGAAAAGAATGTGCCATGTGGAACGGGTGTCCCTGATTGATTGCCTGGTCAAAAACTGAAACCAAGAAGGACGACCATTCAGCAGAGTTGTGTTGGATGATAATCACATGTCCAACAATCCCAGCTTCAAGTTGTGTCGGGGGCGGCGACACATAGACCAACTCAAAGTCAGCCGCCAGATCAATCTCATCCACCCACTTTTGTCTAAACTGTTCACGCCAGTTCCAGAAGTCTGCAAATAATGCGATCCTCCTGCCATATAGACATTGTACTCTTTGGATGCCTGGTGCAAGGAACCATGTCATGAAATGTGCAGCACGCGATTCTCCTTGCCATGAAAATGCCTGTACGTCCCAATCATGATACATGTCCTCGATGACTTGAGCCCAAGTCGGTAATACATACGTATTGGGCACAAAAACCGTTGCCGCAGGGTCAAATTGAAAGGCACGCTCTTCGGTACTCTCCTCCCCTGGGACAGCAATTGCGCATACACTGCTTTGATCATGTGGACTTGCTACCACAGGAGCTCCCTCCCGATGTGCAATAGACATAAATGCTTGCATGAGCAATGCATCTTCAAGGTCATCATTTGGCTCATCATTGGGCTGTCTTTCTGATGTATCTCTGTCATGACGATATCCATCATGATGAGAACTGCTAGTTGCTGCTGATGACTGACCTGCCATGGTGCGAACATCAGTGGATAGGCACGGATTCCGCACAGTGATTCCATCACCTGGACCCAATCGCACTGTATGAATATCTGGGAACACGTTCCTTCCTCGACTGACAATTGCACCCTCAACACGGGTAATCTCTCGGCTGAATCGACCAGCAATGCTGCCTGCGTTTGAAAACGTGTGGACAACCAATGCAGCTTGCGCGATCGGTGGGCCACTGCCATCATGAGCAACAACCGAAGCCAGGATAGGAACATGATCCCTCGGAAGCGCCTGTGAGACAATAACATGCGCCGAGTGTGAGTGCCATGCTTCTCTCTGGGGATTAGGATCAACGAAGTGCAGTTCAACCGGGGAACGCCTCTCAAGCTGATCTCTCCACGGGAAGATGATTTCACTTCTCCACCATGAGCTATCTGCATCCAAACGAACAACCCGTGGCTCCTGATTGCGCAAAAATGATCCCGAATT
This sequence comes from Cladocopium goreaui, assembly GCA_947184155.2. NCBI lineage: Eukaryota > Dinophyceae > Suessiales > Symbiodiniaceae > Cladocopium > Cladocopium goreaui. The sequence goes on along the minus strand of CAMXCT020002480.1, from coordinate 537,840 downwards.
AAGAAACCACACAAGCACGTGCATGATCTGTCCCTCACCAGCATTCTCAATAACGGCACACTGCTGAAATCTCGCCTGCAGTGAGTTGAGCCATTCTGGTGGATAGTCGGCTGTTGCTGCAGTATCAGCAGGGTCGGACCCTGGATTGTTGTTACCATTGGCATCTGCTGGAAAACCTGGCATATTAGGTCTACGAAATATCACCCCACTGATTGCTGATTGAAGTTCCTCTCGAAGTCTACTATCAGACATTGACAGCAGCTCCTGAACAGTGACCCTGATGCCATGTTTAATTTGCAGTTTGAATGCATTCCCAAGCCTGACATTGACAGTTTGGTCGGGATGAATCGCAATATTGCCCATCCACATGAGACACTCATTTTCAAATCTTTCAGGTGGACATACCTCTGCATAGCTCATCATGGTAATGAGAGATCTTACATCCAGCCTGTCGGAGACCACAATGGCAATGGAATGGGGTCTACCTTCATCAATATGAGTGTCATACAATGTGGAAACTATTGACCGTGAGAATGGTTCAGATTGCTGTTCTATGATCACCTGCTCCTGTACTGTGGCATCAACATCTTCAGGAGTGGGAAAAACGATCGCAATCTGTGTAGGAAGAGCAAATTCCGCCTTATCCGGCCACGCCGACAGAAGTTCTCTTTCCCATTGTTGAAAGTTAGGAGACAGCACAACAATGCGTGATTCTCTACACCGTGTCCAGCGTCTGGGGTTACTGAACCAAGTTTCAAGCCTCAGACCCTCTTGTGGACTTTGTCCAGTCTCCGCCATGGTGTCAGTCCACTTTTCCCAAAGATCTTGGACCCATACAGGTTGGGAGTCAAGTTCAGGCGGCACATCAACTTGTGGACCTCCACCCGTGCCTGCTGAGCCGACAGCCTGGACATATCTAATAAACTCATCAGTCAAGCTGTAAGAAGACACCCCTCTTTCTGCAGCTGAAGGAATATTCTGAAAATGCACTGTCTCGCAACTTGGTGTGCCGACAGAATTTTCTGAGTGCCGAATACTTTTTGCATCATGCTTGCATGATATGACATCATCCTTGTCTACAGCAGGCTCAAAACTCCGAAGGAGTGCATTGCCCTCGCCTTCATAACCATCAACAATCTCCTGTGAGTCATTTTCAGAGATTCCCAGCAGGGAGGATGATCCTTGGGCTCTATACACTTCCAACAAGTTGAGCACATCGATTGACTCTTCATCTGCATCTTGGTCTGTATCGGCAAAAATTTGGACTTGAATGCCGAGACCAAAGTTCGTACTGATCTCGTGATCTCCTGAGCCGACTTCAGGGTAGATCCAGTGGCGCCTGTTGAGGAAAAATCTCTCAAATAAGGGTATGCTGTCCGCAAAGGTTCTTGCTGTGCCGATCCTGGGTACAGCTGCCGCAAAAGCAACCACTACATTAGGTTGAACCTCATCGACAAACTCAATAGAGAACAACACGGAGTTCAGATGATTAGGCCTCTGTGTGATGATGACATGAGCGATATGTTCTTCGACACTGATCCTTCTTGTGAATGGCTGCACCAAATCAATAAGCACTGCATTGCCAGGAACAAGATGATATTCCCATGGCAATAGGATATCTTCACGCCACTCACCTGGGTCATCTCCAAGAATAGCAATCTTGGGTTCACGACATATGTTTGTTACTTCTTGGTCAATGAACCACGTATAGACTGAGAACATGAAATCATTCTGTTGCTCCTGGCTACACTGTTGGAAATGTGCCTCAACAATCCTTTGCAAATCAATGAACCAGTCTTGTTCGACGCTTTCAGTACTAGACCCATCCGACCGATCTTGTCTAGTGACTTCTGCGTCGCTCTGTTTGACTTCTGAAAGTGTCTGCATAAGCGAGGATTCATCGTCCATAACCAAATGATCAGTTGCCAGTTGCCTGATTTCTTCCTCTTCCAGAAGGCTTGGAGAAAACCCTGAAGCTGCTTCTTCATTGTAAATCTCATCAAGAATCTGTTGATCAGAAAAATGCCTCTGAACCATATCTGAAATGGCAACCGTAGGGCAGGCAAATCTTTCGGATGGCGGCACCGCGACGCGGATGTAGTCACCATGGGCAATGACTTTCTTGTCCTCATCGTAGTCAGGCCATCGTCTTGCATTGATGAAAACAAGACACCGCCCATCCTCTGACCTGCAGTATCTGTCAATATTGACACGATACAACACTTCATTTCTGGAGGCCGTCATAGGCATAGCTTTCACCGACCTGAAGATGTTGGGTCCACTACGGAAGTTCCCTTCAATACGATGCGCATGATATTCAATGTCGATCAACACCAATCTTTCTGTACTTTGATGTGGTATGTCTCCAAAGACATGCACTACCGTGGGAACTACTTCGTTGCCAATATCAGGAGGTGCAACCGCAACTTCATAGACATCCTCGACTTCATCTCTGCTGAGACCATAGTGGTGCGCTATCTCTGTAATCATCTGTTCATAACTATCCCAACTGACAAACGTTCTGATCGGGTAGTCCTCAAGGTGAAAAAGAATGACTTCCTGTCTACTCTCTTCAACAGATGCATGATGTTGTTCGGCCGGTTCTGAATTGTCACCCGGAGAATATCCTTCTGTCGATTGATCTTCAGGAACATCAGAACCGGAATCATCACCACCTTGGAAGTCCTGTCCATTTTGAATGACCTGGATAATATCTTCATGTTGAAGGCTTGTTGGAGCATTTTTACATTGAAGTGCCAACTTTTTGCCGGTTTGCATGACCGACATTTCATCATCCAGCCATTGTGTGTTTTCATCATTGGACCGGTTGAGGCTGTGATACACTTCAACCTCAACATAGTCGATTTGAGACCTTTCACACTTTCCCGCTAATGGAGAGATCGACACGGCCAAAATTGACAGCGGATCACCTCCTTTCACGGAAGAGTCTGGAAGCTGTCCAGCTTTGGAAAGTTCAAGATTGGTAATGTCACAAAGAATGTTGTCATTTCGCACTGACTTCCTGCTCTTTTCAATTGTTGTAGGCGTTTTTGCCCAAATCCGAAAACGTGCACCATTTTTGATCTCAGCCAGGTTGTCATCTCCCACTACCTTAATAGACTGACCATCTCCAAGTCTATGTAATGGGCTGACATTCCAAAACTGCTGGAGAAAACTTCGTAATGATGCACTTTTAACCAGTGTGGCAAATGTGATCGACTGCATACAATTCTTTTCACTAGAAATCACTTCAACCAGTGCAGCAGGAAGATCAGAGTCATTGACGACAATAAGATCTGACACGCAGCGATCCCTGCGCTTCTTTGAATCGGTCCATGGGACAACGTGAATCTGAGCTTGAGTTGGATTTCGCAGTTCCTGACTCCATCGGGCAACAACCTGATCATGCCATGTGGAGGATGCAGAACCGAGACAAACTACTCGTGACATGGAACTGAGTTTGTGATTTTCATGATCAGCAATCCACGTGTTCACCAACAGACCATGTAAATTTCCATCACAACCCGTGCTGGAAGGAAGTGAAGCAATGATACGGTTAAGTTGCATAATCCAGTGCGGCTCAGCAAATGAAGACTGCCTGGACTGCTCATCATCTGGTAAACGGACATCATGCGTGCAAGACACACCAAACTGACCACAACTATTTACGCTCTCAGACCTGTCTTCGCAGTGTGCAGAGAAATCGCAAAAAGGATATGACAAATTGGTGAGTCTGCGCCAGGAGTACTTTCTACTAGGAGGTTTTGGCGTGTATTTCCACGGCTTCTCATCCCACTCCTGCAAAATGATATGCTCAATGAAAATATGATGCATTCTGCACTCATCATCCAAAACCAACGCAAGTTCAATACGATCATCAAAACGAACCCGACGCGATTTACGTCGATCGTAATGTGGTCCTTGAGAACTGGAAAGAATGGATTTGAGGGAACCATCGGAAAACTGATGAGCAACACTACACAGGCAGTGGCAATGGGCTTCATCCATGAACGAATCCTGAGAAACATCATGCAAAACTTCACCTCGTAGTTTCCATGCCGACCAAACAGACGTGATGGGACTTGCATAGTTCCATTCAGACATGACAGAATGGCCATTTGGAAACATATGCGGCCAGGCCTCATGAGTTCCATTCTTATGAACTGGTAACTCACGGCCAAGTGTCACTGTTTGGAAGTGACAGTGGTAGGTTTCACCGGTTCTACCGATCTTGGCCTTTTGTTGTGTGGGGGCTGCTCTTTGTCCTCGTCTGAGATCTCGACATGAGCCTCCGGAGCCGATGATTGAAGTCCCAGGGAGCCAGCGCATGCGTTCAGAACACCCTGGAGTTGATCTCTCAATTTCTGCTCCTCGGGGTCCACGCTGTTCTCGTTGGCTACATCCTCGGTTTCTTCTTGAATCGGCTGTGGGATCGAGAGATTGCCCTCCTTTACTGTATTGTCGCTCACCTCCTTGAGAATTCTCCTTGATGCTTCGATTTCTGCCCTTGCACGACTTGCATGCTCGGCGAGGGTCGCTTGGTGAACTCGATAACTTTCCAGTTGCGCTTCCCAAATCTTGATCCCCTCGCTGACATGTCTTGTCCACTGCAGTCTGTGATCCTTTTTCGCATTGACCGCGTCTCTGAGTGCTTTCTGGGCATGATCTAAGCTCTTTGTAGCCGCATGAAGCGATTTGATATTGTTCCTGCTGTACTCCTTGTCCGCCTTGTCCAAGAATGCTTGGACTTCGGTGGGTGTATCCCTTTCTTTGTAAGCCAGACGCAAATGAGATGCCATCTCTTGCATCGTGGAATTCTTGCTCGACTGGGCTGACTGGAACGGAGAGACAGCAGCATCTGGAGTCTCCCACTTTGGCCATTGCGGCAAGGAGGATGAAGCTCCTTTGCCAGGTGCAAACGGATTTGCTGCCTGCTCGCCTTTGGGCTTCCCTTTTCCTTTCCACTTTCCCTTGCCTTTGCTCTTGCCCGTTCGACCTCGTGGTGAAAAGGCATCTTGCTGAAATTGCCTTGCTCTCGGGGATTGAGAACCAGTCCTTCCAGCACTGTCGGACTCTTCCCAATCCTCCCATTCCGATGAGGTTTTCCAGCTTCCTTGCCACTCTTCCCAGTCCTCCCATGAGCTGCTCCATGGGGTGTCTGCTGCATAAGTGCTTTTCTTTGGAGTAACATCGTGTTTGAAGCCTTTTGTCCAATGCCCCCAACACATCGCACATTGATTCGCTGACTTTTTGTTCAGTCGTCCACATGGACAAACCCATGGGTAAGCTTCTTCTGAAGCCATCTTGACTTGGATCTCTGATGAAATTCTGTTGAGAAATGCAGAGTCCTTCGAATGATGCTTGGAGAAAATATTCCGAACCTGAATCAATGATCTTGAGGTCAGACTTATTTTCCCTGACTTGTGCAGAAACCAATTTCTGCGTGCTGTAGCCCGACGGCGCCTGTCCCTCCTCCGCCAGGTATTGAAATTTGGACCGGGAAAAATCTTGTAAGAACGTAAAGGTCACGACAAAGATGAGAAACAGTAACAGAAAGGAACACATCCACTTCTCACTAGAGACCACCAATGCCACGCCAACGCCCAATCCAAGAATGCCCGCTGATACTGCTGCCACCACCAAGAAAAACACAGGAATAAAAATCAACTGTGTAAGCCGCTCGGTTGTCGGCCCCCGCAGTGCCAGAGCAAATAACTGTAAACAACCCAATTGAAACGCAAAAGGCCTATTTAAAGGCAGCTGATGCGGATTACAAAATGTAAGCTGTCCACGGAAATGGGGGTTTTGTTCCAGGATAACCCCAAACCAATCCACCTTACAGAAGGTAATCGAACTTGAAGAACGAGAACCCGCGGGTAGCGGCAGTAGTCAACCCGCTAAGGCAAATGGCGAACCTACCTCAATGCTAAAACAAAAGGGCGGTTTGAGCCGATACCTTCCCCTGGTGAACATCAAAATAGCTGGTAAATGGATGTTCATCTCACTAAAAATGCATCTATAGGTATTGACCCATACCCATATAGAGACATCCATGAAGATCTTTGCCATTTGCCTTGCTGTTGGACCCCAATCATCCGGATGTAAAAATCCACCAAATCTAGCAGTGAAATTACGGCTTGGTGCGGTTGAAAAACAAAGCCAGCTTACAATGCAAGTATTGTAATAGTATTGTAATAGTATTGACATGGTTTGACTGGCACCTAGATTTTCCCAAAAAAGCGGATCCACATGGTCAAGACATGGTCAAGACCGTTTAGTTAGTTGGGAAACCAGGAAAGCAATTGGCGCCGCTAAGGGTCATTATGGTCCCCAATGTTTGGACAAAGTCCAATAGATTTCCACAAGTCTGGCTGAATTCTTAGATGGGGATGGGTCAAAACCCTAGTACCTTTTGTTCACCCCAAGTCATAGCTGGGATTTATGGATGTGAATAACCCACTAAAAATGTATCTATAGGTATTGACCCATATCCATATGCTAGACTGCTAAACTCTTCGCCGGTGCAAATCCGGCTACACTACTTATCACCTGTGGGGGGCCTGAATCAATGCTTGAGGTTACCATCTGGTTATGACTAACATAGCCATGGAAAATCCCAACCATAAATGGAGGTTTATAGCTGGGAAAATCATCTATTTCTATGGGCCATGGCTTTCCATGGCTATGTTAGTCATAACCAGGTTGGGTAATTCTCATGAGTTGATCCAAACCAATGGAGCATCTAGCCCACCACAACTTCCCTTATCCTTGCAGGAAATTCCCCTGAAGAACATACCCCATCTTTCAATGAGCCCCGCCGCATTTACAAGTTGGTTTACCACTATCTATGCAAATGTCGACAAACAGTATCTGCCAGACACCTATTCTTTAGCTGGCATGTATTGTATAGACTATGTTCAGAAACCAACCATGGATGGGTAAACAACCTTTACTACTTGGTGGTATACCCACCAAAAATGATGGACGAATCGTCAGTTGGGATGATGAAATTCCCAACCAGATGGAAAGTCATTCAAAATTCCATGGTTCCAAACCACCAACCAGATATCTCATTAACCATTATTAACCATGATTAACCACTATTAACCATAGATCTGGGTAAATTATAATATTTCACAAACCTGAAATAAGGCTATCTTGGGGAGGATTTTCCATATAATAACCACTATTAACCAATATTAACCACTATTAACCAATGGGTAAACAACCCGTGCATCGCTTTTCTCCGGGATCAACCGCCCAAGTCTCCACAGAAATCCCGAGAAGTTCAGGGACACTGTCACGATGCCTAGCGGAACATGGGGACAGCCTCTGGTCACGTTAAAAAACTGGAGAATCACCATGTTTAATGGGTAAAATATGGTAAAATCAACAAGTTCATGGGCCATTTTCAATAGCAAACTGTGAAAAATGGAATTACCAAAGGGTACCCGGGTACCTTCAAACATGTGTGCGTTTGATCATCACTGTTTCAATTCAAGTCTACATTTTGAGGTATTCCCCGCGGAGAAACCTGATGAATCCGTATTTCCAAAAAGTAATATCCAATGGTTCCCAGGATGACCGAAGGACCCCATGAAACTACTATGACAAGAGAGAACCTTTATGGAAATCCCCCTTGGCTAAGCGGGTTCAAAGTCAAGACAACATAGGCTATGGGTAGCCCAAACTTCATGCCGATTAAACATGGCAACTTTGGACTTTACCTAGACAAAAACCATCATATCTCCCCCAAAAGAGCTGTCCCAGCTGCTTTCTTCCGGCAAATTTCCTGGAAGTTGTCCGGTGTGTTTCCTAAGCGCGACGAACGGTGGATTTTGAAGCGATCTGGTGGCCGGTTGGGAATCCAAGTGATAGGGATCCAACAGGATAAATTTTGCCAAGGAAATAGCCATGGCCAAGCGATCTTCGCCAATCCACCTCTGGATCCCTCTGGCAATTTAACATAGCTGCCATAGCGAACTGGAAAATCACCGAATTTTCTAATGGGTTGTCTAACATCATCTATCAATGGGCCATTTTCCAGTTCGCAAACTCTTGAATTGCCGGAGGGTTTGCGCAGTGGAAAACTGGTGACATCCATGTCGGGTCATCGGCCAAGTTTCAACACCTTGTCCACGCTGATGTCCTTGTAGTCACCTCATGAACATGGAATAGTTGGAAAACTCCAGTTTGCTTGTTGAAATCCTTGTTTTGGTTGTGAAAGTATTACTTCGTCTATTCTGTTTTTTTTGGAATCACCATTTTGCATCTTCAATTCCGACGATGAAAATCTCCTCAGAATTACCAAAATTCCAGTCGGGTGGCGAGCATAGTTCAACTTCTTCTTGGAGAAGTCCATAAAACACATCAGTGCCTTGGTGGGAACTGTAATAGCAGCGATTGCTCGTGGCTCTTCTTATTCGAGGCACCTACAGATTCTTGATGTAAAAAAACACATAATAAATTAATGATTTTAACACAGTTGCTCCAATCTATTTCAGGTACATAATATCATAATATTGAATGATAGCCACTTAGAGCCACAAGGGAGGAAATGGACTACTTTTACCTCTCTATTTAGCCACATTACCCCCCTATTACGTATCGTTTTTGGGGTGTTGGGAGTGACCATGTTTTAGTGACCGTGTCGGCCACTTCTTGGATTTGGGATGATACAATATATGATATGATATAACATATGACCAACAAATGGGTTACAACAAATGGGTTACTGAGGATGGCTTATGAATTATTATTTATCATATCGCCAAAGATGGTTGAACTAGCCTGACCCTCAATTCTTGGAATTGGATGAAAACGATGAAAACCACAAAATCAGGAGGATCATGCATACACTCCACAAAAACATGATTTCCTGTAATTGTTCCCTCAAACCAATCCAATGATCAATTTACATGGACATCTGGCCTTCTGCTCCCGAAATGTGTTTTCTTTTGCTTTGTTGCTGCTGTTGTTGTCGTCGTCGCGGCTCTCGTGCTGTTCTGTTGGTGTGCTCTTGTGTTTGGTGTTGTGTTGTACCATCTTGTTGGTTGGTCAAATCCCCCTCCAAAGATTCCAATCCCATAGGATCCATGTATGGCCTATGCTAACATGACTGGGGTATATTGATGGGATCCATGTTACCATATATATAGCATACATGGATCCTATGGGAATGGAGTTTCCTGCCACCAAACTGCATCTTCCACACTCAATGGCATCTCCATCACCGCACGTGCACGGTAGGTCGCTCCGCCGGGAATGTATTTGCTGGGCAAATATTCCTCAGCTGGGTTTCCAACAATGGAAAGGTGAGACATGTTATTTCAGACACCGCAGCATGCACAACATTTACAACGAAAAACATCATTGGGTACCAGGAAAAAAAAAAGGGAAATATCCAAACCAGAAGAGGTCCCAACCCTGATATCCTGCTAAGCAAAATTCAAACAAATTGTTTTGCTCATCTACCCACCTATGCTTCTATTTTTCGCCGCCAACACAAGATTTGTGGATGGGAATATCTTGGGAAGTGCCGATTTTTTACCAGGTGGTGCACCCTAGTTATAAGTTGTTTTTTAAGCCAATCTAACTGTAGATACATTTGATTTACCATAAATTGACCATAAATCCTAGTTAACCTACAAATAAAACATCTTGGCTAGCTTCGGGGCACCTTTGTACTTCCTTGGCTGGAACACAAACACCAATTCTTGGATGGTTTACAGTAGCCATACCGGACCATACTGAGCAGCCTGGTTGCTTGTCTGGGCCGCATGGGACAGCAAACGTCTGAAACCAGAAATAGGTATATCCTATCTATGTATTTCGCTTCTCGGGAAATAGCAACAAATCAATGGAACTCACCTATTCAATGTTGATATTTTGTCTATAAACACTTACAGACTCCATGTTGGGTTGGTTGGTGCACCCCATTCCTGCTGTCTTTTTGCTACGAAGATCCGACACAACAGTCCCAGCCACGCATGTTTCAATGGCCATGCAACAGGATCCGATTCATGAAGGAGGTACCCACCATATATGTTTGGCCTATATATATATAATATATAATTTCAGGGAATATCCCCACAACATCTGGTCCAAAAATATGGTACTACGTAAACAACGTACACCTCCATGTATTGGATCCTTATAAATCTATTCCCATTCCCATGACGGATCCATGGTGCTGCTATATATATGGTGTGCCATGGATCCCATCAATATACCCCAGTCATGACAGTCATGTTAGCATTAATCTACCAGCACCAGCCGGATCCGTCATGGGATTGATAACTTGGCGCCAGGTTTCCATCCTCACATTTGTTTCTTCATCCTTGAAAATCACCTGTGGAATCTCGGTGGAATCACGGTTGCCACAGGATTCTCTGGGATTCGTTTTGTACGAGAATTCTACTCTAGGTACCTCCCATCGGCCGTCACCCATGATAGCATAAGGTAAATCAGCAACTGGATCTGTTGAGAATTAGATTGTGCATTTGTTCATCTTTTTCTATCTTAAAATATATACTTTCAACTGGAATAAACCCAGCGACCCCATCCGGCTGCATCTTTGACACAAGTTCACATGACCTCTGTTTTCCCGCTTGCCCACGATTCATGATCCCCACGATGGAAAAACACAATGGCATCACACAAAGCACATTGGAACTTCCTGACATTAGGATACATTAGGGGCGTTGGGCAAACTTCGGTTCCCCAACAGCAACAGTTTCGACCACAATACCAAACTATGACCAAAATCTGTGCGTTGGAGGGACTTTACATTGACGTATACACAGAATTTGGGCCCCAAACCTTCCATCAACGGAGAGGTACTGAGACGTTAGATACCCCATGCCTTCCTCCATGAACGGCAATGAAACATCAAGGTGATCTCTAGTTGGCTAAGTTGGTCCATGGTAGCCATGGTAGCTATGGTACCCCACCGCCTTGCCATGGCCATATGCCATACATATGTCAATATAGCACGTCATTAGATGACATAACGATATGTTTTATTACATGATCTGCATAGTCAAATATGCAGCTGTGGGTATTAAGTCATTTGTATTAGTATCATTCGGTATCTATTAACTATATGTGTCTTGAGATTCGTATCTAAACGTATGACGTATGATAAACATATATCCAACTGACATATATGTATCTACGTATAGATACTCATATCATCTAATATCCATAATGTTGATAGATAGATACTAAATTTATGTCTTTTTTTCGCACATCTGGGTAAATTATAATATTTCACTAACCTGCCCAGATGCTCCATGTATAGTATATTTACCTACATTTGGCTCATTTATGGGGTAAATGTTGGTAAATATTCCATACATGGAGCGTATGGGCTGAATTAAGGTCATTTTGGGATGGGTCAAAACCTTGTACCCCTGTAGTTCACATCAAAATAGCTGGTAAATGGATGTTCATCCCACTAAAAATGGTATTAATAGGTATTGATCCATACCCATTTTGGGATGATTCCCCTATACATTCACCATGATTCCAGGCTTCGAACAGGTCGTGCCTGCCAATGCTTCGAGTCCACAGGATCCACTGGCTGTATTTTGGGAGGCGCCTCCCAAGAGGCGCCATGCGAAAAACCGTTGGTTGATGGGTTGATGAATAGGATAAACCACTTACCCTCTGGTTATTTAATATAGGTAAACCATCTATTTCTATGGGCCACCTATACCATGGCTATGCTAAATAACCAGAGGGTAGCATTGGGACATGGAGAGATTTTGTTTACATCAAATGTCTTATCATTCTCCATGTGAATCATTGGTTGGTGGTTGACCTACCCCTCTGAAAAATATGACGAATCGTCAGTTGGGATGATGAATTTCCCAAGCAGATGGAAAGTCATTCAAAATTCCATGGTTCCAGTCACCACCAACCAGATTATGAACCATCATTAACCATCATTAACCATTAATTAACCATTAACCACTACTAATCACCACCAACCAGATCATCATATTGGGAACAATTTTTTCATACCACGACTGCACAGCGAATCACTGGATTTAAGCTGCAAACAGGATATGATATGACTGCAACAATGGAGGTTTTAAGCCTCTAAGCCAGAAATGACGCTTGTCCACTCTTTCTGTGCATTCTTCTAACAAGAACGGGCGCATGACCCACATGACCCACATGACGCAAGAAAATCAACATCACCAGGGATATAAGCCAGGGACTAATTACTAGGGAACGTTCTGATCTTAAGCAACCATGTGGATGCTGATCAGACAGATAGCAACAATCTGGCGATAAGACGGCGGAAACGATGGTGGGAATCGCTTTAGACGGCCATGCGTTTCTTTTTGTACATGTTGATGTCTTTAGGTTTCTGTGATGTTTCAATTCCAACACGTTTTGCATCGGGGACATGTCAACGGTGGTGATTTCTCTACCCAGTTGGTGGTTCAAAAGCCTGGCACAAGTTTGCTATTGATACAACGGCCCATAGAAAGTTTGTTGATTTACCGTTTTCTAAGATGGTGATTTTCCAGTTCGCAAACTGTGAAGGTTTACCTTTTGAATGCGGATCTTCAAGCAGGCTGCTGACAGCCTAGATACCCCACACAAGAAACTGCTGCCCCAGTTGGAAGTTAGTTTCAATTACCCCATCTAACTATAAATATCATTATCCACCATAGATTCACCATAGATCCTATAGGTAGCCTAGTTATCAACCAACTTACCCAACTTGGATCCCTTTGGCAGGCCCTGAACTCGCAGAGCCGGGTTATACCACATATAAGGGGAACTTCTACAGGTAACTTCTATAGGTAAACTATGGTAAAATCAAGAACTACAATAGACACTAATATAGAATTAACATAGATCGAATTCTTCACGTCTAGCTGCTATATCATATATCCATGATATCCATGTAAGATTGGTATCATGAGTTGATCTATGACATTGTCAATTGTGAAAAAACACCACGTGAGCCGTGTTCAAAATCCCCCTATCATTCCATGTAATCCTGGTTGGTTAATATCGATTCCCACGCAGGCATGATTCGATACAGCAGTCCTTGTCCGCCGGCAGATTCACTGCTTTCAGGTCTTGCAAACTCCGATCCTTCGGGAATCAACGGTAGCCCGGGGTCGCCAAGGGAAATCATCATCCGAAGCCATGGGTTTTCACATGCTGGACAGCAGTTAGTCAAATATGTCAAAATCCATTGGAAACTATGGATTTGAAAGCACCGGTTGGTCAAAATCATTGGTCCCGGTTAAACAACATGTGGATGCACCTGGGACACTAGGTTGCTGGAAATAATATATACATACATACATACATATAAAATATAATATATATATATAATATTATATAATATATATACTATATAATTATATAATATATATATCTATTTATAATATATATACTATATAATTATTTAATATATATAATATATAATATATATATATATATTTATAATATATAATATATATAATATATATGATATATATAATATATATAATATATATATGATATATATAAATATATATATATATATAATATATATAATATATATAATATATATAATATATATAATATATATATATATATATTATATATTATATATATTATATATTTATATATTATATATATAATATATATTATATATATCATATATATATTATATATTATATATTATAAATATATATATATATATATTATATTATATATATTAAATAATTATATAGTATATATATTATATATATAATATATAATATATATATAATATATAATATATATAATATATATAATATATATAATATATATAATATATATAATATATATAATATATATAATATATATAATATATATAATATATATAATATATATAATATATATATAATATAATATATAACATATTTGTATTTATATAACGTAATAAATATACATATCATATCAGGTGAGTAATCAGTTGAGTTGTTTAATCTCCCCATCTTTGATTATAAGCATCCATTTCAACGGCTTCAAGGGCCATCTCTCTGCTCCATCTGCAACAGTCAATGGGATCCTCATGCATTGGGATATATTTGATACCAAGATCCCTTTCGTTTTGGATCGGTTTAGATGGTCTGGTTGGTGGTATACCTACCCCTATGAAAAATCATGGAGTTCGTCAGTTGGGATTATGAAATTCCCAATATATGGAAAGTCATAAAAACTGATCCAAACCACCAATCAGTGGTTCAATTTCTTGCTAAGTTCCGGCAACACCTCCCCAGGGCCTTGCTGGTTAAATGCCTACGAAATACCATTTTTATTACCCACGAAAAATCATGAAATCTTACGCCATCCCAAGTCTTGCCGGCCTGTCGAAGCAAGGTGGGCTGCTCAGTGTTTTCGAAGGCATCGAAGGCATCGAAGGCATCTTCAAGTTCCTGGCTGTTCCCGGGGCGCGAAGGGGCCCGGTGTCCGTGACGACAAATGTCGGAGCCAGGGGGGTACCCCCAAAAGGATCATCCAGTCCTCATAGATGATCAATATGATCAATGATGACCATAACTTAGTGTAGGATAGTGTAGCTATGTATGGGTTAACCTATAACAACTTGGATGACCATAACATACCATAACTATCCCATAACTATCTATTGAAACAACTACAGTAAGGTGACGACTGGGGATCCCCGGCGGCCCAAAAATACCCCAGTCGTAGAACTTGGACAGGCACAATAAGGCCTCATCTATCTACCATAAACACTCATAAATGATGGTAAAAAATATAGTAAATCTGGTGAGATCCTAGTGAAATCCCGGATTTAAATAGATTCATGGAAAAACATCCCTGGTTTCATATGTTTTTTCGTTTTTTCATCGGGCCCACATTGCATCATGACCATTCAGTTCAGCTTTGGTCACCTTTGGTCCTTGATTTTCGGACCAAGAAATCTCCCTTCCGGGTGCACCTTCTGGTCGGTGTCCAAACCAGTGCCGGTCACAACTTCAACTTCTGTCTGGACATCGTCCACGACCTGAAACTTTGTACAGCGCCCCAGTTGTGATGGTGAATGATTTTAACTTGGGGCCCGGGACCCTGGAATGTGGCAAGCCTGTAGATGCCGATAGCATCCAGCCATGGCCCCAAAAACTTTAAGGGACTCAGATTACCGAAGTCTCAGCATGAAACACCTAGCCACAGCTTGTTGAGTGAACCAAGGACTTTCAACGTCGCCGAATTTTCTTGGAACCTGAAACAAAAACCAGTGACGTTACCCTCTAATCCAAAATGGCCTGGACAATCCTCCATAGATAATTTTCTCATTTGCACATTGGGAAAATTTCCCCAGTTTGCACTTGACTTGCTTCATTCCGAAGTGCATTCCCCAAACCTGTGCGTGGCAAGCCTGAGACAAGCCTATCAAAAAATTGATTGTCGACTTCCAGCAGGATAGGTATAGTAGTTATTTGGAGGATTTTGGAGGTTCCCCAAGTCACGGGGGTACCCCCAGTCATCATCCATTTTCTTACTGGTGCTAAACGTAGGGGTTGCTGGATGGGTTGCTGGGATGATTATTCATAGCCAGTGGATCATTCCTGAAAATTCCCTACTTACTAAGCACCAGAAAGTTTTAATGAGATTTTCCGTGAAACCCAGCGTTTTTGGGATCCGGGCACCTACATGGCTTAGGAAAATTCACACCACGAGTCGTGACCTCTTGAGGTTCCAGCCGGAGCCACACAGCAGGAAAGCATCGGAAAACCAAACTTTCGGCACGGTGTTGAGCCAATTTGGTAATGCCAACGGCCACCTTCTCCATCGAAATGATCATCAAACAGTTTTAAAACTGTCTCCATCGATAAAATTCTTGATTAAATTCTGTGGAATTCTGTGGAAATTTGTCGCCATCTTTGCTGAGAAATGACATCAGATCAAGCATCCCACTATGGCACTTGTCACGAAAGTTCTGGGCAAAACGCTGCGATCATCTGCGGCCACCATCGAAAAACTCCTTCACCTTCGTGTCCAGTCATTGAATGAACCAGGACTAATGAAAAAAGAGGGCCAAGGAAAATATCACCAATTCTGGAGATGCTGCTATTTACATACGTGTATGTAATGTATAGATCCAGGTCGTTCAAGTTAGTAGGTACGGCACATGCCAATAGGTCCTGATCGACTTGACTAGCCACATGGACACCTGTTACACGAGAACTTCGTTTTCTATCTCAAACTGCATATACAATGTATATCATTGTATATCTATATATACACATTGTTACATTATGCTGAATTTCGGGAACAAACTAGAACACCTCCAGTTCTATGTTTGGTTCTCTATTTGCAGGGCTTACTTACGAGACCGTAATACGCAAGGGTCTGCACATCCCAGAACGCCCAGTTCTTCGCCACCCCACTGATGTCTCCAAAAAGAACACCGTCCAAGTCACTTCCAAGCACCGTCCATTTTCTTTCTTCCAAGCACAGTCCATTTATCCCATGACGGATCCATGGTGCTGCTATATTTGGTAACATGGATCCCATCAATATACACCCTTTATGTTAGTATATATACCATACATGGATCCTATGGGTATGAACGGATTTATGAACTCCAAAGAATGGACAACCCCTCGACCAAGCAGAAACTGAGACATGATGAGACTTGGCGTTTCCAGAAACTCATCCCTGAAACAGCCGAGTTGTGACCTGCGCTGAGGCCTCACAAAAGGTTGATCCATGGGTACCTGCAGGATTGGCATCGAGTTAGGGTGAAACATGTGAAACTAGACCAATGAACAAAGAAAGATGGTGCCATTACCCACAACGGTGTCAACATGGCTGAGAAATACCGGCACAAAATTCAGGTTTATAATGGTTTATATATAGCTAGGAAGATCATGGAAGTAGTTAGGGGGTTTTCCAGCGAACCATGCTTCACTACTGGAGAGTAATGTGGAAAGCTCAAACATAAACCATCACCTATTTTAACAGAAATGGGTTGTATAAACTATCCAAGACTGGAGATTTATCATTGGGTCTACCACATTACAAAATGTATGGAAACAGTTACAAGCCGGAAAAACAGCTCATTGCCCATATATGCCCATATCACATCCGTATGTATATACTAGACCTTTTGCAATGTTTGTGCAATGTCTAAATAATTCCACAGTAAACTCCCCGTAGCCATGTCCACTATCTTCTTCCCTGCACGCTGCTGCTTTGCCACAACACTTTGAAGGTTTGAAGCTACACCGCGGTCCATTAAATCATCGTGGGTTCTGAAATGCCTGCGAAAGATCTCACGCTACAGGTAACTCTGAAAATGCAGAAAGGAACCAGTTTTGGATCCCATTCTGTGATATTCTGTGTGGGGATTTTGAGCCCTTTTCAGGAGGAAAATGTTCGTATGTCTTGAACTATTGACAGGTTTGGGACGACACCGATTGCGGGATTCAGCCCTTACTTTAAAATGAATGTATGAGTTGCTGGTATGGTCAATGTGGTCCCAGTAACAATCTCACCTCCTCATTAATCCAATCCCCTCAAAATATCAAATACATCCCAAACAAGACATAGTGGCTCAGACATGGGGGATATTGAATACACATTAATACTATATTGGCATATATTGGCTATGTATCCCAAATTCAGGATGGTGCAAAACCATGTTGAAATATGTTGAAGCTCCATTCTTGGTGAACGCCCTGAACGGGGCATGGGATGATTTTGCCCACCACATTCAACCTGTAAAACCCCATGGCGCCGCTGGATCTTTCTCCGGCAGACCCACTGGACCAAGTTTTTTTCGATGTCACAAGCTCCATGAAGGGTCCAATGCTGAGGCCGAAGGAGTTCTTACGCTGGCCCCGTCAAAAAAAAGTACGCGGAACCTGAGAAAACCTGGTCTTGGAACTTGCTTTTGCAATTGGAAAAATGTCCATTTCTTGAGAAAACGGTACCGCCAAACATTGCAGATTTTCGGATGTTTACCGACTACTCTCACAAGCACGATACACCAATGGGTGTAATCCATAGGTATACCAGGCTGGTGTATCACTCCCAGGCCACTGCAATCTTGTAGACCCCAACAGACGGACGATTTCATGATCAGAGAATGTCGGAGAACGATCTGAATTTTCCATGCTGGAAAAAAATGGTAAACTGATACACTACCAACATGTACCAACCACTGCATTCATCGAACAGTGATGTATGAAAATATAGTACCAACGTAAATGATACATAGTCACTTAGTCACATAATGTCACATAGTCATATCATTGATTGCATTACATGCTCAGAATCTGAAACATGGGCGTTTTCACCCGTCAATGGTCACAGGCTGAAAATCGCTGCCTTTTAGCGCCTTTTGGTACAAAGAGTTGACGGATCTCCAGCGGGGTCATTGAGTCACACCCGCCCAGAGGGCGGCTTCATATGATTCATGCCAACGGGGATAGTCCTAGAGGTCCTAGAGTTCAAATTGGGTCCAAGAATGGGTATTCCTCAAAAACATCATTCTAATATCAGCTTGCTCCCACCATACGGCGAGAAATGTCTAGATAAAGAATTTCAACTTTCGCCATTTTTCGCCAAGTAGCCCATAGGATCCATGGTGCTGCTATATATGGTAACATTTACCATCCATATACCCCAAATGTTAGCATATATACCATACATGGATCCCAAGTTTAGTGGGTGAAAGCAGTGAAATCCCGATTTTTTTCGGGTGAATTCTGAAATCCCCACCGTATTTTTTTGCCCCGGTGAAGTCCGTTGACGCTGACGACCCCGCTGTTTGTCGCCTCGAAAACTGACAGGGCCATCCTCTGCAACTACGGCTGAAGGCGAGTTCGTCTGGTGAAGAACTGGAGTTTGTAACCCCTCAGTAATGATTGTCTATATATATATATACATGTATGTATATATATATATACACGTATATACATACATATTA
The DNA here is from genome assembly GCA_947184155.2 of Cladocopium goreaui. Taxonomy (NCBI): domain Eukaryota; class Dinophyceae; order Suessiales; family Symbiodiniaceae; genus Cladocopium; species Cladocopium goreaui. Next base: position 518,882 of record CAMXCT020002480.1, on the reverse strand, counting down.
ATGTGTATATATACATATTATACGCATACTGTATATATCTACAAGGTGGTTGTAAGATCCTTTTTTCTCAGTTCTTAACCAGCTACAAAATGATGTATAACATTGTATAACCCCTATTCACTACTATACAATGTCATGATATGTCAATATACCATAAACCCTGGCTCTTATGATATATTATCTATATAACATCAATAACTATATATATATATATATACATTTATTCATATAGATAATTATATATTGTACGTGCAAAATGTCTATATATGACCTATCCACATATCTCCAACATCCTCCAACCACTTTCAAGATGACCTTTCTCAACCCCCATCAATGCTCCCACGCATAGTCTCAAGCAATATCCCCAACGCAAATAACCAAGTGATGTTCACCAACTTTCATGCAATCCCTTGAATTTTCATTAAAAATTCACCATTCATTCTGATCAAATTTCTAGCTGAGCCTAGCTGAGCCTAGCTTAGCTGGTTATATAAAGGCCTACAGGATGGGGCCCCCAGTCGAGCTCGCGTTCAGTTGAGATATGGCTGTGGCTGAAGAAACTATGGTTTATGGTAGGTATATTAGATATAGCTCTAGATACCGAACTAGTATTCCTGGTGTTTATAAACCAACATTCACATCACTGGGGGTTCCATCCTGTGGAAATATATGGAGGTTTCCTGAAATCGGGGTAATGTGGTTAAAACAACGCCATAAACTACCCATGACTGGGAATGGTAACCATACCACATATAAAAAATGGTGATGACTGGGGGATGGTTTATGGCATTGTTTTACCCACATTTTCTGGTGTTCACTATAAAAAATTGTTATTTCCTGGTGTTTTCTTTTCACCAACATTCACATCACTGTCATCACTGGGGGGCCCCCCATCCTGTCATTTTTGCGTCGCGCTGCGTCGCGCTGCTTCGCCCCAGGTCCTCCTTTGGAGCCGCGGGACCTTGGAGCGGCGCCTGGGAAGCCATACGGCGGCCTGCAAGGCCTTGGACTGGTCGCCGGGGGATCCCAGGGGATCCAAGTGGAAACTCAGTGGCCAGCCATTTGGGTCGTGGATTTATCCATGGATTTATGGGAAAATCATGGGAAAATCATGGGAAAATCTTTAACATCTTTATATTTATCTTATTTTACCCTCTGGTTATGACTAACATAGCCATGGTAAAGCCATGGCCCTAATATAGTGTGGTAAACCAAATAATAAACCATCCTATTAACCAAGCATATACCAAGTTGTGGAATAAATTGATGTACCCTGCTGGTTATGACTAACAGTTCGCCATGGTTAAGCCATGGCCAATAGGTTTATAGATGGTTTACCGTTCTTAATAGCATGGGTGGATCTTTCCATGTCGAACTGTTAGTCATAACCAGAGGGTATCATGGATTTATGGAAAATCATGGGAAAATCATGGGAACATGTTGATAATCATGGGAAATCGTTGATTTATCTTAGACCAAAATATCCGAAACATCAAATAGTGAACACAATTGAAGTTCTAGCGTTTGGGTACCCATGGACAGACAACTTTTTTCATTTGTTTGCAAGAACCCTTCCCACGTTTAAGGTACATATGTTTGAGCCAGCGCCATTTCCGAAACGCTTATGAAATTGGGGCATACCCTTGTCTTCATGCCTCAAATATTCATAGTTTTCTACATGAATGGCAACAGGTTTTAAGCAACATTGAGGGACTTGACGAATTACCAGACAAGGGGCGTTTACCAGATCGCCAATCCTTACTTTCAAACTTCTTTGATGCTCTTGTTCATCTGGTTGGTGGTTTGGAACATTTTTTATGACTTTCCATTCAGTTGGGAATGTCATCATCCCAACTGACGAAGTCATATTTTTCGGAGGGGTAGGTCAACCACCAACCAGTCATGATTTGATAAAGCCTTAAACCCATGGTATTCCAATCCGTAAACCGAATCCAATGCTATCCTCTGATAATCAAACGTGGGTTTGCTGGACAATGCCCTCTTTGTAGATGATTTTCCAGTGTGTATATATATGTATACACAAATATATATATATATATATATTTATTATATTATGCATATATATATATATACATGAATATATATATATATATAGTTGCATTTTGTCCTTAGGCCCCTGCATTTTACGTTATTTGTTTAGGGGTTCCACCCCCCTGCCACCACGCCCATGGGTGGTTCGGGGATTTCCCAGGCCTCGTGGGGTGTTGGCCACTGGTGGAGGGACCGCAGATCGGCAACTCGGCTCCAGACGTTGGTGATTAGTAGTGGTTAATGGTTAATTAATGGTTAATCTGATAGTTAATGATGGTTAATGATAGTTAATGATGGTTAATGATGGTTCATAATCTGGTAGGTGGTGACTGGAACCATGGAATGGACTATGACTTTCCATGAAAAGTTGGGAATTTCATCATCCCAACTGACGAACTCCATGATTTTTCAGAGGGGTAGGTCAACCCCCAACCAGATGGTTAACAATGGTTAATTGATTGTAATTAATGGTGATTAATGATAATTATATAATGGGATTTATGGTGAGTAATATGGAATTCATCAACAAAAATGTGGATATTTATATTGATATTAAATGGTTAATTAATTCTGATTACTGGTGATTAATGATAATGGGATTTACCCTCTGGTAATCTAACGGTTAGTAGTGGTTCATAATGGTTGATGATATAATTGTGATAATGGTGATTAATGACGGTGAATGGGATTCATCCTCTGGTTATGACTAACAGTTTGCTATTGACAATGGCACATTTTATTCGTTGATTTCCCTATTAAAGATGATTGTTTTTTCCATAGCTATGTCAGTTTACCAGAGGGTAGAGGATGCACAGTGGATAATCCTTAAACAATCTAAAACTGGAAATCCCATGAAAAGGATTACTATGATACATAGTGATAAGAATGATTTACTGTAGAACAATACAGAATAAAATAGAAAATATATTATAATATAGAATAATATAGAATGATAGAATAATATAGACTGATATAGAATAATTTAGAATATAATATAGAATTTGTCTTCGAGCATTTCCTCAATTTTCTGGTCGAGGGAATTGTCTATCTAAAGCTTTCTGGAGTTTTGTGCACGACACAAATTCATAACATAAATATTATAATATTCCAATTCATATTCATTTCTGTATTATAGCTGTTGTTTGAAGATGTGCCAAAATCTCAGCACATGGGTATGTCTGAAAATGGGTACACCCACAAAATCGCCACATGTTTTCGGGAAGATGATGAGAAACCAGGAACTTCCAAGCCCAACAGGCAGGTTGACCCAACTTCGCGGTATGTTCTCCCGAAACTTCCCAACATGCTTATTGTCCATCCATAAATATATGGATTCAATTTATCCACCTATCCACCTATCTACCTATCTACCTATCTACCTATCCGTCCACCCATCCATATATCGATCTATCTATCTAGCTATCTATCTATCGATCTATCTATCTAGCTATCTATCTATCTATCTACCTACCTACCTATCTATCTATCTGTCTGTCTGTCTGTCTGTCTATCTTGTCTATCTTATCTATCTTATCTATCTTATCTACTCTATCGATCTATCTATCTTATCTATCTTATCTATCTAATCTATCTAATCTAATCTAATCTAATCTGATCCTATCTAATCCTATCTAATCCTATCAAATCCTATCTAATCCTATCTAATCCTATCTAATCCTATCTCATCCTATCTAATCCTATCTAATCCTATCTAATCCTATCTAATCCTATCTAGTCCTATCTAACCCTATCTAATCCTATCTAATCCTATCTAATCCTATCTAATCCTATCTAATCCTATCTAATCCTATCTAATCCTATCTAATCCTATCTATCCTATCTATCCTATCTATCTATCTATCTATCTCTCTATCTATCTATCTATCTATCTATCTATCTATCTATCTATCTATCTATCTATCTATCTATCTATCTATCTATCTATCTATCTGTGTGTACATACATATGGCAATTGAGATCAATTGAGCACTTTCCATCATACAGACATAGTGATGATCCCCGACTAGACTTCCCAAATTTCCGTTTCCAAGTCCGGCAGGTCCATTCGCTTGTGGAACGGCTCCACAGGAATGCAGCTGGCCCAAGCCGAAACCGATGCACAGGCGCGGCGGGCGCGGCTGGCGCTGAATACCAGCCGGTGTTGTCAGTATTGTTGGTTAAATCACAATTCTTGATGGTGAAATACCCATTTCAAAGCATTATGAACCATCATTTTCTCATTAGTATCCCTGTTCTAACAATGACACTCTTGTTATTTCACGTATCGAAAATCACCATATTTAATAGGTAAATCATCATAAATCATGGAAAAAAGGGACCATTTTCCATAGCCATATTGAATAGCCAGAGGGTAACCAGTAAAATGGGACTGGGGAAACCATCTGGAGGGGTAGTTGCTCTATACCCTTTTGTTTAAATGTTGTTTTGATGGGGATACATAATTACTAACCTACCAACACATTTTTTTTGGCAGTGTATATACCTCGGATTGGCAATGTTTATGCGGATGTTTATGTATGGCTAATGATACGGATAATTACATTCTATCTCTATTTCGATATCTATGTCTATATCTGCATCTATTTCGATATCTCGATCTATATCTGTCATGTGCAGATTTCACAATGAACCATGCAGCTTCAACATGCTTCAACGTTTTTGCAGTAGAAATTGTAAGTGTTCGAAACTTTGACCCATCGCCCAATTCTTTGTTTTCTGAGCTTACTGTACATTTTTTCGATCTTGTTGATTGGGAAACCGCCAAGTTTGCAGCCATGATATCCCATGATATCCCTATATCCATACAACGGCCATATATATTATAAGTACATATATATATATTATATTATATTATATTATATATATTATTATATATATATATTATATAATATGTATATATAAATGTATATATATACTATAATACCATACAATGGCTGGTTTTTGGCCAACCTTTCGAGCACACGTTTTTAAGGTCTGCAACTTGGCATGGTCCCAAGACGGAGAGCTGATCAGTACCCATGGCTACTGGGCAGTTTTGGGGGCGGCAGATTTCACCGTGGGATGTGATGAAAGAATGATGGTATTTTATACCTCCTGGTAAACATACAAAAAACTATGGAAAATCACCATTTTGAATTGGCAAATCAACTATAAATGGGGTATTTTCAATAGCGAACTGTTAGTCATTACCAGAGGGTAACCATGGGGATTTTACCATGGGGATTTTACCATGGGGATTTTACCATTTCCCCCCATGTTGATGATATTTGATAATTTTTGATGGCATTTGATGGAATAGTCATGGGGTTATTTATGGATTTAATGGACATTAACGGGATTTAAGCCACAAACATTGTGATTGAATCGTGATTTAATGGGATATGATGGTGATTTACCCTCTGGTAAACTAACATAGCTATGGAAAATCACCATTTATAGCGGCGCAAATCAACTACAAATGGCCATTTTCCATGAGGATTACTAGCGATTAATAGTGATTAATGGTGATTAATAGCTAATAACAATTTGATTATAAATTATAGTGATGATTCATTGAAAGATGCACCCTCTGGTAAACGTTTACATAGCTATGGAAAATCACCATTCCATGTTCCAGTTCGCAAAGTGTAAACGTTTACCAGAGGGTAGTTTTCGATTTTTACCACGACAAATGGTGATTTCATGGGATTTTTCATGAGATTTTATCAGAAAAAAATGTAGTTTTTCATGTTTGTGTTTCCATGAACCAGTGATTTCATGGGGAAAATCGTAGGATTTGCATCGATTTGCATTGTCAAAGATGGGGAGTTACTATCAAATATGAGTATTTAACTTATGAAAAAAACATGCCATCAACGATGGTGATTCAACTAGGAAAACTGTTGCGAAAACAGATGAAAACAGGTGCCTAAAACCATTGAATCCGATTCTATGCTTTACCATCTCAAAAAGTCATATCCATTTGCCACTACAGTATCCAGTATCCACTGTCATCTAAGATCCACCAATCTGCATACCTATGCTGATAGCCGTGGGTTTCACTAAAGAAACATCCTAGCTGAGAGGATAATCGTGGTCAGGATTCATGGCAATAGAGCAGGAGCATTCGAACACGATACTTCCAATCTGGAGCCCTGAATATGGTAGCTGGGCTCAACATCTTTGACTTCCACATTGAATGGTTCAATCTCAGCGTATCTTTTCATGCCAAATGCTCACAGATTTCTAGGAATAGATTTCTTGAAGATTATCCCACTTAGTAAATGGTCAATTTGTCAATAATCCGGGTGAATAAGCCCCCTCGTGGATTTTACCATTTAATGACTGAAGCTGGGTGAACTGATGATCCTCCAAGTAGTCCTTTCTGCAAAATGGGCCCATTTTGGGGATCAAAATCCAAGCATTAGCAAGTTATATCACATATATGATACATATGATATATATATATACACATATTTTTTTTTGTGGTACTTTAGAGATCCACAACCGTTGCATGAACTTCAGCGATTTTTGATCTGTGTGAAGTCTGAAAAAGTGCCGAGACATGCCGAGGTTTCTCCACTTGTGAAGTCAGCATTTGGAAGAACCAGGCTGGAGGAGCTGGAGTCTAAAACAGCGGCTGTTTTAAAAGGTTGAAAGATACATTGGATATCATTAGATCAATGATGATATAACTGGATATATATATATATATATGTTTTATAACTGATAAATGAGAGATGCATGCTGAATAACTGATAAATGAATATAAATGAATGATAGCTACATGATGAATAACATTGAATAACTATGAACAAATGAGGATTAGTTGTTGCTCGTCCATAATAAGAGATACTTCTTCATCAAACAGTGTAATGGGACAGGATAGATTCCATGGGACATCATCGATAACAATCTGGAAGCACTGTCCGGTATCTTTGTTGGGACCCCTTTATATAATATGCTCATATGATACATGTATATATATATATATATATCCCTCCTGGGCGGACGTTCCCCCAAAGTTCATTGTCGCTACCTGGGCTTAGCTTAGGACTTGATTTGTGCAAGGTTGTTTTAGGTGGAGTTATTTTGGGGTTCTTTCAGGTTTTTTTACGATTTGTTGGATTTTAATGGCTCAAAGCGCTGCAGATTACGGAGGATTCGGGTTGAAGACGTGGTTTTTTAAAGGTTATTCTGGCAAAGCAGATTGCAGTCCCTCATGGAATTCGGTGGATTTCGGGCACATGTCAGCCCCCTAGCGATATATACTGTATATATACACTATATATATATACTATATATATATATACTATATATATATATATTCTATATATATATACTATATATATATATACACACTATATATATATATACATACACTGTATATATATATATACTATATAATTATGTATATATGTAGTATAGAATATGCACTCCGGCCGAAGGACCACTTGTGCTGTGGTCAAAATTGCTACCATCCCTTTACTCCATCACAGTACAGCCGTACAGCCTTACCTGCATGAAGAGTTTTTACCTAATCTCCGAAGGACAGATGAGGAAAGTCTACAGCTTTCACCCCGAGGTCAAAAACCATTGTTTCAGCCGCAACAAAAAATCCAAAAACTGCATTGCAGAGTGGTTTACTGCCAATCATTTTTTTTTTAAAGCCCAAATTTTCACGTTTTTTTTTGAATGCATCTCCCATAGATCATTTCGCTTTGCGGTGAATGACCGATGATCCTGGCAGGACTTTCGCAAGTGCATGCTTTTCACTGGCACCAGGCGGCGCCCTCGGGAAGTGATCCAAGTGTCAACTGGTAGATGTGCAGCTGTTCAGTTTTTGTCACATTTTTATGCTGGTGAGATGGTGAGATAGTGCTGGTTTTTGATGGTTTTTGGGTGAATTCCTGTTGATGTTTCTCATCTTTTGTTCTACTTAGATCCTCTTTCTTGATTGCAAACAAAGCTGCCTGTTTTTTGCGACATACACTTCATAGAATTGGATGACGGGAAAATTTTAACCGGAAACCCCTATATTTGATGGTAAAAACCATGGTTTCCTGTAGATTTTCCCTTAAACCAATCCATTGAACACTGGCCATAAAAGGCGCGCGTCCTCTATCTGGCCATGTAGCTTGTCGGAATGGGACACTTTGACGGAAAAACCTGGAGGAATTGGTGGTGAATGGCTTCACCCTTAAGATGTGGTACCCCAACATCTGGAGGAATAGCTCATCATTGAAGTCCCCAAAAAAAACTTGCCATGTTGCCTCATGTTGATTCCTTTTTTCTTGTTGGACCAATCCATTCAGCCACCATTTGACCCGGAAAAAAAGTGTCGCGCCATCGGCTCGCGGGGGAACGACTCTCCGGAGATCCTTCTCCAATGACGACCTGGAAGATGATCTCAACTAAGTTTTTTTTTTTTTAAAACGGTTTGTCACCACTAGAGGGTGATGTTGGTAATGACTAGTAATGATCATCTATAGATGGTCATCATCTAGTGAATCTATGGTTATAGATACTATCATCTGGATGATGACTATCTATATATAGATGGTGATCATTTTTCATGATACTGATTATTACTGATTATCATTATCAATAAAATAGATAATGCCATAGATAATTGTCATTTGATGATGACTATCTAATGATCTAATGATGACAAACATAGCTCTGGATTATTTTTAACCCTCTGGTAAACATACAAACATAGCTATTGAAAATGGCCCAGTCGAAATAGTTGATTTACCCAGCTATAAAATGGTGGGTTTATACAGTTTACCAGGGGGTTTTACGGTTTGTCACCACTAGAGGGTGATGATGGTGATGACACTTTTTTGATCGTAGCTTGGGAAGATATATACAATTGAGATCATAGCTTTCAACCCAACAAAGACTAACCTCAAACAGTAATTGGGCTGATCCTCACGTTTAGTTCGGTGATTTTCACATACGAAATATGTCATTCTAACCTGTTTTTTTTTATATCCACAACTATCATGAAGCTTTCCAATCCATTGTGGTACCGAACAAATCATTATCCATGTTATTCTCGGATTTTCATGGATTTTCTGGTTGGTGGTTTCAAACATTTTCTTCCATATATTGGGAATAATCATCCCAATTCAATTGACTTTCATATTTTTCAGAGGGGTAGGTCAACCACCAACCAGATTAAGAGTCATTAATGGCCATTTATAGCTATTGAAAATGGCCATTTATAGTTGATTTACCCATCAACAATGGTGATTTTCCATAGTTATGCAACAGTTTACCAGAGGGTATCCACATTGAATCTCATTAAATCCCATTATATCCTATCAAATCCCCATTAAATCACCATTAACCCGTCAGAATCTGTTTTTTTTTGAGGTCCCCCCCTCGACTTCGGAAAGCCTGCCGTGGGGCCATGATCACCAGGTCTCCGGATCACCAGAATGCAGCCATGGGTCACTTGGATTCGAGATTTTCGACTGGAAGCAATTCTGCTCGACCAGTTGGGTTGATGTAAGGTATATGTCTTGTGTATATGAGGTATAGGTATTCGTAAGGTATATGTGTAAGGTATATATATGTAAGGTATTAGCCCCAAAGGTATATTCGCAAGGGCTATGTTACAGAGGATATCCCCAAAAATTCTCATGGCGTAGTTCCTCAGTTCCTCCAATGGATCGGTCATCTACTCGAATCTATCCATTGAGGAAATCTGGATCCAATCCGTGCGGAATGTTTGACTTATTATCCCATTAATCATAGTTGCTAAATCATAGTTATAACTGAAATAGCCTAATAAATCCTAATCATAGATCCTAATAGATCCTAGTAATCCTGGATATCATGCTACTTCACCCATGATGTAAAAAAACAAAACAACTTGCACTGTTGAGGAATCCCCTTTTCGTTTGTTCAAGTGGTGGAATTACCGCGGGATGGGACCCTCCGGACCCTCCAGTGATGAACTCTGCAGGATGGGATTCTGGCCATTTTATGGATCCAATGATCCATTGATTTAAAACACATATGTTATTACCCTCTGGGAATTTAACAGTTCGCTATTGAAAATGGCCATTATGAATGGGTAAATCCACTATAAATGGGCCATTTTCAATAGCGAACTGTTAAATTACCAGAGGGTATATGATGTAATTAATCCCCTAAACATTGCCTAAACATCCCCTGAATAGTTGATTGTTAATCTCTATCATGATAATAAATAAACTATACATGAATAGCACAATCATATAGTTACCCTATGGTAAACTGTTACATAACTATGGGCCAAATCACCATATGTTATAGCTGGGTAAGAAAATCCACTATTTCGATAATGGTCATTTTCAATAGCGAACTGTTAGTCAAATTACCAGAGGGTGAATCCCATTAACTATCATTAATCACCATTAATCACCATTAATCACCATTAACTATCACTATGTAACAGTCATTACCAGGCCGGGTTTAGGTACCAGGCCGGGTAGATGTAAAGACACGGGGCCCATGGCTTTTTGTTGGTTCAACTTGTCTGACTTTTCTGCTGACTTTTACTTGCTCCACTTGGAGGATCGTCCCACTGGATGTAACTGGTTAGTGATTAACCATATTTATAAGCCCAGTTAGTATATACCCTCTGGTAAACTAACATAACTATTGAAAATTGCCATTTATAGTTGATTTTTCCATAAAAAATGGTGATTTTCAATAGCTGTGTTAAATTACCAGAGGGTAACTGGTTAGTAACCATACGTATGTATAACATTGTATAACCCAATTATAGATATGGGATAAGCCCACACAACATCGGGACTTACCCCATTTCAAAGTGGCGCGGTTCCGCGCTGTTCCGCGCTGTTCCGCGCTGTTCCGCATCGGGTATCCCTTGGACAAAGCAGCGTGCGGACTGTGCGGAGCCTATCCCTGTGGCTTCATGCCAATTCTCATCGGTACCCTCTGGTGATTTGTTACAGTTTGCAATTGAACATAGCCATCTGGTTCATTGATTTACCTATCAAAGTGGGGAATTTTCCATAGTTTTTTGTAAGAGGCCACATCTTTCAATTAATCATCACTATAATCACATTGTTAGCGTTTAATCACTATCTGGAAAGTTAACATAGACCCTGAACATCACCAATTTTTAGAGGAAACTAATCTTTCAACCCCTATCTGGCAGGGTCTATGTTAATTTAACGGAGGGTATATGCTACAGTGGTTTTATAGTTTGTGGTGATGTAGTAATATGCTACATACCATATATTATGGTCAGTGAGTATTAAGTTCTATGGTAGCACACTACTATTAGTATACCATCATTACTACCAGAGGGTTCGAAATGTTTTGAATTGGTCGCTGGTCTCCTGGTTCTTCTCGTTTAAGGCACTGGCAACGAGATGCTTTGCTTCTGGCATTTGTCACCGAAGCAAATCAAGGCGCAGCCTGGAATGAGAACCCTAGTTCGAAGTGGATTAATGCTACTTGTCCATACTTATCCCACTTGATTATAGCTATGCTTATAAGCTACCTTAGGATTCGTGGGATGAGCCAAAATAAAGCACCCTTTGCGCTGGCTTTTGCGCTTTTGCGCCTCTGGAAATTTCACATAGCGAACTAGAAATGGCCAATGAAAATAGATGAAATTGATGATTTACTGGTTGGTGGTTTGGAACATTTTTTATTCTTCCATTCATTTGGGAATTTCATCATCCCAACTGACGATTCGTCCATCATTTTTCAGAGGGGTAGGTCAACCACCAACCAGATTATTATTAACCATCATTAACCATTAATAACCATTAATATTAACCATTATTAACAGTATATTAACCAGAATGGTAGGTCAACCACCAAGCAGTTTACCTATTGCCAATGGTGGATTTACTCGTCACCATCCCCGCATCCCACCCGTATCCGTGGGGGTCCCATGTCACCCAAATTGGGGATGACTTATGAGCTTCGGTAAACCGAAGCAGTGGATGAATTGCAGCACACAACCAGTGACTTTTCCCCAGATGTCAGGTGAGTATCTTATGATTTTTTGCTTATAAAGTTTATGAGTTGATGGCAATCGTGGCTTTTGCAAGCCTTGCAATTCTTTTTCTGTTTCGGTTCCTTCCTCCAACTTAGCCAACATAATATGCATAACTGGTTGGTGGTTTCAAACCTTTTTTTCCATTTCATATATGGGACGTCATCCTTCTCAACTGACGAAGTCATATTTTTCAAGATGGTTTTTCAACCACCAACCAGCTAGTTAATGGATGTTAATGGGGTTTATAAACCAACTTATAATGGGGTTTATAAACCAGATAATTTCACAGTTATGGCCATTTACCAATTATAACTGGTTATTTCTATGGGATGAAATACATTCTATTTTCATGGGGTGACTTGTTACTTATAACTGATAGCCATGGCCATAACTTCATGAGCTCCCATTGAATTGAAACTAAATCACCAGATCCCCTAAGATCACCTATATCAATCCCATGAAAATTCCAGCGCCAAATCGCCCAGGCTTCCCCGGCCTCCAGCTCATCGTTGTCTATCTCGGAGGTCAACTGCTGAAACTGCAGATATAGAAATAACAGAAAACATGGTGGGTGATTTACTACAAAGTGGGGCCCCCGTTTACGATAGCTAAGTTGGTGAACATAACTCCAATAACTATGGTTTATGGTACGCAAATAACTATAGTTACTGGGGCTTATAAACCAACAAACATCACTGGGGGGGCCCACATTGTATGATCCACATGGTTTCCGATAACAGTACCTCATTTTCAGTTTAGTGGACCTTTTTTCACATATTGTTTACATCTAGAAACAAAATGAAATAGCTATGGGAAATCACATGGGGATATAATATGAGACATCAATAATCCTGTTTCTTTCCCTTCATGCAACGTTACGTTGAACAAAATACGGGATATGTTTTTTGTGTTTTTTTCACGGAAACATGACATGAATTAAACGTTTGCCATCTGAGATATGTCATAATAGATGGGGATGTAATTTCAGATTTTATATAAGTACAACTGTAAACCAGTATTTATATCATTTTATATCTGGTTGGTGGTTTGGAACATTCGGATTATTTTTCCATATTTTTGGAATAATCATCCTAACTGACGAACTCATATTGTTCAGAGGGGTAGGTCAACCACCAACCAGATTCAGAATCATTAATGGCCATTCATAGCTTTAGAACCTGGCCATTTATAGTTGATTTACCCATCAACAATGGTGTTCCATAGTTATGCAACAGTTTACCAGAGGGTATCCACATTGAATCCCATTATATCCACATTGAATCCCATTATATCCCATTATATCCACATTGAATCCCATTATATCCCATTATATCCACATTGAATCCCATTATATCCCATTATATCCCATTATATCCCATTATATCCTATCAAATCCCCATTAAATCACCATTAACCCGTCAGAATCTGGTAATTTTTCGCGGAACATGAATCCATGGAACTGGGACTTGTTTTCGATCTGAAGACTTTTCATTTGAGGATCTCAAGATATAGAGATATATTATATTATATCATATATAATATTAATATATTAATATATAGATTAATATATTAATATATAGATTACTATATATATATATGTAATATTTTATATTTATATATACATCTCCTAGCTTCGGGGATGTGAAAAGATCCGCTATTCCGTAAATTTATTTCACACACAAAAAAAAAAACATTATTTTCAGGTGTGTCTGAAAATGGGTCATACCGCAACATGGCAATTTAAAGGGACACCTGATAATCCATAGGATTTGTGGATACTTTTTTTCACAAACCCATATATATATATATATATGTAGATATTCTGGATTTTCACAAACCCATATATTATATTGTGAAACAGAAAGAACCTCTCATTGCTGGCATATCTACTTTCCTTATTGGCTGATTCTGACACTTCTGGTATTGGTTGGCGCCTGATTCAAGTTCTTTACCTCGACGGTTGTGTGGGCAACCGTGATCAAACCCAAAAGGATCAGTGAAACGTGTTCCCGAAACGGTTAAAAATCCAACGACAACTTCATTACCCTCTGGTAAATTGTTACATAACTAGGGAACATCACCGTTTTCAATGGGTAATTAAATCAACTATAAATCAGCATTTTCAATAGCTACTTCACGTATTGGCTCAACATTGCGTAGTTGGTTTCTGCCCCCAAACTGTCGGCTGTTGCAAGAATGGAGCGAATCCGCAATCCTAACTGGCTGGTGGGGACTTAGATGATGACGTCACGGCCCGGTGGTGATTAGCAAGCGACTTATTTTTGCATAGATAAAAATTCCAAGATATTCCAAGCATGAAGCATTTGGGTCGTCTCATGCCATACATCTACTGATGTCTACGTCGCATACATCTCATTGTTGATTTCATTGCCTGATGACGACCAGTTATCTTAGGGGAGCTACAAGGTGGTGCCTCCACTTAAAAATTGGTTATAAACCCATTAACTTAACTATAGATATATCACCAACAAAAACCATAGTGAACTTGGAGTTATGTGAACCCCAACTTAGCGTTCTCGAACGGGGGCACCACCTTGTAGAGTCCCAAGGTTTTGACTCCTAGCTCCGCCAGGGATCCAGCCTCAGTTTAACCATACGTTGAGGTGCCCGTTGAGGCGCGTTGAGGCGATGATGGGGGGGTCATGGGTTAAAGCATGGTTAAAGCAGGGTTAAAGCATGTTCCAAGGATTTTGGAGCAGCCAATAAATTTTATAAATGGCATTTCTGCCCAAAAAAAAATGTATCATTGTGATTTACCATCTGGTGATGACTAACAGTTAGCCATGGAAAATCACCATGCTATTAATAGGTAGGCCATCTATAAACCTATGGGCCATCTATACCATGGCGAACTGTTAGTCATAACCAGAGGGTAACTGTGATTTTTCATGGGATATTTTCCCGGGACAGCCTCGATGACTCCTGGTTACCAGAACTCAACAAGTTCACCTGGGTCAAGAATCAAAATTGGACACCATAGGGAACCCAAATTGTTGACACATGTGTAGTCCTCAGCCCTTTTTGTTGGGAGGTACCCCAAAAAAAACCCAACGTTACATGTCCCCCTTTCATCAATTTTCACATCGGCCAAGACTCCATAAACAGCGGCCAGGTTGATGTTCGACTGTCAGCCATAGCACTTGAGTTGACAACGTAGGGCGCTTCCGTGATCGCTTAGGGGTGAAACTGAAACTCATGTTGATCATCCATTGGAATTGGAGTTGTTTTCCGATGGTAAAAACTCTAAATAAATGTTCAGACAAAGCCATGACGTGACTTTGTGGAAATGATAGGGAAAACCATGGGACAATTTAGAAATAATTTATGATGAACCATTTCAGATGTGGAACTCAAACTCCACTTCCTCATAGAATGGCCATAACCTTCGGTGGGACAATCCTCGGCGAAAAACATCCTCGTGGCCCTCCAAATAGTCATGGTAATATGATATATATATATATGCATATCTGGTTGGTGGTTTGGAACATGAATTTTATTTTTCCATAGATTGGGAATTTCATCATCCCAACTGATGAACTCATATTTTTCGGAGGGGTATGTCAACCACCAACCAGCTAGGATATTCTAGGCATATCTGTCGCTTATGTTTGATGGGTTTATTAGAAACTCTTCGTGCTTCCTGATCACCGGGACGCGTAGGAAATGGCGCCAGTGGAATTTCTGCGCTAGGGAGCTAACGGATTGTATTAAGTTGCTCAAGAATTGTTTGATTAATGCTAAACTCAGAAGAACTTAGATGGGTGGGTCTGAAGATATGGCATATACACTGTACACCCCGAATTGCCATTTTAAAGGCAGAATGACGATTACCCCGCGGAATTTTGCACTATCTTCAGTCAAACCAAGGCTCCATATCTCCACAGAGGCTCGGCCATCCAGTAGTTTCAAGTAGTTTGGGGGTTCCAAGTCCCTAACTGTAACAAAAACATACGAAAACAACGACATGCAACCGTGGATGCTAATATTCTGCAAGGCAGCTGTCACTGGTGCCCATTCCATCAAACTCCGTCCACGCCCATTTGGATGTGGCCGAATTAGTGATTCAAACGTTCGCAGCTAGGGTATCTCGCAGTATATCCCGTTTCTTTGATGTTTTTAGAGGGGTTAGAACCCACGTACTAATCACCTAATTAGTTCTGGCAACATCTAAGTCTAGGTGTTAGTAATGAAATGCAATGGGTTTCAACTGAAGTTGAGTCTCGCAGAAATTCCGCTGGATTTGTCGCGTGACTTTTTCATTAGGCTGCTTTCCTATTCACATTCCAGAAATGATCAAGCTCGAGAGATTGTCCCTTCTTTTGGTGGACTGTTCTGATTTTTCTGTTGTATGTCAACATCGGGTATTGCCTCAAAATCCAGTCAACATATGGAGGTTTCCTGAAATGGGGCTACCCCCAGTCATCATCCATTTATAGATGGATTTTCTGCAAAAACCATCCAGTTATTGGGGTACCAACATGGAAACATTGAAACCGCCATGTACCCGGCCTGGTAAACGTTTACATAACTATGGGCCAAATCACCATTTTTACGAGGTAAATCAACTATAAATGGTCCATTTTCAATAGCTATGAATGGAGAATGGATATGAATGGCCATTAATGATTCTTAATCTGGTTGGTGGTTGACCTACCCCTCTGAAAAATCATGGAGTTCGTCAGTTAGGATGATTACTAAATCACCATTTTTTGTATGTTTACCAGAGGGCCTGCCAGAGGGCTTCACCTTGACGCCAGAAATTGGAAAGCAGGATCCTGCCGATTGGGATGTCCGAGCGCCCCAGAGACGTTTCAAAAGGTGCCTTGAAAGGTAGCAATCCCAGAAGCGTGAGTAGATATAACATGATATAACTCTAGCTGGTTGGTGGTTTGGAACATGAATTTTATTTTCCATTTCATATATGGGATAATCCTTCCTATTGACTTTCATATTTTTCAAGATGGTTAAAACCACCAACCAGCTAGTTAATGGATGTTAATGGGGTTTAAAAACCAACTTATAATGGAAGATAAGTTTCCATCTGGTAAATGTTTGCAAAAAACTATTGAACATGGCCATTTAGAAATCGTTGATTTTCCCATTAAACATGGTGGATCTTTCCATAGTTATGTAAACGTTTACCAGAGGGTAATATGATGTAATAAGCATATAACAACTTTACTGATATATGGCATTGACATTCGCATGACATTACATGTCATTGACATTGACATTGACACTGGTGTTGCCATTGCCATTGACAATGACATTCACATGACACTACATTGCATGACATTGACACATGGCATTGACATTGACATTGGCATGACATTACATTACATGACATTGACATTGGCACTACATTACATGACATTGACATTCGCATTACACTACATGTCACTGATATTGACATTGGCACTACATTACATGACATTGACATTCGCATTATATTGCATGTCATTGACATTGACATTGGCACTACATTGCATGACATTGGCATAGACATTGACTGCAATTGATATTAACATTGGCATTGACATTGGCATTGGAGTTGACATTGGCATTAATTTGCCTTACACACATATATATATACACATAACAACGTGGGTATATGTACATACATGACATACATACATACATACATACATACATACATACATACATACATACATACATACATACATACATACATACATACATACATACATACATACATACATACTACATACATACATACATACATACATACATACATACATACATACATACATACATACATACATACATACATACATACATACATACATACATACATACATACATACATACATACATACATACAGACAGACAGACAGACAGACACACACACATACATACATACATACATACATACATACATACATACATACATACATACATACATACATACATACATACATACATACATACATACATACATACATACATACATACATACATACATACATACATACATACATACATACTACATACATACATACATACATACATACATACATACATACATACATACATACATACATACATACATACATACATACATACATACATACATACATACATACATACATACATACATACATACATACATACATACATACATACATACATACATACATACATACATACATACATACATACATACATACATACATACATACATACATACATACATACATACATACATACATACATACATACATACATATGAGACACTTCCAGAAATCAGGGACTTGCGAGCCAGGGTTATGAACCTAGCCTCAAAAACCAGGCGAAGTAGGCACCAAAAAACTCACTGGGCGCGTTCGGTTTTTCACTCGTTGATGACACGGGGCGGATGCTTTGAACGGGCAAAGCATCGACCCCCTGCCATCATAAACAGCAACTTCAGTAGAGATTAGGGTATCAAGACACTCAAGACACCATTTTTTTGGGGGATGAACATCCATTTTCGCAAACGCTGGTTTTTTTGATGTAAAAAAATGTAAAAAATCAGGGGGTACGGATCGTGTTCCATGGGTTTTGACTCCCCATTTCTGTCAGAGAATGGATCCAGATTTCCCGGCGACCAGTTGGCTTAGCGTTGACAATGAGCACGATGCCACTGGAATGAGCGCGAGAGAAGCCGTGGTGCCCGATCCAAAACAGAAAGCTAAACCCTTCACATTATCTGGGTAAATTATAACGACCTCACTACGACCTCACTGGAAATCATGGTTTATTTCAGGGGAATCATCCCCAAATGGCCGAACTATTCAGGTTAGTGAATTATTATAATTTGCCCAGACATTATCAAGGCTAGCTCGGAAGTCCTAAATGGAGGTTTATAGCAGGGAACTTGATCTGTAAATGAAGGAATTTCCATTGCCGTGTTTGATTACCGAAGGGTACGTTAGATTATTATTTTTTTGAGACTGGCTAGTTGTGGCAGTGCGCAGTCAGTAGTCAATTCTAAGTATAGACAGATATCACCCGAGGTCTCAATCAGTCTAGGCTCGCCCCTTTGATCCTTACAGGCCACAGGCCCATAGGGCCTTAGGGTATTGCTTCTGTGCCACAGTTCCCAGTTGTTTCTGTGAGTCATTAAGGTGTTTCTGTGCAGCATACAAATTTTGAACTCTCTCTATGTAAACATGTGTTCCTTTTCAAGAAGTGCAACCTTCTTTTTTCAATATTCTCACTATGGAATACAACTGGTTGGTGGTCTGGAACATTTTTTATTTTTCCATATATTGGGAATAGTAACCCCAACTGACTAATATTTTTTAGAGGGGTTGAAACCACCAATCAGATATTATTCCTTCAAAGGCCAATGCTCCTCCGCAATATGCGGCGTGCTTTTGACAGATGTCACAAAATGCCGTCATCCATCCGCAAATGGTAGGCCAGGTTGGCTGCAAGGCCAGACCCCCGGGGTGCCAACAAAGGTGGCTGTAAGATGGGGTGTAGATTCAGAAATGAAAACGCCCAGGGCGAGTAAACACTGAGTTTATTCATAGGGACAGTAGACATTTCAATAATTTGCCATTATTTGGAACAGGTTTATATATTTGGGGTGGCATTAATCGACCAACAATTTCGTTGAAGTATATGATTGGACATTTTTGGAGCATATTGGAACAGGATTTTTGTCTCAAAAATGATGCTTTTCCATTACTAAAACGGGTTTCAATATCACTTTTATAGCCTGAATTTACTATTTACCAGTGAAGGGAAATAACCCATGCGTCTATACACATATAACATCATATACCTACATATGCATGGAGATATAGTGTAAATTAAACACAATAATTTTCGACTGTCACTGACATCACTCATGGTCTTGCACACACACACACACGGGAATTCGTAATATCAACAAAAAATGGTATCTGGGTTGGTGGTGTTGTGGTTGCTGGTTTGCTGAACCAAAAAAATGCAGGATTTTTGACCACATGGTGACTTCATAACCACTGGGGACAGAACATGACAGTACAGAACTAAGTTGTTTGGTGGTGTCATGTCGGATACCTGTTGTTTTTCATCCTTGCATGCGAGCCCCGGTTAGTGAGCATTTTGTGTTCGCTGATTATGCGGCACTTCTAGCCATAGAAGATACGTCCCGCTACATTAGCTACCATTCTTGGGTCCTG
Source organism: Cladocopium goreaui (assembly GCA_947184155.2). NCBI lineage: Eukaryota > Dinophyceae > Suessiales > Symbiodiniaceae > Cladocopium > Cladocopium goreaui. The sequence goes on along the minus strand of CAMXCT020002480.1, from coordinate 498,602 downwards.
CTTTGCAACCCCTATTTGGATTTGCTAAAGATGATTTTTTATCCATGGGACATCCACTAATAGGGGAATCCAAAAGGAACATGTTTTTATTTTTTGGTGGTTCCTTAAGCAAATCCATGCCTATTTTGCAATGACCATGTCAAATTCGGGAGATGATACATAACAAGACAAGAAAAGGTGACGTAGAAAAATCTGGCCAAGCCGATCTGAATCTCTCTGCTTGCAAAATGTTAGAACATATTTGTATTTCCGTGCTACAATAAATAAGTAAATAAGTAAATAAATAAAACAATAAAACAATAGATAAATAAATAAATCAATCAATAAATAAATCAAACAATAAAAAATATGTTTAGGTTTTATATGACCTTTAGGGGGCATCGTGGATTTAGTAGATCTAGAACCATGGATGGCGTCCGTCCAACTTCCGGCATGGCTACCATCTGGTTATGACATTCACAGTTCGCGAACTGGAAAATCACCATGCTATTAATAGGTAAACCTCTATAAACCTATGGGCCATCTATACCATGGCGAACTGTTAGTCATAGCCAGAGGGTAATTCCCGGTGTTTGCATACCCTCTGGTAATTTCTTACATAGCTATTGAAAGTGGCCCAGTCGAAATAGTGAGTTTTCCCATTAAAAATTGCCATGTTCAATAGCGAACTGTATGTTTACCAGAGGGTAATTTTGGTTCTGCAGACCTGTTGAATTTGATACTAGACCAAGTCAACAGATTTTCAGAAGATTTTCGGTCAGAAAAATTGGTCAAGGATTACGACTGTGGACTGCCTCTTTGAGAACAAATATCCACATGACGCAACCATGACTTTTTGTGAGGGTGGTAGTATCCGTTTCCGCAATACATTGTAGATTTGAAGTCAGGCTAAGTCAGGTCATGAATAAATCATCAGAAATCTCGTACTTAAGCAACCATGACATACCTCGACAACATTAGTTGCTTAAACGCCGTTCTGCTGGGTGATCCTGGGGAAAAGCCAGCCCTGTAGTCATGGGATGACCATGAGAAAACATACGAAAACTGTCAACATTTTATGATGGGAATTCCATGACTATATCATGACTATATTCATTAAACAAGTGGTGGGATGACTAATGATGACCATACGCCACAAAAACACCCACTAATCCCATGTAACCATCGATGGCAACTTGACCATGACACCGTCAGTGTCAGTGTTTGTTGCACGGCCGGCTTCCGCAGAGACTTCTTAGGATCAGAGGGCCCCCTGATTTTTGGCGCCCGCAGAAATCCAGCAGAACCGCTGTGGCTTGCGCGTTTTGTGCCGCAGCCGAGGCCGCAGCAAGTTGGGTTGGCACTGGGTTGGCACTGTGCAAAGCTTGGTCAATGGTACATGAGTGGGTAGGGTGATGGATAGTGCAGCCATAAGTGGAGGAACAAAAAAAAACATCAAAGAACCTCAAAAGTGTAGAGTATCTCAGGCTTGATCAAACTATAGTAACTACAGATTCTGTTCTGCTGTCCTCAAAGCTTGCCGGGCTCAGTTTTGGAAATTCGTGGTTTCTGCTGACCTCCCCATTTCGTTTTCGCCCACGAAATTCGTAGGCGCCATGGATTCTGATCATGCCACAGATACCAAGAAGATTCTCCAGGACCGGCACCGAAAGATTGGTAAGAAACACCGGGATATGGGGAGGATTTTTCAACAAATTTCCATAAATGGTCAATGCCCATTTCAGGAACCGATTCATGAAGGAGGTACCGATTCCATATATTTTTGGCCTATTTTTCAGGCCTATGTTTGCGGGAATATCCCCACAAAATATGGCCTTATATGGTACAGTACCTCCATTTTATAATGGGGATACAAGGGGGAAACACAGCAGAGTTGCTTCAACCTAATTATTTCACGTCAAGGATGGTTAAATATAGCCTTTACTTCGCCAATTTTTGCCTTGCATTTGGGATGTTGGGAGCAACCCTGAGGAAAACGGGATTTAAACGACTGTCGGAGTATCAACGATTAGTGGGATAGAATCTGGATCGTTTATAGTTTTTCGTAGTGTATTTTTTTTCAGGAAAGCATCAGCCGGGCAGCTCTATAGCTGTTTACATGGCCATGTGTTGCGCTCATGAAATCATAGTTATTCCCACGTACTCCTGGGGGGAACCCATGGGTTTTCACATCTATGTTGTACTCCATGTCATCTGGGAGCCCACTGGGAACCCACCCAGCTACTCCGGTCCAAACAAAAAGGGGCCTTGAATCACCCAGTGATGTAACCCATTGCAGGGTCAATAGTCCATACGACTGGGTATGCATCCCTATCTTAAGTATTCTTAAGTAATATATAGCTGTGTTAGAATATATGGTCCAGTTACCTACTGGATGTAACTGGGACTGGGATGCACATCCACTTTTTTTATTGGCTAAGTTGGTATATTTTTTGATGATCACCTTGATGGTTTTCGAACCATCCAGGGCTGTTTTTCATCCACCTCATCCACCTTTTGAAAATAGGTTTAGAACGAACAGAGGCACGTTACGGTGGTGCTCCATAGTTACTGGCCAATCTAAGTTGGTTTACTCCCTTAACTTTGTAAATGGGTGTGTAGTGATTGTAACTTCCCCATTTTTATGGGTTGCAAATTGCTCCTCAAACATAAGGTGTGCACCCCTGTGGCATGGACAGTTTACTCAGGTTTTTCTCTGATGAGTGGCCAAACAGAATAGCTTTGTAAAACTGATCAGTGGCCAATGAGGACACAATCCATTTAGGTGATTGTAACATCTTGTACATAGGTCTGGGTAAATTATAACGACCTCACTGTTCTCCCGAACCCTGGAATCATGGCTTATTTGAGGGAAATCATCCCCAAATGGCCGAACTATTCAAATTCAGGTTAGTGAAATATTATAATTTACCCAGATAGGTGTTCTATACTAATTGGTTCATCAAGAATTGGCATTCCATTCAGTAAACTAACAGGTTGCTATATGGAAAATCATTAGAATAATAGGCAAAGCATCTATTTTACAAACTGAAAAAATCACCATGCAAATTGGTTAGTATAGAACACCTATTTTCCATCTAAACAATAGCAAAGTGAAAAAACACCAGAAAAATCGCTGGCCGCAGGACAAAAACCTGGTGAAAAGTCTTCGATACGACAGTCAATTTTACAAGACCCCGGGCGGATCAACGAAGCGCTTGGGGTGTCTGGGTGATGGGTAAAGCGGCTGAAAACGATTACTCACAATTGATGAGTTTTCTGATGCGAATGGAAGAATAGTTATACTGGTAGTTATAATTAATCTATATATATATTATTTATATATATAAATCCCATTAAATCCAATTAACTTGATGGTTAAATCCACCATTTTCATCCATTGTATAGATTAGAATAGATCGACCGGCTGTAGTTTGAACATCGGGATTTTCACAAGACTTCCGACCCCGGTTGGGTTGGAGGGCTTGAAGCTTGGTTGAATTGTTTGTACCCTCTGGTAAACATACAAAAAACTATGGAAAATCACAATTTTTAATGGGTAAATCAGATATATATATATTTCAATGGCCATTTTCAATAGCTTTTTGTATGTTTACCAGAGGGTATCTTTAGTTATAGCGAGTCATTCTTCTTTGCAAAGAAGATATATACATGAAGATACCAACCATGCAGCTCAAAAAAAAATGTGCAGGCTATCGTTGATCTTTTTGGGTGTCTGAAACTGTGCACATTGGTCGCTCCGTCGCGACGGAGCGTGAGTTGGGAGATAGACCCGATCCCCGAAAACCATTGTTGTGCTACTTAGAGGATCATCCCATTTAGTAAGTGGTCGATAACCGTGGTTACTAAGTCACCATCCTGTAAATTATATTGAAATCATATCCATTTATGATTTATACGTGGCGGCTTTTAACAGTATCTATAGTTGTAGTTACAAACCACTCACTAAATGGGATGATCCTCCAGTAGTTACCTAATACACCGTTGTTAGAACGTCCATTGGTAGGTGCCCTGTAAAGGCCCAATGCTTGGCTTGGAACCATCTTTACCCATCGAAGTTGATCCAACATTAGGAAAGGGGGTTCTAGAATGATTTGAAGATTGCTTTAACGTGCACGGCTTGATTTACCATGTGGTAAATTTGCATCGCCAGCTTTTCTTCAAGTCTTTCAGATCCGTTCCTTCAAGTGTTCTCTGCCCGTTCCACTCAGACATTGTTGCTCAGATTGCAACTTGCAACATGCTTCATCCCAAACCATGTGGAAACACCATGTGCTTTCAAAGCAACATAGGTTGGGATCAAAATCGCCAGGACTTTTGACCAATTTCGAAAAACATTTTCTGAAGAGAAATCGGCAGGGTATCGGCACCAGTTTTCCGCGGCCCATCATGATCTGGCGGGTGCTGATTGCCCTGGCCGTGCCTTGAAGAAAATGGAGAGGCCACAAACATGGGAAAGATTTGACAGGGGCAATCTTCCAAGATCATTTCAGTCTTGTATCGGATGTTGTAGATGACAGTCATCCGAGTGTTGGACAATAGTTTTGAGGGATCTATGAAACAATAGGTAACGATCTATTGTTCTGAATCAGATCATTCACCTAGATAGTGACGCCTTGTTCTCTTTGAGGAATGTAAACATCTTGCAATGAAAGATATGTTATGATCATGATGGATTATGCTGGAAGTTTCAAGCTGCACGGGGGAAGTCATATGGGTCTAAAAAATGGAGGTTTCCTAAGTAGGGGTACCCCCCGAATCATCCAAGTCATTATAACTATGATATAACCTCTGGTTATTTAACATAGCCATGGAAAATGGCCCATTTATAGATGGTTTACCTATAAAAAATGGTGATTTTCCATGGCTATGTTAAATAACCAGATGGTAATCCATTTCAGTATTGAAATCACCATGCTTTTGGGGATCCCCCATTTGAAGCAACCCCCAGGCTTCAGGAATTCTCATGGCAAGGCTGTCTGCCCAGAACACCTCGCACCGACGAGCCACTGACCCTGGTGTGATTGGTCAATGGCTGTTAAATCAACAAATGGAGAGTATGGAGAGGTACAAATGTATGTCATACCAATCCTGAAGCTGATACAACATATGTAATTACGCAGTCGGGACTTACGGCTGCCGAAATCTGCAAGCTATTCGGTCTCGTTGGTGAGCGATTTCGGCGACCTTAGGTGGTGCTATGGGTCTTCGTAGGCGACCCCGTGCCGATCCCGCCAGGGATGATGAGGGTTTGTTCATATAAAGCAGTATATAATGTTGCCATGATGAAGCCCATATTGTACACTGCAAGCATCCAAAAAGGGATATGTATCATATCACTGGTATATTAGATTATATAAAGGTATATTACACCCGAAAATCCCTATTCTGTCCCCATAAGAAAAAAGACTCTTTAAGTCCAGTGAATACTTTGAGGGCTGAGCGATTCGGAGCGATTCGGCTGGCCACGAGCTCCATATTTTTGTTCATGGCGATTCGGAGTTTCCCAACCACATGATAGTTTTAAGCATCAGTTATAATGATAGAGTTAAAGTCAGTTGGGATGATGATATTCCCAATATGATGGGAAAGTCATAAAATTCATGTTCTCATATATATATATGGGTAAATTATAACGACCTCACGGTTCTCCCTCACTGGAATCATAGTTAAGGGAAATCATCCCAAAATGGCCGAACTATTCAGGTTAGTGAAATATTATCCAGAATAATGTTATTATAGCCAGAATTATTCGCCAGGGTTATTGACCAGGGTTAAGTGCTGTTTCCTGGCACTGGGTCAACCCATATCCAAGGTTGGGGCCTTTTCTGGATGTGGAAAGATGGTAATCTCACTTTGCCAAGAAGTTCCTGCAAGAATGGGACTGAAACCAGTTCGGATTAGAAACTGATCAGATTTTTGATATCCTAGACCTATAGACCCTAGTGAAGGTCTACTCGATGGCTTCTTTTTCTGAGATCCTATATGTCCTATATTTCAAGTGGCCTTTTTGTATGGGTATTGTCAGGTTCATGGAAAACAAATCAGCTAAAAAACTGACAGATCCACTTTTTCAGTGGGCAGTTCAAGAAAAAGGTTACTTGGATCATCCCCTGGATCGCAACTGGTTACCCTCTGGTAAACAAACAGTTTGCTATTGAAAATGACCATAGAAATAGTGAGTTTTCCCATTAATAGCATGGTGATTTTCCAGTCCGCTATGTTAGGTTACCAGAGGGTATTGACCCTGGTGAACTCACCCTGTTAGGGAATATATATCTCAGTGATAGATATTTATAACTAGCCTCTGAAAAAAAAACATGGCAACTTGGAAAATCCATGGATTGTCCCAACACAAGCTTCATTTATAGTAACCAAAAAGTGGATTGTTCAGTTGCCATGTTTGATGACGGAGGCTAAGTGGGGGCGATTTTTCCCGGACAGGAACCATTGTCTACTTCTTGGTGGAGAACTGTCCGGGGCTGAGGGGCCCTTCCTTGGCCACTTGATCTCTGGTTTCGAACTGGCCACAAATTCATGACATATGATGTACCCCACAAGATTTGGGACACAGCCAAATTTTATCATTATGCTGCCATATGCCGAACATGGCCAGATCAACTGGGAACCTCATCTTTTGGCTGGGAAATCCCCAAACCAAATGGAGTAGCTGGGACTGTCATCTATGTGGATTTTTCAGCAAGCACTGTTTCAACCTAGTTTGCTCGTTAGCTATGGCATATCACCAGTTAAGAGCCGCGAAAAAACTCCACTTGCGATGCACATCCGTTGGTGAGTTCCAACATGGATCACAATCACAACATGACCAGAGCCGTTGCTGCCCATTTTGTTTCAGTTTGGTCGGAGCCAAGGTCCGGATCCTTCCAAAAATATTTGTGGATGGACCTTTGGTCAAAGCTTCTACTACTCGGTGCGCCCGAGTTGGTCACGGCCGCCCACTGAAGCGATTAAAAGGGACAGCGAACGCCCCACGAGTGACCCAAAGTGGAATGGTTGTTGTTTGATGTTGTTTGTATATTTTATGATCAATGGCAGGCAATAGCCATCATCCTTAATCATCCTTCATGGATAAATCCACCACCGTGTCATGTCCGAAAAAACCATGGGAAGCCAATGTTTCTTCATCAAAAGACATATGGGTATGGGTCAATACCTATAGATACATTTTTAGTGGGATGAACATCCATAAATCCCAGCTATTTTGGGGTTCACTAGGTACCAGGGTTTTGACCCATCCCCATATCAGGGTGGAAATCCCACGAAAAAGATGGGGCCTCAAAATTCAGCCCTTCCCCGGCAGGCCCCGGCACCAGGTACAAACTGGGCTCTCCATTGGTTTTGGCCTGTTGTCTGAGACTAACGCACGGGGGCCTATCATTTTGCTGGGACGATGTAGGAATTGGGTAATGTTCAAATCGGGCAAGATATTGTGGTCAACTGTTGGCAGTAAATCGTTCCATGAGTGGGTATATAACACAATGTGACACACCCCGAAACAATCGGTTTATATCTAACAATCAGAAACACAAAATTAAAGAACATGATTACCAGGATTATTATCCATTTTCAGAAACATAATAACAACCCGGGTTTATCTCACATCTGTGGATTCTGGGCCCCCCTTTTTTTGTTGGTTGGCCTCAGATGAAGTCTCCTAAAAACGATCCCTTTCACAGATTGAGACGTGCTGTCCTTGTGTGGTTTTCTTCAAACCAAAGCGTGTGTATATCAAAGCGACACATATATGGGTTTATTTGATGTTAGGCTAGCCAAATCTCGTTGCTGATCACCATTTTCTTACTATAAAAATCTAAATTCGGATCACTTTTGGGCATCATGGTTGGACAACGCCATTGCACTTTTGCTCCAAAACTACAAGTATAGGAAAAGTGCAACCACAAAAATATGCCATAAATAAAATCATCAATATCATACACTGCTGAGTTTGGAACGTCCAGGATTTAAAGCCTTGCGGCCTCAAATCTGGCCAAACATAAGTGAGCCCCCTATACCTGATAGTCAAACACCATAAAACCCACAGTGATGTTTCGGGTATGTTTTACTAGAATGTTTGGCTCATGAATTAACAGCTTATGTTTGTAATCAGAATGTTTCCAGTAAACGTTTGCTGGACTGGCTCTATATTTTAACAATATTTAAACAGTGTCTTGTGATAACCAGACCACCCGATTACCATCAGTTGCCCTGTACGCATGGGAAATTGTGGGTATATAATTTGTACATTACATATTATACAAATACACGTAGAAATACATATCTGCCACTCTCTCTATACATACGTATATATATATATATAGTACATGTGGGTATTAGATAGTATGATACAGTATGATGCATATTTAGTTGTATAAACATGTATAAATACACCCCATTTTTGCACAAGACAACTCTTTCTTTTTATTCGATGCCGATGTGTCAGGACATCAGTCGTGCCTATTCGGTGCTTCATATTTTGATGGGATCCTCAGTCATTGCAGGTGCGACTCGATGACGGCTGCGTGGTCGTTTTAGAAACAGCTGTTGGTTGAGAAGTTTGGGAGTTGCACAGCAAGGTTTATGATGTTTATAGAATATATTTATATATATATATATAGAGATTCCAGTTTTAATCGGTTTTTATATTATATATAATGTTTATAGATTCGAGTTTGAGACACTTGGCCAGCTCGTATAACTGTGAATACTGAGTGAGCTAAACATTTCGCAACGAAGTCTTTGACATTTCTTCATTGAAGCCAGTATTTTGATGCATTTTCCGTGACGGGATCTTCGATGGCATATGGAGCCATGGCAACCTCCATCCAGTCCAGTTTTTTTTCCATGAAATTTCAGGAAGGAGTGTCGAAACACAGTCAGCAACCACAATCAGCCTAATATATATACGTATATATATATATATATAGAATATATAGAATAGTAACCATGGCTAGGGATTATATATAGTGCTCCATGGATTCTTACTATACAGTAATAGTTACTATAGTATAGTTTCGCTAGCCATGGAGCACTATAATCACTATAAAACATGATGACATGATGCCTGTTTATTGATCCGACAGGTTGTTTGTCATGGTTCGCCACGGTGACGCTGGACCGTCATGTGTTGCTTGTCAGAATTTGTGGCAGATTAGGGGATTTAGCATTAATGTCAACCCTGGATTAATAAACCCCTAGATTGTTTAATTGGGAGGGTACCATTTAAGTATCATATTATGACTATTGGAGGAGTACCCCCCCCTAATGAATAAACCATGGTTTATTAATCCGGGGTTGACATTACCTGGAAAACATGGGAAGTGAACTCTCAAATTCCTGGGGGACTCAATGAACTAAAGTTACTAAAGCTACTGAAGAAACAACAATCTAAGTGGGTAGGATAGAATATGGATGATCACTAGACCTGTTCATTCATCGGATCCCCCAATATGTCATGAATAAAAAATCCAGTTGAAACCCTGGCTTTTCGACTGAGATCCGTTCAGTTTGGGGTTTTACATTGTTACATAACTACACACTATCTATTCAAGGGAAATGAATCAACTTAAGGTATCTTAATCATTCAGCTAATCATTGATTAACTATTTGTCACCTGAAAAATATGAGGATGGTCAGTACCATTCAGTACCTATCGGACCAGTTGGTTTCATGAGAGGATGAACATCCATAACTTCCAGTTGGTTTAGTACAGAAAATGGGCAAGAACCCCAGCCACATGATGTCACATGACCTGACATATAAATGTGGTTTTCGATTGATTAATCTATTGATCCTTGTATATATATATATACATCACATATGATTGCATAGGATGTTGTATTACTGTATATATTATAACCATCTATAAACCATTATAAACATATGCCCACATATAAAATGTGTGTATATATATAATATACCAAAAAATATAAGGAGAAACACCTGCTGTTTCTTTCGTTTCAGAAGCTACACTTAACCGTTGGGTGTCATCAGATTTGCCTCAGGAAAGCTTCTGACAATACTGAAAGAGAGTTGGTTCGGAGCTCAGGTGGAAAAAAATGGTTGAGCGTCACAGGTCCAAGCGAAGCATTAAACAAAACAGAATCTATTATAATTGGGTGCCCAATGGCGACCCAGAGCCATTTCAAAATTTTCAAAGTCCTTCTGGTTATAGCATCCCAGTTTTAATTTTGCCTGGTTTTTGAATACGGTATATTATATGGTAGCTAGTACCACTTAAAGTCTAGCATGTTCAATGATCGGCGTCGAGTCCTACAGGACTCAGCATGGGTTAAGGGGGTGAAAATGCGATGGTCTAATAGGGGTACTTAAGATCACCAACATACATCATGCCAACACGTGAGCTCACGTAAGTACTTCCCAGGGCCACATGTCGTGCCATAAAAACGAAACTCTGCTGAATGCTGAGTGAAACTCTGCTGAGTGTTTTCTTTCTAATCAACATCTTATTGTTCAGACAAACGTATATTGTATATATATATATAACTTTTAATACATGTAGTATATGTACATATAAATATTTATACATATAGTAATATTATAATATAGTTATGTATTATATATATGCATACATAAACCTGGCTTTTCTTGATGGACCTTTAACATCATTAGGATTTTCTGGTGGCAGCCTCTCCCCTCGACTTAGGCACGCTTCGCTCATGCATGCCACGTGGATGGCTACGAAGGTTTTACCGTGGTCCAATTGAGGTGCCAATGGTTGACCTACCGGGGATTTTTGTTATATACCACCCATAACAATGGTGATGACTTAGGGATGGTAAACATTGTTTTACCAATGTTTACCACATCAATTATATTTAATTATATAATATTATGTAACTGAAATATATATTTTTCATAATATTACAACTAATATTACATTATTTTACAGTTGTTCACATGTTTACCAATATAATATTATATATAATATTATATATCATGTATAAATATGGGTTCGAACTATGTGAGCCAGTTTGCGAAGTGAGATTATCCCATTTCTGCCACTCTCAGGGTGCCCCGAGGGGTGTCACTTTCTCCGAATGATGATCCAATGATATTTTTTTCGTGGAATAGCTATTGTGAAACAGAAATTGAAGACTGCTTTGCCAAGATTTGCCAAGCAACCAAAGGTTTTTATTCAGAAATTTAAGGGACTTGCGACTTCAACAGGCAAAAATTGAGTTGCTTAACAACAAACGGATAGGATTCACACCAAACATAGAATCCTCAACAGCAAACATCAAGATCTTCCCGTACAAAAAAACACAAAAATGAATTCGAGGCGCCAAACTTGTGATATGAAGACGCAACATGGTGATTTTCACAAACTAAATGTTTGTTTCAAGCCACCAAAGTGACAACCAAAGTGGAGAGTTGGTAATACAGTGATACAGTATGTTTGACCCCTACGCAAGTTAGATTTAAAGACATCTCCAAGTTATATTTATGTATTGAGACCGCTCTATAGATTCGGAAAAGGGGCAAACCAATGAAGCAATGGCAGATGAGTATGTAGATGTTCCGGGCTCCATGCTGTGAAACAACCACACAATTCACCATGTTTGACAGCATGAACGCAACGCTGTTTGAGTACGAGCCCAACGAGGTCAGAATGCTTATGGAGCTAGGCAAATGGGACTTTTCCTCATCTTCACGACCACACACACTTGATGCCAAACTGCACATGCCTGCAAGCTTCGAATCTGTAGCTGACGCACTTGCAGCGAATCTGGGTCAGCTGCTATGTGGTGAGACGTACAGTGAGGCGGCTCAGGCACTACAGGAAGCCAATATGGGGCTCAGCCCAACTAGAGGCTGCGAGCAGCTTGGCGAATGGAACTCGCTTCAAGCGACGGGGACAGATACAGTAACGAAACACATGACAGAACAGCAAGTACAGCACTTCAGAGAAAACATATCCCAATGGATGGGAAACGGCTTTATTAACGGGCAGTAGCATATCAAGAGAGTCTATCAAGTGATAATGCCATTACATATGGGATCATTTTCAGCCCCGTGAAACACTGCTATCCTGCAGCACTCAAGAATGTCTAGTACCTCAGGAGACCAGACTGGACATGCTTTGGAATCGGAAAAAAACATACGGAACGTCCGTCACCGGAGATTATGGGGAAAGTAGGGGAAATCTTATTTCACGTGAAATTTTAGGAGTGTAGATAGGAAATCCTACTGATAATTTATAAAATCCTCACCAAGACGACCTTATTTTGCGTGAGATGACAGGAAGGGCACCCCAGCCAAATGCTTGTTGTGAGCCGCACCATCCAACTAGTTCGATATAGTCACCATACATCAAACCATTTGTTCAAACAACTTACTTATCATGCATTGATTTAAATCATGTATGAATCCAAAGCATCGATTGATATACATCATATCCATACCACCATGGATAATATGAATGATATGAATCATGTATGAATCCATTACGAATCATAACTGGTTGGTGGTTTGGAACATTTTTTATTTTCCATATATTGGGAATGTCGTCATCCCAACTGACTTTCATATTTTTCAGAGGGGTTGGTCAACCACCAACCAGATAATAGTGATATAAATCAACTTAAACAATATTATGTATGGTTCAATATATTCATAATGCATATTTAATCATATTTATATTCATATTCACAATCCATCATGTATGGTTTAATCATAATATGGATATAAATCAACTTATACCATCATGGATTGCGTTGGTTAAATCCACTTTTCTCTCCAGGGACCTGCTGGCGAAATATCCGCAATATGCAGCAGACCTGGTCTACAAGTTGGAGACTGGGCCAAGTGGGCATATAGTATGACTATATACAGTATATATAGTCTATAGGCAGCTAAAAACATATGTTTTTAGATTGTTTTTTGGAGTGTATTTAAATTTGCCATGACTTCAAGTGCCGGCAGATGTTATGTACTTCTTTCTGTCTCCATATTTTATTCTTTTGACATCACCAAGATCGACGATAGTGGATGGTGAAGATGATATCACCCAAAGTTGGGTGATGTTTCAGTCCATGTGAAGGTATGGATGATCATTCCACTTCGTCACTGACTAGTAAGCCTGCTTATCACTGACTAATAAATCTGCTTATTAAAACAAAATCCCAGAAAATTGCATGATATTGAAGGTAAATTCCCCCAAATGAACATAGACCCTGCCAAATAGGGGGACGATTACTTTTCACTAAAGATAATGTGGGTAAAACAATAATAAACCATCCCCCAAATCACCATAAATAGGTGGTGTAAACCATGCCAAATGGGTGGTTTATGACATTGTTTTCCCCACATTACAGAAGTATATACCGAAACTTTAGTTTTGTTGGAAAATGATAATACCATTGGATGAAATGGATGATGTGCACTTTGTTCTCAGGAGGTTTTACCATCGAGGTGAAGTCAGTGGAGGATATGTTAACATATGTTAACATCATCTACTGGATACCTGGATATGTTAATCTGCTGATCATTCAATGGCCATTTCAGGAACCTAAATTGGAGGTACCTACCATATATAAGGCCTATTTTTCAGGCCTATGTAAGGGAATATCCCCACAAAATATGGTCGTACATGGTACAGTACCTCCGTTTTAGGTCTGAAATTTCCATTGAATCATTGGATAACATATTTAGATTACTCAGGACTAATAGTAACATATCAATGATACTACTGGAGATGATATATCATCAAATTATCCTGATATCCAGTAGATATGTTAAAATCATTAGTACATATCCAGTAACTATCCAGTAAAATATCCAGTAAAATGAATCCAGTACATATCATCTACTGATCCTTCGATAACATATTTATTCAGGATCAGTCTACTGGAGGCTTAACAGGTCCTGTTTGTGGGTGGCGAAACGGTGAGTTTTTTTTTCACCACTTGGATCCCATGGTCCGCAAGTAAGTGGTTAATGACCATATTATTTATAAGCCAGTTATATATAATTATATATATATATATATTATAATGTGTATGTATATATATATATGTTTATGTTTATGTATATGTATTTGTATGTGTAAATGTATATGTTTATGTATATGGAATAAGCCCACTGTTCATGGGGACTTACTATCTAGGCTTATGAATCACAAAAACGATTCGTGGTTTGATCATGTTTGATCCTCCAAGCAGTGATGGAGATTTTTTGTACGGAGATAACCACGCTGACGAAAAACACCCTGTAACCCTGTAACCCTGGTGATTTATCCACTTGTAACCCAATTTGCACCCCATTTTTTTTTTCAGCCTGTTCAACATCCAACAACCATATCCAGAATCTATGAAAAAGCTGATGACAATGCATGACAGCATTGGCTGACTTTATGGCCAGGTTTCTTGTTCGGATTGGCTTCCTGGGACCTGGGATTTTCTTGCCGAAGTCTGATAGGACCTGAAAGCCATCCATCATCCATTGCTTCGGTGGAGAATAAAATCCTTCCATGTTTTGTTCCTATTACCCTCTGGTAATTTAACATAACTATGGAAAATCACCATTTTTAATGGGAAAATCCACAATAAATGGTGATTTTCAATAGCTATGTTAAATTACCAGAGGGTATGACTAACAGTTCGCCATGGTATAGATGGCCCTAATCGAAATAGATGGTTTACCGATCTATTAAACATGGTGATTTTCCATGGCCATGTTAGTCATAACCAGATGGCAAATAATATGGTTAATGACCGTATTTTTTATAAGCTAATGAATTTGTAGGTATACCCAATTTTCAGACGCACCCCATTTTAATCTCCGTATTTTGTGCTTTGCAAGCATTTTGCTGTGACCAGAGCTGGCTGGTCGATCTGGAGGTCCGCAGATTATCCACGATAGAAATGGTATGCAATGCTTAAATGCGAAGTGCCGGATCTAGTGGCAGTATCCCGCGATTATTTGGACTCGAATACGGGATAATACGGGTATACGTTTTTTTTTTTTAAATGTGGGTAAAACGATGTCCGCAACCACCCCATTTGGAAATTTACACCATCTATTTATGGTGATGACTGGGGGATGGTTCATGGCATTGTTTTAAGCACATTGGTCTCATATCTTGATCCTTCATCTTATAAGCACCAGAATTTATAGAGGATTATTAAAATCACCATTACCATTGAAGTATAAATCTATCATGGATGTGTTTTTTACCCACATTACTTGTAACATAACTTTCTGGGATGAAGGCTATTCACGGCTTTCTATATCGGAAAAGGGACGCTGCTTGAACTGATGCGCGAACTACAGACAAACCAACCAGAACTATCACTGAGCCGGATTGATACGCAGCGTTTCTGGGCCTATCATTACCACGTAATCATTTCATATCATTTCTTTATATAGTCACGATATACAGATTGTATTTGATACATATGGGTATGTCTGAAAATGGGGTATACCCCCAATTATAGCCATTTAGTAGGGATAATGATCATCAACCATTGGGAAAATGGGGTACACTATTTTCAGACACACCCATATTTACAACCCCAGCTTTTTCTGTAGAAAAATCCACCATACATTGGAGGCTCCACCTTCAGCATGGCGAAATTTCGTCGGATCCAAGACATGGAGGTACCGTAAACAATCGTAGCATTTTTCAGATGTTGTGGGGATATTCCATGAAATTTAGGCCATATACCCTCTGGTAAACTAACATAGCTATTGAACATGGTGATTTATAGTGGATTTTCCCATTAAAAATGGTGATTTTCCATAGCTATGTTAAATTACCAGAGGGTAATTAGGTTGAAACAACTCTGATGTGTTCCCCCTTGTATTCCCAAAAAATAAAATGGAGGTACTAACTTAGTACCATATGTTAGGCCATATTTTGTGGGGATATTCCCGCAAACATAGGCTTGAACAATAGGCCTTATATATGGTAGGTAGCTCCTTCATGAATCGGTTCCTCATGAGATTTCTGAGGAAAAGGATCATCAGAAGGTCACGGAATTCACCGAGAAATATGTGCCAGCCAAAGACTGGGAGACTTGGTCTCGAAATGGGTCGACATGGAATGGGCGTGAATTTGGCCATGGGCATGCGGATGTAGATTCCCCAAATATGTGGCCCAGAGGTTTGTAAGGCATAGCTGCATAGGAAACAGGTAAGTCTGTGCTGCACAATTTCAGGCTGGGATTGTGGAATTCAAAGCTTTGTCAGAGTTTCAAGTTGTTTCGATTCATTTCCTGGGAAATCTGGAATTGAATCGCCAAATACCCTCTGGTAAACTAACATAACTATGGAAAATCACCATTTTCAATGGGAAAATCCACTATAAATCACCATTTTCAATAGCTATGTTAAATTACCAGAGGGTAAATAAAATACATGATTCATTGAGCCAAGATCTTTTTGCGGATCTTTGCGGCTTTGTTTGGGCCATTTTTGTGAGGAAACATGGCGTGAAACGTGACTCGCAGTGGTTTCGTTCAGCATTCATCGAATCGAAGCCGGTTTGACCCTGGCAAACAACATCCCAGCGTGTCTTTCGAAGAGAAAAGCCCCATGAAAAACCCGTTCGGCTTCAGGCCCTTTATAAAGTTTATATCTCAAGATTGTGAATTGACCTGCTAGATATCTCAAACGGGATTCCAGTTAGAAGATAGCAAGACAACACATCAACAGCCACAAAGATTGATTTTCCTGGGATTTCCAGTGAAACACCTGAGGGACATCAATCTTACATTTCACTGATGAATATCTCACTTAAGTAAGCCTTAATTGCCAGACTTTTTCATGTTTTTTCGATGATTGGCCAAATGTCTCAAACCATTGGCTGAGAAGGACCGTTATTCTGGAGTATCTCCCATATATAGAGACATACATACCCAAATCTTAAGATAGATATTCTGTTTTTAATGTGTAGTACATAGGAGTTTGACATGTGAACATCTACTTTGAGGATTTGTATGTTGTTGTTTGGTATAATTTAGTTCCTCATAGGAAATGGGGGGGCCATCTATAGATCTTCGAAAAAAAACAATGCCTTATTCGGGATGGTGTCAAGGAACCCTCTGTTATTACTTCTTGGGTTTGTTTCTGTTTTGGTTATGATAATTGGGTTTAGCAAGCATCAACATTTCATTAACTCCATATCGTATGGTTTAGTTTTTTGATGGTTAACTCCCATATTGGCGGTAAAAAACCATGTTATGCCCCCTATGAAATCCCCACACCAGCTTGCGCCAATGGTATCTCAAGCGCCAAAAATGCCATCCAACTCTTGCGCCAGGAGCGCAAGAATATGGCCATCCAACTCCTACATCGTGCGCAGTCAGAGCCCCTTGGTGCCCCACGGTGATTTGATGGAATCAATGGCACTGGTGGACCCTTTTTTTCTTTCCCATTCTAAGGGTCAATTGGCAAAGGCAAATCCCCTAGAAATGGGACATTTCATGGAAAATATGGAAACATCATTGAAGTAAATGGCAGATGGCCCAGCAGGCTATGTTTGATTAACATGCGCACAGTTGCCACAGCGACCTCATAACGGCCAAGGCCCACCGCAAAAAAAACCAGCAACGGAAACCTCACAAAAAACGGGCCGATTTGCAGGAATTCGTCATCCCCAGAAGTGGAACTTTTGGACCCATCGCAAACATGAATAGACTTCACCGCGAATGGTACGAAGTTCTTTCGCAAATGACGTTGTTCCGAGGGTAGAAGCATCCACCATTTTGATCTATTTTGCCAAGGCCCTTGTGTACCGCTGTATCAAAAAAACCTGCCGGGTTGTTGTTAATATCCCGACGTACACTTATGGAAAAAAAAACAGCGAGAGGTCACTATAGTTGCTATTCATTTCAGAACGAACAACTAGACCCTACAGCTCCCAAGGCAGAAGTATTTGGAGCACAAGCGATAGTTGACAACCAGATTTTTTGGACGCTCATGTCATACTGGCAACAGGATCCCAGCAAGTAAGCAGCCAATAACCATGACTGTGCCATGCTGTAAGCCATTAAGATATTATACGTATATATAATTATATATAATAATTATGTGTATATATATATTTATAATAATTATGTATATATATATATACATAGACATTGGACCCTGGGTGGGCCTCTTTGTTAGAGGGTTTCTGTTTTTGGACTTTGGGATGCCCCGAACTATTTATAAAATACCCTGAACACCCCCGAACTATTTATAAACTACCCCCCGAACTATTTATAAATTATTGAGAGGCTCACCCTGGGATAACTAGTTCACACCTTTGATGAAGAATTGGGATATTTCACCTATTATCTTAAGACCTTGGCCAATCCCCCTTGTGACCAACAATGATGGAAGGGTACAACTAGCAGAGGGTAACTAACCAGCTTACAGGACAAAGATATATGGGGGACAGCATATACAGATACACCAGAAATTTGGATTGAACTTCAGGTTCTTTAAGATCTTTTGATTGGGACATATGATCTTTTGATTGGGAAACCCACCATCCTTATGAATTTCTTACCTTATTACCGGTAATCTGTGGAAGAACTATTATTTTCCCTTGGGTTACCTTCTATTACCACATTCCCATTTACCAACGAACAGTTTTGATGCCTTCAATTTGGTCATTGGCTTGCTTGAGGCACTCATGCTCGCCAACTTTCTTTTCTTGTGGGCCCAAGACCAGACCCCAGGCCCTATGACAGAGTAGGCTGCCACTGCTTCGGTGGATAGCCATGGCTGATTGTGATGGTTCTGCAGCATCGCCAGCGCCATCCAGCAAGTGCAGTGAGACACACAGCTGGATTTAGTTCAGTTTCATTTTGGTGATTGAAGGCGCCTAGTTTTAGCGTCTTCACGTGCGTGTCGACATGGCATGGATTGACACAAATCAGATTGACATCAAACATGAGGCAGTGCTGATTTGGTGAAACGAGACATTGACTTTCATGTCGGATTTTTCCCATGTTTGTTTGCATTAAATAGATTCACGTTGTTGTCTGTTTATGGTATGACCCGTGACTTCCATCACTTGCCTGCATGACAATGTGATGAGTTTTTGTCCTTCTGAACTTAACATTGACCATCTTGAGTCTTGCTCTTGGTTACTCTTTCACCCTATGATTTCTGAGGACGGCAGGGCCGCGGTGCTTAGATTGGGCTTCCATTTTTTCAAAGACACTTGGCCTGGGGGACAAGAAGGATCGGCTTCCTTCCCGGTTTCCTGGCAACGCGTGAGGGTTTCAAAATGTGCTATCCTGATGGGAGCAAATGTTTGAGGTTTGCTTCTATCCTCTAGGGTTGGTTTCTCCGTGGCATTTGATGCATGAGGTTGTGTGTCATCGAAGGATGCGCAGGAGCTGCTACTGGGACGTATTGCCTGCTCCTTTGCTCAGTTCAAGTAGCTTAGGCCCAAGATTTTCAGAACGGAAGGCGCTTGTGACAAATATTGCGTTTGATTTTAGATAGACAATAAAAAATATTATAAAATAATATAACAAAAGGCCGGTCGAGCATATATAATATATCATGCGTATATAAAATAGATATTTTTATTTCATTATATTGAAATATTATATTGCAGTACCATATTTTGAAATACTGTAAGATATTGTGCGCCAATTTGTTTTGTGGCCATCAAACCGGCTGGATCTGGAATCACTGAGGCGTGATATCTCTGGATTGCTTGGGGGCAGCTACAAGACGGAAGCTTGCTTCGAAATCTCCGCTATGAAGCAGGAGTTCATCAAACGCAACTACCCAGACGGCGGCGGCTGGTCTGCAAGAATACATGTCACCAATGAAGAAGGGTTTGGACTGATTGAGGTTTCAGACATGCGCGCTCACATGTTCACCATGCTGGCGTCAAGATGTCGAGCATTTGCAGGGCTTTTTGTGTTGTGAATGGGAAGTTTTTGAGTCACAAACCATTGAGTTCAAACGAAACTACAGGACCAGATGGTTTGCAAGTGGTCAAGGTATCAAACAAGATTATGCACACTGCAGCTGATGAGTCTAAAAGCGATTTTTCAAACTGTTTCTATCGACAAAAAGTTTTTGCCCACTGCAGCTTCTGGTTTGTGCAGTATCCATGCAGCCCAGGTCATCCCGCTTTTGCATGGCACAGACCGGTGCTCGAATCTACTTTGTGATGGTCAGAAAAGATGTTGCAAACCATGGTCAGATGAAGGGCCTGGTGCACTTAGTCACTACAGTACTGCCTTCTCAACTACAGTTCTTATCTCCCAGATTTTGGCCTATGTGAAGGAGAGTTCAGATGCCGGCGTCGGACCTTTGGCATTCCCTTCCAGGGCCAAGGATTCCTGGTTTTTGGGGGCTCCCGATTCGGTGGTTTTATAAATAGTTCCGGGTGGGTTCCGCGCTGCTTTTATAAATAGTTCCGGGTGGGTTCCGCGCTGGTTTTATAAATAGTTCCGGGTGGGTCCCGCGCTGGTTTTATAAATAGTTCCGGGTGTTTTTTTCGAATTTTATAAATAGTCAGAGGTTTTCTCATGCCTTCCCCGGGGACCATTCCAAACTTCCGCGCGGAGCTATCGGGAGCCATCCCAATTTTTCGCGCTGGGTTGTCGGGGTCACTCCGGGGTCACTCCGGGGTCACTCCGGGGTGCCCGGCTATTTTTTTTCTGCGGTCCACTGTTGGAGGACGGCCGCCAATCCCAGAAAGCAAAGGATGAGGAGAACAGCCACGTGAAAGAGCTTAAAATCCGTCCTCCGAATTGCTATTCCAAATCCCTTCGTGACAGATCGGTTGAACTCCCGTGAGATGAACATCTTGAACATCCACCATGCAATGACCGCTAGGATTGGCAGTCTTTTTATCCCCTCATGTTTCTACTTGTTTTGACATCTCTATCAAAAAGTATTTTTCGCCATGAGTGCCCCATCGCCTGATCATCTTATTAACATTATACGTTTACGGTATACTGCAAACGGGTATATGTCCGTCAAGCTACTCGTAAAAGTTTGAGTTTCGTCGTCGTGGTTTAACTTGTAACTTTTGGCTTTTACTTTTCAAAGTTTATGATATGACATGATGAACAAATAAGATAATGATAACGAAAATATGTCTAAAAAATGGATTAAACACCAGCATGATTTATAAATAGTTCGGAACCGTTCGGAACCGTTCTGAGCTATTTATAAATTTGTGTTTATAAATAGTTCGGAACCGTTCGGAACCGTTCTGAACTATTTATACACCCAAACCCCAAATAGTTCGGATTAGTTCGGAATAGTTCGGGATGTATAAATAGTTCGGAACCGTTCGGAACCGTTCGGAACTATTTATAAGGCTGCAGTTTATAAATAGTTCGGAACCGTTCGGAACCGTTCTGAACTATTTATAAACTGCCTTGTTGTTCACTTCTATTTTTCAACATTTTATATCAATAATTTCAACTCTATTTAATTATGTGTAATACATATTCGTCGCAAAACATCACCACAAAACACAACATATGGAAAAACACACAAGATAACGCAACAGAACATACAATAACATCACAAGACAAAACAAAACATTTATATAAATATATAATGAGTATAATTTAATAGCGAGCAAAAACATCATAGCTTAAGCATAGCCACGCCAGAACCTATCAAACATAATTCAACAGAACAGACATGACATAAAAAACAATATGTTTTTAGTATCAGCGCAGTTACATCTGAGCGTAGCACATCAAACAAAGACAAGGAAAAATATCAAACACACACATATGATATTCACCAACTTTTTAGGTTTTGACAAACTTATCACAGAAACATTTACGTCGGTGTGGTTTCGTGCAAATCATGTATGATGTACAGCAGAATTGATTTACAGATTGTTTTTGCGACATTTCACTTTCCATGCGTAACTCAACATATGGCGCGATGCCCGTATGCTGCGTTCTTGCTTTTTTTGCATGTTGCACATGCGTTGCTTTCTGTCTGCGGTGGCTTGATAGGCTTCACTGCTTCACAATAGATTTTCTTGTGTTTGTAGGGGAATTTCGTGAATTCCTTTTCACCTTATACTTTTTTAACGCTTGTATGATGGCCACTGAGCGCACTAGCGATTTTCAATTTCGAAAATAAGCTCATTTTTTGTCTATTACCAAAACCACGATATTACGAGGCATATCATGAAATACTTGACTTTCAATCTAACTCCATGCAACGTGCTGGCAAAGTGACGCAGAAGAGGCGGAACACGCCCAAGGCAAAGCCAAATCCAAAGGAACCCAAGGCCAAAAAGACCATAAAGTGAATGTTCCGCTTTGTCACCTTTTAGGCATTTTGATGCTCACTGACAGTAGTGGAGCCTTTTTGTTCCGCTTGAAAGCTTGAAAGGAGGATGGGAACAGAACCGATGTTGACACAATGGTGTCGCACTGCTTTAGGATGGCCGAAAACCATTGGTTTAGGGAGAATGGACCGAATGGATGTGAACCAGCCCTCCACGACAGTGTGCTCCAGCAGCGGGGAAAAAAAACACTTGGCAAGTTTGGACGCTCAGTGTGTGTGTGTGTTTTCACACGCGCATTGCATCGATGCTTCTGATTTATTTCTAAAGGCCACAGCTGCAGGAAAGTAAAGGTACAGTATTACTGTATTGTCGTCATATTGTTTTATATTGCTTATATCGTGGCAATATCGGAGCATATTTCCATTTATTTTTATAAATAGTTCCTGGCAATTTTATAAATAGTTCCAGGGCATGATTTTCTTGCAACAGAGATAGAGGCCCACCCAGGGCCCAACATAGACATTTTTAAAATCGGATATCCCCAATTATATCTGGGCCAGCAAACAGTTTTATCCGGTTCCTCCGTTCCTCGGTCCCGCGGATCCAAGTAAACATCATCAATAGCTGGTGTAATATGAAAAAACACATCATTTCAATAGGTAAATTTAGGCAAATCATCTGTTTTCATGGGCCATTTTCTATGGCAAACTGTGAGTCATGACCAGAGGGTACTTCTTCATCCGCCTCGTTAGGCTAGGCTTCATGACGGCCACCGATCGGGCCAGCATCGTGCTTTGGCGCTTAAATTCGGGCTGAGCCGTTTCACAAGTCTCTATTGAGGAAGTGGCAAATATATATATATATATATATATTATGGGCAAATTATAACGACCTCACTGCGACCTCACTGGAATCATGGTTAATAAAGGAATCATCCCAAAATGGCCTTATTTCAGGTTACTGAATTATTCTAATTTGCCAAGATCTATATATATATATATGGATGAGGATGTGGATGAGCATTTGATGACAAGGACGATGACGGCGACGACGACGATGCCCCTGCCGCCATAAGAGAGAATATATAGAACGTGAGAAGTAGGAGGTGTGTAGGAGTTCAGATACAAGTAATTAGATCACCTGGAAGTGAGCTCCTGTGCAACAACTCCTCTGTAACAACTCCTTTGCAAAAAATATGTAAAGCAACGCCTGTAAACAACTTCTGTGTAAGAACTCCTGTGTAACAAGTCCTGTGTAAGAACTCCTTGTAAATGACATTGTGGGAGTTTTGTAGCAGATATGTAGACGTCAAGTTCCTGTCGATCGTGTTAATGATGTAGGTGATGTATGTGATGTAGATGAAGTTGATACATATGAAGTGGATGTAGGAGAGATGTAGGAGATGTTTTGTAGATGAAGTGGAAAGTTGAATTTGGTAAAAAATTCTTTGGGAAAAACCCTTCGCAAGAGCTTTCGGGAATAATTGCACATATTAATCATTACTACCGGTAATCCCTATCAATCTATGCTGATTATACTGGATATGGAGTGACCATAGCTGTAACCACGGGAATTGGAGCCAACCTCCGCCATGGTTCATACAGAAAAGCAGAGGCAGAAGACACAGGGTTTTTTCTACTGACGTTTTCAATTATCCCGGCAAGAGACCCCAAACAGTATGGGGGAGTGGGAGGATCATGTACGTATGATAGTGTTGATGATGATGATGATGATGATGATGATGAAATCGAGAGGTTTCAATTCTCAGCTTCAGTCATGTCATATATGTCATATATGTCATTCATCTAGCTCAACATTTACTTGTTGGCTAGGTATCGATCAATGGCTACCACTCTTGGGGGATTTTACTGATTTCTTTACTCTGACCACTGCAGTATTCTGATTAGCCGATGTTACAATGGATATTCCCCTATAAGTATAATGTTTTATCATGATTTAATGGAAGCATCATCTATAAATAGTGGATTCATGTTGGATACTGATTAGCCACCCCAACAATTTTAGGCTACTCAATAACTCAGCATTTTCTTGGGAACCAGTCCTGGGGGATTCAGGATGATCAACTTAAGTAAGGATTTCAATTGACATCAATCTACTTTCAATGGATTTTCCTTTTAAACTCCAAAAAAAAACATATTGATAAGAAAGGCTTTCAATTAAAATCAACCTACATTCCATTGCTTTTCCTTTTGAACCTCAAAGAAATCTACTGAGAAGAAAGGATTTCAACTGAAATCAATTTAATTTCAATTCATTTGAATCTACTTTCAATTGATTTTCCTTTAAAACCTCAAAGAAATCTATTGATAAGAAAGGATTTCAATTGAAATCAACTTACTTTCAATTCATGTGAATCTACTTTCAATTGATTTTCCTTTTAAACCTCTAAGCAACTTATTGATAAGAGAGGATATCAATTGAAATCAATCTACTTTCAATTCATTTGAATCTACTTTCAATTGATTTTCCTTTAAAACCTCAAAGAAATCTATTGATAAGAAAGGATTTCAATTGAAATCAATTTACTTTCAATTCATGTGAATGTACTTTCAATTGATTTTCCTTTTAAACCTCTAAGCAATCTATTGATAAGAAAGGATTTCAATTGAAATCAATTTACTTTCAATTCATGTGAATCTACTTTCAATTGATTTTCCGTTGAAACCTCTAAGCAATTTATTGATAAGAGAGGATATCAATTGAAATCAATTTACTTAAATTCATGTGAATCTACTTTCAATTGATGTTCCTTTTAAACCTCAAAGAAATCTATTGATAAGAGAGGATATCAATTGAAATCAATTTACTTTCAATTCATTTGAATATGATTTTCTTTTTCAATCCAAAAAAATCGCCCCAAAAGTTTTTGTGCACAATAGGGTACCATCGAAACAATTACATTTTTGAGGATCTGGGTCACTCATGGGGTACCCCCTTGAAAAATTGTTTGGGTGCTGTTTTTAAACAAGGGTTTAAAAAGGCATCTAATTATTTGGGGGAGACCTTGCATTTTGATAGCGTTAACATGGATATGGCTTTCTAAAGTAAATGGACCAGCTTTACCCAAAGAAAGGTGTATAAAGGTGGGTAAAGTTCCTCCTGAAAAAAATGGATCTGGGAAAAATCTTCTCACAATTGAGTTCTTTTCAAAATGCCAGAATATATTCAATAATTTTTGGAAATTGTCTCACAATAGAGTCCCATGGCACTAATCGGGATCCAATGTGATTCGATGTTACATCTATAGTAAGCACCCAAAAAATAGAACAACAATGTTCAAACAACAAAATTATGTTTTCTTTCTCACTTTTTAAAGTTAGCTTTGTCTATTTTTCTTTGGGTTGCCATAGATGATTTGGGTTCTACAGGATGACATCCTGAAACTGCACAAGGAGAGTGGCGACTTGGGCACGTATAACGATGACGTTTTTGGCGTGTTGCGATGGATGTCACTATATAGAAAACGCGGACATGTCTTGTACCCTGGGTTACTGGGGATGAATGGCGGTTAATATACAAAGTGGGGCCCCCGTTTACGATAGCTAAGTTGGTTTATAACTCTAATAAGTATGGTTTATGGTACTTATAACAAACTAGTTACTGGGGCGAATCTAAACCAACGTTCACATCACAACGGGGGGCCTCACATTGTAGGTTCATGGGATGATATTGGATATACCATGATATACCGATATACCCAAGAGGTTTCACATACACAAAACCCATGGTGGGAAAGCGATGGTGGAGCCCTAGGATTTTTTGATCTTCAAATGGTGCCTGCTCTATGTGAACGTTGACCCTGGGGTGTTGGGAACCACCGTTTAGATTTTGCGACACAATCAATGCTGATGTTTTAGTGCTTACTTGGGTTTTTTAAAACACAATATGTGTGTACAGTATATATATATAATATACACACATGTTTATATACGAGATTGAATTTCTTCGAAAAGGATTATACAAGTGCTTGTCTAAGAAAAAACACAATTCCACAGGATTGTCAGCATGGTTCCCCCTAGGAATTGAACAATTTTGAGATATTTTGGCATATCGGTATACATTTCTGAACAAACTCAATGATTCAGACGATCATTTCGCGAGATTCCGTCTGAGGTTCCATTTTGCGCATTGCGAAAGCGAAAGTGCAGGAGAATTGGAGGTGCGACAGCATTGGTTAGCTAAGATGTTACTTGGATGTGCCGATTCCTCAGTAGTTAACAAATAGTTTGTAGCCCAGTTGTTTAATGGTAATTTAACATAGCTATGGAAAATGGATCATTTATAGATGATTTATCTATTAAAAGGCTGATTTTCCAGTTCGCTATGTTAGTTTACAGAGGGTATCCAGAGTGAAATACAATGAAATACTGGGATTATAATCCACTTGCGATTTCTGGGTGACCTCTGAAAGTGCAGCTTAGACTCAAGTCCAGAAAGTCGCCAACTCTACCATAATATACCCCTAGTAACTCGAGTATCCCAGCACCCCTGGCTGCTTGTCATTGTTATGCAATAAAGGACGGTGAACTACGGATTCCCAGTTCAGAGAAGGCTGAATTGTGTGAAATAATATGTTTTGAACCAACAAAAACCTGGAAAGGTTCACGAATCAACGAGTAGAATCTCCACCTGTCCATACTTTTTCCAACTCTTTTTCCACGATTTTCAAGCATATTTCAATGGATTGATTTTCAGGAAAAATGCCGGAATCCATTGATTTTGCCATCAAACAACTGGGGTGAGCTCTCTAAATGTTCTCATCCAGTTTTTTGTGTATGGAAGCCAGCTTTAAACAAAAATCCAAAGATGATTCCTAAGATGTTTCCTAGTGAAGATGGGTTTTCCATGGAATTTCCATGGTTTTTCCATATTTTTCCCACCTTTTTTGGTGCATTATCCTACGGTCAAAACCTCGCCATTCCCCCCTGCAGTGCCATCCTGACTTGGTCGGCGTGGGTCGTGTGGATCGGCTTGGGCGCCGCAGTGTCAGCCGCTCGGAAAAAATAAAGAACTGACATACTCTGGTTGGTGGTTTGGAACATGAATTTTATTTTTCCATATATTGGGAATATTAAACATATTTAACCCTTAATAATCCCAACTGACTTTCATATTTTTCAGAGGGGTAGGTCAACCACCAACTAGCACTGGTTAGTTGTGGTTAATGGTTATTTAATGGTTAATCATGGTTGATTAATGGTGATGAATGGTGATTAATGATAATGGGATTTATAGTGAGTAATATGGAATTCATCAACAAAAATGGTGATATTGATATTGATAGTAAATGGTTAATTGATTGTGATTAATGGTGATTAATGATAATTGGATTTGTCCACTGGCAATTTGTTACAGTTTGCTACTGAAGATTGCCCGTTTAGTTCGATGATTTACCTATTAAACATGGTGATGTTCAATAGCAAACTGTTAAATTACCAGAGGGTAACTATGAAAAAAATGTGGAACAAACAACTAACATAACATAACTATTTAAAAACACTATTTTAATCGGTACATCATCGAAATAAATGGTCAATTTTCCATAGCAAACTGTTAGTTTACTGGAGGGTAAACCGGATGCCATAGTGTGGTAAACCCAACAATCATGGGATGTAGCAGGATATTAATGGGATACAATAATAATCAATATTGATAATACAATGATTATCCCATATGAATCAATATTATTCTATTACATTATAGTTGGGTTTTACCACATATTAACAATCATCATTGATTCACATGGGATAATATTATATAATAGTGAGATACTGTCATGGATGACTAATGATGACTATATATTTCTCCATCCTACCACCATAGGGGCCAAAAATTGGGGCCCGGTTCGTGGGACGGTTACGTAGCGAACTGGAAAATCACCAAGATGAATGGGTAAATCAACGAACTTTCTGATTCTATGGTAATTTTCAAGTTCGCAAACTGCAACAAATTACCAGATATCCCATGAAAATACTCCATATTGTTGAATCACTATAAAATCCCATCTCATATCATAGGGTACCCTCTGGTCAACGTTTACAACACGGAAGGCACGGAAGACACAAACTATTCCGGGAGATGGGAAGATGAGTTAAAAGCCGGAGACAAAAGGGGACATTTCTCTCATTTGGGCGTCATTTGTTTTAGGGAAAAAAACTGAAAAGACATCGGTTACCCTCTGGTAAACTAACATAGCTATTGAAAATGGCCATCTATAGTGGATTGACCCGTTGAAAATGGTGATTTTCCATAGCTATGTTAGTTTACCAGAGGGTACATCGGTGGATACCTGGGACCTAAAGTGTTCATAGAAACACCAGATGTTTTTCATCCTGAAAGGATCATCATCCGCCAATGCTATTGGGAAAAGCTGGTTGTTTTCACCATTAACCATAATAATAATGGGATTATATTTCATAACCATATAATGGTTAACAACCATATAATTATATAATGGGATTATATCTGGTTGGTGGTTTGGAACATGTTTTATGACTTTCCATATACTGTATTGGGAATAGTCATGCCAACTGACGAACTCATACTTTTCAGAGGGGTAGGTATACCACCAACCAGTTGGAGTTTTTGTAGTTGTTTGTTTTGCAGTAACAGTTGTGTTTTTCTCAGGCGCATTTGCCTGGTAGATCGGGCTGATCATAAGGGTCAACCTTTATCCACCCAACAAAACATAGGGAACCAAGGAGCTACCAACTACTGTAAGAGTTTCCCAACCATATGGACGTATGAGTTTTAAATTTTGGTTTATAGATATCCGACACATCCATTACTCATTACCCATCATGAACTAAGTAACCAAGTAGTTAACCCACTTGGAAGTCAACTTAGCAAAACATATACCATAATATACCATATAACCATAGATCATACATCTACCATAAACCATAATTACAGTTACATATGTGGAGGTTTCCTAAAATGTGGGTACCCCTCAATCATCCCATTTTATTCTCGGATTCTTCATGACAAACCATCCAGCTATTGGGGTATCTATCTCCATTTGTGGAAACATATGAGTTTAAACATGGGGAATTCTCCCCAAAATGTCAGTTTGATAGGGAAAATGATGTTTAACCGATGAATTTAACCCACATATATAATATAATATCATAATATATACAATTATATATATAACATCATATAGTATACGTATATACATATATAATAATATAATATATGTATATTTATATTTACCGACATGAAACCCCTTTGGCACCCATCAAACCTGCGGAGCTACACCAAGGCTGCTACCTGTAAATGGAGCTGGGTTGAGGCAGCGCAGTCGGGTTCTTTTGGCGCCACCCAAGTGTGAAACGCAGGATATGACATGAGGGCTAATGTTCCGTCCTGATTTGTATGGCACCCCACTCAAACTGTTGAGTTTTTATACAATCATACATTTAAGTAAGGATTTTGATTGGTGACAACTGAAAGCTAATTAAGATTTATTTTGCGGGTAAAATTGTAGTACTTGTAGTACTGGTAGTACTTGTAGTGAGTGGGGTTCAGCATGTTGATTGCGTTTCCTTTTGCACATCAAGTTTTTTATTAAAGGTGTAATAAGAGAAAGAGATAGAAAAAGAGACAAAGAGAGAGAGAGAGAGAGAGCAAGGCGAGGAACAGGAAGAGGAAGAGACAGAGGAAGAGGATATTAGGAAGAAAAAGAGAAAGAAAAAGAACAGAGAAGAAAGAGAAAGAACAACAAGAGCAAGAGAAAAAGAAAAAACAAGAGAAAGAGAAGGTTGCCTTTGTAAAAGGCCAGTCTTCTCTTGGCTGCAGGATCACCTCCGGAAAAGTTTCCTACTTTTTAGTGAAGTGGACACAGAGTCATTGTCCAGTGCCTTGATTGTTTTTGAAAACGCTGTTCTAAAAAATGAGGGTTAAATAAGCGATGATCCGTTTTTGGGAAAGGCAGACATATATATATATTGTTTCCAGAAAAAAAAACATGTGTAGTTTTTCACACCAACATTTTTTTGACAACAACAATTGCTCTGCCAAAGAATCTTGCCACGTGACATTTCCAGTCAAATCATGGGCTCTGAGTGGCAAATGTCTAGCCACAAAAACGCGAAGCTAGCTATGGAATACTTCAGCCACGGGAAAATCATCTAGAAATGGAATATCATCTGAAATATGTACGTTTATGACATAAAATTGGAGACTTTACGGGAACATCATCCCAAAAATGGGGATATTTTTAGGGGGATGTTTTGGGAAATGGCTGAGCCGGCCCGGCCCTTCGGAGCGCAGTTGGTTGGCTCCAGGTAAATTATACCCGCTGGTAAACATACAAAAAGCTATTGAAAATGGCCATAGAAATAGTGGATTTTCCCATTGAAAATGGTGATTTTCCATAGTTACGTTAGTTTACCAGTGGTTTGGAACATGACTTTTATGACTTTCCATCTATTGGGAATAGTAATCCCAACTGACTTTCATATTTTTCAGAGGGTTGAAACCACCAACCAGTTATTAATAACTATAGTAATGGTGGTGGTGGTGGTTTTAAAATGTTATAAAACTCATAACTAAGGAGGCACCACCTTTAATGAACCCTTCATCGATCTGACTCGAACAGTGATACTAAACTCGGAGAAGACCCAAACACAAGCGTTGATGATTTGTCATTGAAAAGAATGGACTTGTCATAGCCTCAGTCATGAACCTCAAATATCCATGAATTCAAAGGCTATGACAAGTCCATAAATGTCCATAAAACTCAATATCCTCAGTTTTATGACTTGTCAGCAAAATGGTGTTTCCTTTAACCTGCATCATACATCTATGGTGAAATTCATGAACCTCCTAACTGTACTGTCTGAATTTACTATGCATTCTTGGGACAATTTGCCAGATGCTGCTCTACATACATACATATATATATATATATGTATAATATATATATATATACACATGTAGATATTCACACACATATTCACCCACCTATGCTACACATTGTCATCCCCTGCTCAATTGGAGGGCATTTACTTTGCGGTGGCTGCCTGCAGCACGGCTGGATTGCAGGCCGTGTGCGAAGTTGCTGGGTGAAACCAATTGGTCGAGCCCATGGACATCCGTGGACCACGTGGAAAAAACACGTCCATTCCAATCCTCAACTCATGGGAGGGTCTAGATATGAGTTGGGCTGCTAACGGGTTGTGTGAATATCATGAGAATACATGGAAAATTCATGAAAATTCATGAAAATTCATGAAAATCATGGACATGAGTGATATTGAGTGATGATAAAAACACACCTTTTTTCTGTTGAAAAAGGGACACTTTCACGGCGCTTCGAAGCTGTTCATCCCCGGTGCAAAAGGCGCTATTGCCAGTGTGCCCGGTAAGGCACAGTGGAAAGTCAAGTGAACGAAAAACTGGTAAGGCATTAAGGCCAAATGAATTCGGAGCTATGCTATTTGTGCTTTCTAGTAGTGGTACCCTCTGGTAAACTAACATAGCTAATGAAAATGGCCATTTATAGTGCATTTACCCATTAAAAATGGTGATTTTCCATAGTTACGTTAGTTTACCAGAGGGTACTTGTATTGACTCAAGCACTTGAGTCAAGCAACATGGAACGTCACTGAGTCACACACTTGACACTCGAGTCAATCTAAACTCCTGAGGTGCGTTGCGCAGAAAAATGTTTTTTTTTTTTATTTTTAACACAGTCAACAAAAAACAATTTGGGTATGCTATTGTGTATACCTGGGTGATGTAAATGATCCCCGGCCATGGTTGGTTGGTTGGGTGGTTGGTTGGTTGGTTATATATGGTTATATTATATAAACATATATTGATGGTGACTATGGCGCTCCGGTTTACCACATCATTCACTGCTGAAAAATCAGTTGAATCCATATGAATAAATGCTTACATTATGACATTCCATATGTATTATACTATGGACCTGGATTATGTTCAAACACATGTAAATAACACATTAACATGATGGTATTCCATATTTATTCCATCTGATACATATGATACTATGGATATTATAATTATGATAATCCATAGGTATATACATAGTAACATCAACATTATGATATTCCATATTGATGTATACATGATGGTCATAACATCAGTTACATCCCAAAAAAGCTCCCAACCATCCAATGGGTTCCTGGGGCATGATGTAAATGATTGATTGACCCTCTGGTAAACATTTACAGTTTTGCGAACTGGAAAATCACCATGTTTAATAGATAAATATGAAGACATGATCATTGATTTATCATAAATTATTGCTATTATTAAAACATAATCAATAATTTATCACTAACTGTTTCTATGGCCATTTTCCAGTTCGCGAACTGTAAACGTCATTACCAGAGGCTACATCCTATGAAGAAATGCTTCATCCCCCATTTTTCCCCATCCCAGTGGTAAATTCAGTGCCGTCCAAGGCTTCAGACGATTATGTGGTCCTTACGGGTATCTATTGCCTCTTTGGAGCCACGCGGCAGATGTTCGAAGATTGTGAGGAAAAAATGAGGATGCAATAAGGATATAGAGGCTATATACATAATATGTATATATATATATGTCTACATATAAATATTATATGTAATATATAATATATACTGTACATATCTATATCGACACTATATATATATATGGCTTCGGGCATAATGTGAACCATTCTGAACCAACCATGAATGGGTAGTGAATGGGGATTTTTCTGAACCTTGGCTCCCTGGGATCATGGGGCTTTCCGGTTAAAATTTTCCCGAAAAAAACAATCCATTAATACAATTAACTGGTTTACTACACTATGCTTGTAGGTTCTTGTAGGTACAAGATGGTACTGGCAAGGGTGCCCTAGTTTCTTTGCAATTTGTTGGCTTATAACTAGGCCAATTTCTTGGATTTATGGGTATATCACGGTATATCTATAGTTGGGGCCCCCGTTTACGATAGCGTTCAGTTGGGGTGAACTAATAACTCCAATTTCACGAACTGGTAAACATGGTACGCAAAGAACGAACTAGTTCCTGGGGCGAATTTGTGAACCAACGTTCACATCACTGCAGAGGCCACCACCTTGGTAGCTCGAGTGACATCTGCAGCCCCTTTAAAGGCGATAGGAAATCCCCTTTTTCAAGGGGAGGTTTTCATGGGAAGATATACCTGATAAATTAAGAGTTTGACCCAGGCAGTTGTTGGGCTTGGAAGGTTAGTTTCCATTAAAACTAGGCTATGGATTCAAGGTCCAACTGTTAATTTACCAGAGGCTAAATCGAACTAAAGAGGAACATTCCACTAACCCCTGAATTATTGTTCGATGATATACTGTACCCACCATGTTGTGAACAAGACCAACTTGGCGAACGAACCAGGCACCTTCGTTATAGTTGTTGATTTTTGTTGTATGGGTTTCTAGTGTTAACAGGTGCTGAAAAGTCAAGCTCTTTCTGCATGCTTCATGTTTGTTCAGATAATCTATGGATCTCTTAAAAGGAAAAAAGCATGAACTGCCGATTTGGATGGTTCTGCAACTGCATGTCACGGAGACACGACAACAAACCCTCAAAGAGCTTGTGTTGCCTTGACCCATTCAGCTTCTGGTAGAATTATCTAGGTACCTTCAAATTATGTACCTAAAACCAGCCATTTTTATACTTTATGTTTGTGTCTACATCTCTTATCAGTGCTGTTGGTGTATCCAACGCAATACTCCTGCTTGCCTGTTTTCAAGTTCCATATATCGGTGTTGGTTTTCCCTATTGTTTTGTTCTCTCTTGCTTGACTTAGTGCTTATATCAACTTATATCCCATATTTATTCTTTGTCGCCTTCCATTTTCTGAGGCAGCCGTGCTTTGGTAGTTCAATGCTTGTTCAAAACCCTGGTTGGTTGATGATCATAAGGGACTATACTACCCAATATATTGGGGATTATTATAACCCAAGAACGGGGAATCCCTACAAACCACCCATAATGGAATGATAGAGGGATTTGAACACTGCTCGGCTGTTCTTTTTGCTGGGTAAGACTGGCTCTGATTTGCCTATGATATTGTTCGGTTTGTCGACTTATCCTGACACAACTTTTAACTATTAACATTGCCATATGGGAGGGTATACGGTATACCATGGTATACCTCATGTGCAGACGCACCAATATAGCATCTTCTTGGTCGGACATGTTCATTACATGATAATATATCCCATTATATTCCAGGAAATCTCCATATTATGGCTGGTTTTACAGCACCCTTTATGCATAATATATATTTGTTACCTATATATTATTTGTACGATGGTAGGTTACGTCCCCAGTATATCTGGGTGAATTGCAACAACACTCCTATTCCCATGTTGCTAGGCTTTTGTCCCCATTCATTTGGCATATCAAGATGTCCTCATGTGGTAGTGACGCCAATGATATCATTTATATTGTGTGCCGATGTGCGTGGGGCAAGCAAGGTGCGCATTCTGCTGCGGAACCAATGTCACTGTAATTTGGCCGGAGCCAAATGTATTTTGGTGTGGCACAAATGCCCATCGGCTAAGCAGGCATTGTAAAGACGAGAAGTGGCGCTCGGCACTCGAAACACCACAAATCTGCGGGACGTCGATCAAGCACTTGCTGTGGCTCTTGAGCTTGGCGGAGTGCTCCTACTCCTTGGAAGCAGTACCAAAATGCGAACCAACAGAAATAGTTTTTGTTTTTCTTAAATATGTATGTAAATATGGTTTATCCGTTTATCCTGATCATTATATATACATATCCTGATCATTGATCTTTTTATAAAAATCTATATACTATATACATCTTATATATCTATAGTGATATATAGTGAAATATAGTTATATAGTGAAATATAGTGATACATATATATATATGGCTTATCCTGATCATTTTTTGGTGTATCAGTTTTTTGATAGTGATATATATATATATATGATATATATATATATATGTATACATATTATACATGGTTTATCCTGATCTTATACGTCACATTATATATAATATTATATCTACATATTTCAATATGGTCGTCCTCTCCGAGGTGCCAATCTTCGCCTTGGCCTTGGGCCGGGTGGCAGGGGTGTCTTGGCCTGGGGTTTTGGCGCGAATTCATGGTGACTTTGGGATTTGACTAAGAAAAATGGCGATTTGATGGTGATTTAATGATCTTTAATGATCTTTAATGATATTTAATGTTGATTTAATGATGATTCAATGATGATTTAATGATATACAATTTAATTGCGATACCGTGCGGTAATCAAACACCGCGTTTGAAGACACCGGAGTCATCCTGGAGACTACTCTGACTATTAAAGACACAACATATATATATATATGAGCTGTGGTCAATACTCATGGTTAATAACCATTAATAGGGGCTAGTCATCCAATGGTTCATAGGGATTTATAATAACCATTATTTTTGGATCCTTATTATGGATGGGATGACCATCAACCATATAGTGAATATTGACCATGGCTCATATATGTATGTACATTTGGGTATTTGTTTGACACATATTACTCATATATTAATTTGGATATGGACATGTCAATAAAACATCACGATCAAGGGAATATATTTGAAATATCCATAGTCTATCTACTGCAGGATGGTTTTATCTATATATATATATGTGTATGTATATATATACAATGTGGAATTGACCACCACACATAGGGACCAACTATTTGATAGGGATATATATATATATAAGGCTTAATCATTGATCATGGGATAACATTGGAAAAACATCTATAAATGGTGATGTACTGTAATGGGTATGTAGTGGGATATCACGAACCAACAGCATCAATTTGGGTCTGTCAGAAAATGGGGTATACAATCAAAATGGCAATTTAAATATGCACAATTATGATTCATCACTGGATTTACCCTCTGGTAAACTAACATAACTATTGAAAAACACCACTTTTAGTAGGTAAATCAACGAACTCAACGGGCCATTTTCTAATTTTCCATAGCAAACTGTAACAAATCAGACTCACGTCGGTCGGATATAGTCAACTCAATCAACTCTTGAACCCCTTTTTTTGTTCCCTTTTTTGACAAGCGCCTGGTATGTAATCGTTGGGTCGACCTTGCATGAACTTTAAGTACAACTCATATATATATACAATATATATACAATATATATATATACAATATCTATTAATGCCTGGTAATCATCGGTTTGCCTTGACAAATCAGTTGGCGAACTTTTTGGTCCATGCAACGCCGCTACGCTTAGTCCAACGTTGTGCCTTGGAGCTCCGATAACTCCGATAACCTCAACCGACGAGCCCCCGCGACCTGCCGAGATCTTGGTTGACAAGCACATGGAGAAACAGGCACAAGCCGTAACACAGGGTACGTTCTGGTAAAAATACATGGCTAGCTGGGAAATCCCCAAACTAACTGGAGCAAAAAAAAACTGGGAAATTCATTGAACCAACTGGTAAACTAACATAGCTATCGAAAGTCACCATGTTAAAAAAAGGTAAATCAACGAACTTTCTATGTGCCATATTTTCAATAGCTATGTTAATTTACCAGGTGGAAAATTCTCTTCCATTATAAGTTGGTTTTTAAACCCCATGAACATCCATTAACTATAGTTATATCATGGTCATATCTACCATAAACCATAGTTCACCAGCGGGGTCCCTGACATCGGCCGTGCTGACCGATGTCGTCCAAGCGGTCGCCAGAATCACTTGAAGATGACTGAGAGGATTACCAGTGCAGAGGCGTTGGAAGAATCTGGGAGATGTTTGTCTGTTGGAAATTTTTAAGAAAATGGATATTGAAGCAGCCAAAACTGGAGTTTTTTCACAAACAATCATCAATTCTATATGTATAATTAGTCATGTGTAGTCTGTTTTTTGTATGAATATGGGTGTTTTATCTCCAAACATGGCTGGGTTTGCTGCTCAACAGGAATTCTTTCTCAATCTCTTAAACAACGAACTGACGTTGGATGCTGTCATGCAGCTCTACCTTGTGTCGCATGGGGTACATCGCTTTATTCTTGGGCAAAGCGACATTTTTTGCTGGACAAACCTTTTAGTTTGGCGAGATTCTTACTTCCCTATGGATCCAAACAGTTTCTGAGAAGGTACTTAACCCTCCAAATCATACCCCAAACACTTCCTAAGAAGGTACGTGGATCCACAGGGCTTGTATTTGTTTCCCTGTTTCCGGGGTTTCTCCGTTGCCCTAAATCATCACGGCTCGATCCGCCCAGATGGTCTTTGCCGAGCACATTCTTGGGCATCCGCCGGACGGCTGTCAACCTTGGGTTCAGTTCATTATATAATGGGGAATTATATATATATTACACATATATATAAATAATATGTATATATATAATACAGAAAACGAATTGGGGTCTAGTTGCATAAATCCATATAACCCCAGTTTACAACTGTTTACATTCTGTACAAGCCCATAAATGGAGGAAAACATATCAATGTGGTGTTATATAGAATCCAACTAACCATTAATCAACTGAATCAAATGTTGAATTATTATGGAAGAAGATTGGGGATATTGGCAAAGCTACAAAATGGGGTTATATACAAACCAGCCAACACCAAATATTGTTGCCCGGTCTGTAGGATTGAGTAATCCCATCCCCCTAGATCCACCTAGTACTAAATGAGCAGTATCAAAACCTCTGTTGCGTGATGATTATAGGGTGTAACAGTGTAACATATCCAATATATTGGGGATTAGTATTATCACAATGGTGGTAAATCCTATTCACCAGCCATTTTTTATTGTGGCGGCAGAGGGTTCTGAACATAGCCCCCATATGGCCCTTTCATGTAGGAGGTCAGGGTGACATTACGTGGAAGGCATTCATGATTTTGATTGAAATGGCATATGATGTGCACAGATCCACCCTTTTTAAATACAGAAAAGTCACATTCTACTGAAAAAATGAGAAACTTATGACCGATTTCTTTTCTATCTGTGGTGATTACTACATGTTATTATATATTCAGGTGAGTGTGCACCTGTTTGTGGGAACATATGAACATATATATATATAAATATATATATATATATGCATATATGCATGTAATCGTGGGTAATGTAGGTATCATCGATATGCCATTCAAGATAGGAGGATGATTTGCCATCGCTCTCTCGATTCCTTTGACCAAGGAACTCGTGCTTAATTTCTGGATCAACCATTTGTTCAACTCAAAAGTAAATCCGTATTTCTGGTCGATACTGTACCCATATTCTTTAATATCCAAAAACGACAGATAACTCTTCTTTGCCCATTGAAATATCCGGATTTTTTTCTGCTTACACCATATCCTTTAGTTATGGCCTTTATGTCCGATTTCTATGTCCATGCGATGGTCAGTCCGTGCAGGACGCCAAGATTGACTCGTCCGAGTTTTTGCAGATCCAACTGTTGCGCACTGGAAAAGTTGATCGTGATACGCTGGAGCCGGGGTCGGAGCTGGTGGGGACAACGTGTTCCGTATGGATTGAGGTTTGTCCGTTGCAGTACCCCCAAATATCTGAGCAAATTACCCTCTGGTTATGTCAAAATAGCTATTGAAAATGACCATAGAAATAGTGGATTTTCCCATGAACAATGGTGATTTTCTATAGCTATGTAAACGTTTACCAGAGGGTATAGCAAGCACACAACGTTAGTGGCCGGGGGATCATCCCAAACAGGACACAAACATTTCCGGTTTCACAAATATTTTTTAATAACTTGCCCAGAAAACATCAGTGGCTTGGTGGTTTACTACCTACTATATATTATTAATTGGCATTTTTTTTGTCAACCCACAATAGTGGCACCCAGCCACTATTACAAAAAAAAGTCCCAGCCTTTTATACCTAAATTAAACCCTTGGTCATGGTATGTGTTAAACCTACGTCCTGGGATGTTTCCAGAAACTTATGATCAACCCAGCCTGGGACGCCCTTTTTGAACGAGCCAATTTACCTCCCAATGGACATGGTCCGGCTGATGTTCGTAACTTGGGCTTGTAACCCGCTAAAAATGGTGATGTACTGTGATAAGACTACTGGACTAATTACATATAATTACTGGATGTAATATGATTTTTTTTGCACCGGGCTTTGTCCAGAAATCGCTGGTATACCACTAATTATACGGCAAATTGAATGGACACATGCAGAAAAATCAGCCCCTGTTTTATTGCTGGTGCCCCATCTTTGGACAGCACTAATATGTGCTGAGATTCCTTGATGGAGATCTATGACGGAAAGATTGAAACTAAGCTTTTCTCTTCGGTATAGTATAGTAAAGATGATGCAACTTATCCATATTGCTCAACGGATTAGATGCTTGATACTCTGCCTTTGCCAATGCAACCTGTAGCCTCCCACTGCACTTGGGATGACTTCTACATGAGTGCTTTTTGGCATGTCAGATAGAATCGGACTTATCAACCTTCGATTTTTGGATGATCCGCCCGTATACGGTAAGCCCCTTTATATGTATATATATATTATACATACATACATACATACATACATACATACATACATACATACATACATACATACATACATACATACATACATACATACATACATACATACATACATACATACATACATACATACATACATACATACATACATTACATTAATACATACATACATACATACATACATACATACATACATACATACATACATACATACATACATACATACATACATACATACATACATACATACATACATACATACATACATACATACATACATACATACATACATACATACAACATACATATACCAATACATACATACATATACCATACCATACCATACCAGACATTACACGACATTACATGACATTACATTACATTGTATTTCATTGCACTACATTGCATTGCATTACATACATACATACATACATCATACATACATACATACATACATACATACATACATACATACATACATACATACATACATACATACATACATACATACATACATACATACATACATACATACATACATACATACATACATACATACATACATACATACATACATACATACACACACACACACAGACAGACATACATACCTACCTACCTACCTACCTACCTACCTACATACATACATACATACATACATACAGACACACACACACAGACAGACATACCTACCTACCTACCTACCTACCTACCTACCTACCTACATACATACATACACATATACACATATTATAGTTATGTATGTCAGGCATTTTTCTTTGTTTCTCAAGCTGGATGTTCATACCCAAATCATTGGTTGGTGGTTTCAAACATTGGAATTTCCTGTTCCATTTGGAATGATGATCCCTCATTGATTGCCATGTTTTAGATGTGTCTATCAAGTGTATCTATCGGAACCGGAATGGCATACTTACATTACTTACATTACTTACATGGCCCATGGAGATATTATATATCTGGTTTCTAACTGGGTTATGCACACGATTATACCCTTTTACAAACTTAGATAGGGTACAACTCAGCGATTTGCATCAGAACTCCACAGTGCTTTTATTGTAATCATTACATATTTGCATACTCATTTTTCTTGCCCCATTGGGTTATCATTCTATTGCGTTTATGTTTATCTAAGTATCCAATGGTATACAATTACATGTCTACATCTAAGTAACAGACTATATTTGGGTAAACATGGGTAAACCACTACTATATAGCAACCCCCAAATTACGATAGAAACAGTAACATCCTACTGACATGGTGATATTTTTTGTTTTTCGCCAGTCACTATATATATAGTATCTAATAGTATGTACATCCAAGTAACATTACTATATTGGGGTACAACTACATCAATCTATAACATTACTACACAAAGGGCCCCCAAAGATTTATATGCCCATCAAATAAGTTTGATATATCCCCTGCAAACCACACAGTTATTGTAGTTATAAGACAACTTAGAAAATTCTGGGCCCCAATAAAGAACCAACTATGGTGCCTGAAATATCAGATTAGTAAAGATATTATTAGTCTATATCCAATGAATATGCCCATATCCCTATTTTAAAAAATCTCTTTATATATCTATATATATAATAGTTTGATACACTAATTTAATATAAACATATAGCAATTTTACTGTACAACATTTAATATCATAGTGTACTATTAGTAAATTACTATATTACTATTATATACATATACGCATATCTGGGTAAATTGTAACGACCTCACTGTTCTCCCGAACCCTGGAATCATGGTTAGTAAGGGGAATCATCCCCAAGTGGCCGAACTATTCAGGTTAGTGAATTATTATAATTTACCCAGATAGTTGGCTATAACCAGAATCTATAAACTATATTACTATATTACTATATTACTATATTACTATATTACTATATTTCTATATTATATACTATATTACTCTTACTATATTATAAATTATAAATTACAAAATACTATTATATATATATATATACA
The DNA here is from genome assembly GCA_947184155.2 of Cladocopium goreaui. NCBI lineage: Eukaryota > Dinophyceae > Suessiales > Symbiodiniaceae > Cladocopium > Cladocopium goreaui. The sequence continues at coordinate 456,814 of CAMXCT020002480.1, read as the reverse complement.
CCCATATGTTATAGTACCACTATAAATAGTAAATTAACCAGGAGGAGATCCGAAGCGACTTCGAGAGCTTGGCTGAGGGCAAAGGTGCGTCCGTGGGCCCGTGGCCCAAAACGTTGGGGTTTTCCTGGTCACTAACGAACAAACCGATGGAAAATGGCCATTTATAGTGGATTTTCCCATGAAAAATGGTGATTTTCCATAGTTATGCCATAGGAATCGTTGATTTACCCATTGTTCCATAGTTTTTTCATACTGTGGATGTTTGCGAAATCCGATAAATCACCGTAGGGATGGTTCAAACCATGGGATAAACCACCTATCAACTGGTGCAGGATTTCTTCCATCCACCGTAGTTCCCCTCTGGTAAACGTTTACAGTTTGCAAACTGGAAAATCACCGAAACTAATAGGGAAATCAACGATTTCTATGGGCAATTTTCTATAGCGCACTGTTAAATTACCAGAGGGTAGGAAACAACTGGACAACTGAGGAAATTTGGGAAACTTAGAAACAACGGGACAGCTGAACTTATGACAATGGCACTTGGTAAACTTCGAACACTAATAGATGAGAATAGGAGGAGTGGGTAATGCAGCCATTTTATAAGCCATTTCTATGCCATCTCGAAGTCCAAATGACAAAATCATACAAATTCTATTTTAATTCTGATGGTATTTGGTGTCCCAGATTCAAAAATGCACCCCCTTGGTACAGAAAAAGGTGCTGATTTCTGTTTTGTCAACCATTGCACTTCCCTCAATTGTCTTTCTTGTCGGTTGTTTGACATACGCCAATCATACGATTATAGTTCTGCTGCTGGTTGGATTTTTTCTTACACCTGCAACATCCGCATCCCAGCAAAATCTTCAGTCCCTGTAAGATCCCTTCAGTTCAGGGAATTCGGATCCTTCTCTTAGTAACCTTTGGTAATCTGGTTGGTGGTTTGGAACATTTTTGATGACTTTCCGATAGATTGGGAATTTCATCATCCCAGCTGACGAACTCATATTTTTCAGAGGGGTAGGTATGGTACCCTCTGGTAAATTAACATAACTATGGAAAATCACCATTTTTAATGGGAAAATCAACTATAAATGGTTATTTTCAATAGCTATGTTAAATTACCAGAGGGTAATTAAGCATGGTCCGAAAATCACCTAGTCCGATGTCGATTTCCCCGAGGCCATCTCCTCACATTTGGATGGCCACAAGTTTTACCCCAGTTTCTCACCAGGGAAAACAACATGTTTGTATTACTGTATAGATCGTATTCTGTATATATATATGTATACATGTATATATATATACATATCATCTTGTTATTAATATGTATATCTATACATATTATTATATATTATTATATATTTATATATGGATATACATATATATATAAGATATACTATATTGTGTTTGTGCTTATACATTTTTTTTTCACTTGGATCATCCCACATCCGATTCGCCAGACTTCATCACGAGGGTGCCGTCCTCAGGGGGGCAAAAAAAGATGGAGCGGTTGAACTGGGATAAACCATGGAAAAAACATGGGAAAACATGGACAAATCATGGGAAAACATGGAAAAAACCTGGTAAAACATGGAAAAAAACATGGTAAAACATGGAAAAAAAAACATGTTAAAACATGGAAAAACCCATGGAAGAACATGGAAACAAAAGACACGAAACACCATGCAAAAGACATGGAAACAACCATGGAACAAAAGAAAACGGTGGTGAGAAAATTCGTGGGGATCGATTTTCCCCATTTTTTTCGGGGTATCAATGGAATCATGGGACTTCATGAGGGATTTGAATCTGATAACATGGGTAAAACCATGGGTAAAACCATGGGTAAAATGATGGGATTTTATCATCATTTGATGGGATTAAACTGATTAAACATTGCAACAATGTATGATTTGGTCAATATGTTTGGAATATGTTGATCTCAAATATGAAGTATGACCAATTGGTAAATACTATATCAAGCAATGTATGATTTGGTTAATATATTTGGATAATTTTGATCTCACGTCGCGACGTCATGAAGAATGATGGGTAAGATCATTGAAATCATTCCAACATGATAAAACTGTTCAGGCTTTCGATTTGGTACAAGTTCTCCAGCTATTTGTTTCAAGATGTTTCAAGTGATCTGAGCAGTTGCAACCAAAAACACTTGGTTGATGATCATACTGGTGTGGGCTTTGTAGCAGGTGATTGCTGTATCCATCATTTATAATTGATAACGCATCGTTGGTTGATCGATGTTTAAAAGGGGCTGAAACTAACCTTTGCATATTAGTGTAATCAAAATCAATCATGGGAAACCCTATTGACCAACATGCTGTTTGGTGATTTTCAAACAGGTTTTTGATATTGCTCAAGTTTGCAGCATTTGTTTGCATTGAAATGGGCAGAAAGGGACCCCCAAACGCGCGGTTTGTCGAACTAGTTAGATTAGTGAAACTCACCCAACAGTTTCCTGATTGGTGGTTTGGAACATTTTTTATGACTTTCCGTCCATATAGTGGGAAGTTCATCATCCCAACTGACGAACTCCATGATTTTTCAGAGGGGTAGGTCAACCACCAACCATTTTCACAAAGGTTTCACAATGAGCAAATCTCTCTAAGTTCCCATGAGTCTCTGACACTTGCTGGTATTCCCACCATATCCCAACCATTTATTGTTGATTCATATTGGTTTTGTGTATGGTTGTTATTTAACATAACCATCTGGTGGGAATGTAGCTATATGTTAAATAACCATAACCAGATGATTTTGTGTATGAATATACATATACCATCTGGTTATTTAACATAGCTATGGAACACCCATTATACATGGAGGTTTTAATGGGAAAATCATCTGGACATGGGCCATGGCTTCCATAGCTATGTTAAATAACCCACATAATCTGTAATAGTAATAGCTATGTTAAATAACCAGAGGGTGTATAATATATATATATACACATTTTGTTATACATATACAATCATCATATATGGTTAGAGGCCCTTCCCGGGATTATGTTTGGAAAAATGAGAAGGGAACACCCAAAAAACAATGAGGACTAGCTAATGTAGGCAACCAAAAACAATGGGATCGAATGGATCTGGTTGGTGGTTTGGAACATTTTTTTCCTCCATATATTGAGAATAGTCATCCCAAGTGACGAACTCCATCATTTTTCAGAGGGGTAGCCAGACCACCAACCAAGGAAGTATGCACCGAGATATGCTAAGATCGATTGATACCAAAATACATGTCGTGTTCATCTCTGAGGATTATACGCCATTCATGACAACGCTTTGAAAAACTGCGAAGGTGAAATTTGGCATGGTTTACATAACCATTAATGACCATTAATAAGCATCAACATATACCATTGTAACATATTATAACCATTAATAAGCATCAACATATACCATTGTAACATATTATAACCATTAATAACCATCAACATATACCATTGTAACCATTAATTAAATGGCTTAAAACCAAACAGGTAATGCAAAACATTACATTGTGCTTATAACCATTAATGATCCGACCATTGTAACCATTAATTCGCATAAATACCACTCATGGTTTTATAAAAACCCGTGGTGCAAATGGCATTCTTCATGGCAGGACGTGGCCATGAAAGGCCACGAGTCCCTTGGTTTTATGCAGGTTGGAGGTTCTGGCGCGTTGGGTCGGTTTGGGGTGGAATTGGTGATTTCTAGGTGATTTCTAGGTGATTTCTAGATGATTTCTAAGTGATTTATGTTAACTAGATTGCCTGAAATAAGTCCAAAAGCCTGAAAAAACATCCCAAGAAATTGGATCTGGTTGCAAAAAACGAAGCTTTTACCCGTTGATCAATGGGAGAAACTGGGAGAAACCCACTTTTTTGGAGACTCACGCAGGGTTTGTTTCATCACTTCCCAAGGAGGATCCTCCGTCAATAGTCTTAGGTAATGCTACTGTGGATGGTTGCGAAATCCTGCACCACCGTAGGGATGGTTGAAAGGTTGAAACTGAAACCCTATAAATAATGGGATATTTACCATCTACCAACTGGATTTTAGGATTTTTTCCACACTAGGAATCGTGTATGATGGTAAATAATAACTTAAGTAAAAACAAACAATCAAGAACAACAACAATAGTGATACTGTCATGTTCAATAATGGATAATCATTCCCTATGACTACGCCTACGCGCCAAGCAAATGTAGTGGATCTATGAGTATTTATTGGGGTCCCAAAAACCTCCGGAACCTCTCAAATATCATCATGAAACTACCCTCTGGTAAACGTTTACATAACTATGGAACATCATTATTTTTATCCATTTTTAATGGGAACATCAACTATTTCTATGGCCATTTTCAATAGCTATGCAACAAATTACCAGAGGGTACCTCAATCTCAGAACGTCATCCTTCCAAGCTACAGCTAGCTGAAAATCCAGCCACAATATCCTGAAGTTCAAGGTGATATGATGTGAATTTGTTCATCGCAGGGTACCCTCTGGTAATGTGTTACATAGCTATTGAAAATGGCCATTTATACTGAGTTTACCCATAAAAAATTGTGATTTTCCATAGTTATGTTAGTTTACCAGAGGGTACATCTTGCCACTTGAATACAGCGGTACATGCAGTCAAGGACCGCGCCCAACATTTCAAGGGATTGTCATCGCTGGGCTGCAATCTTAACCCATCCCCAAAGTAAAGCGTTCGGAATACCGAGTACATCTCAGTACCAGCTAGTGACAATAGGAGATGGTCAGGGCAGTATGAACCTAATGTGTGGGAAGAACATGTTTTGGGAATCTATTCTGGAAGTACTGTTGGCATTTGTTGGCAAATTTTCTCAGACTTCACCATGTGATGTGATCCACTAAGCATGTTCGAGTAGATGTCACATGTAACATCAAGCGATGTCAGGTAGTGGCCCGACATTTTTTTTAAATCTAAACTAGTGTTGCTCAAATTTCTTGAATTCCATTTGGCTATCTCCCCATACGTTGATGTCATTGATGTCTGGGGTCTCAGGGGCCCCAAAATCCACTGGGAATTCCAAAACATCACTACCGAATGATTGCTGAGAGACAACCGCGGCCGCAATTTTTGGTGATACACAAAGGGTCATTTTTTAACCATGGACCATTTTAGCGGAGTATACCCTCCGGTCATCAAACACAGCAATTGAGAATCTGCAGAATCCCCTGATTTGCCCACGGTGTGCGTTCACCCTTCACCGTTCTGGGTCACCACCCTGCAATTATGATATGACCCTTAGATTATCTGGAAAATCTACCTCCACGTATCGAGCTTTTTTCCCCAAAAGTCCCCAAAAGTTCCCCCAAAAGTTCCCCCAAAAAATATCGATGATCAACTGGTATCAACTAGAATCGTTCATCATTTACCATCTGGTTATGACTAACAGTTCGCCATGGAAAATCACCATGCTATTAAGAACGGTAAACCATCTATAAACCTATGGGCCATCGACAAACCATGGCGAAATGTAACAGTCATAACCAGAGGCTACATCTGAGTTTCTAAAAACAGAATTCTCAAAAAAATCTAGATGATTTTCCCAGCTATAAATGATAATATTATAGATGGTTTATGATGATTTACCTATTATATAAACATGGTAATAAACCTCCATATTTCTTTTGTGGAAAATCTCCATGGCGAAGTCGTTGTGTGTTTTAAACGATGGAGATTTTCCCAGGCATCGAGTCCACAAGCACAAGCGCCTTGGAAGCGATGCGATTTCGGGCGAAGCCGTCCTGGGAAAAAATTACGAACCGTTAAGCACTACAGTAGATAGTAGCGCTTTATGGTGGTTAAGAGAAAAGCTCATCATGTGATATATGTGTTTTAAATATGGTTTTAAAAAAACACATTGATTTTTCATGTTTTTTGGGGGATACCAGCTGTGGGACACTTAAAAGCTGATGCAAAATGGTTTACAATGGTTTTTTTGAGGAAATTGGACATTACCATGAAAAAATGGGATTAAACTTTAAACCAGCCATTTCATCGGGATAGAAGAGGGATATAATGGGACATTTCCTGAACATGTTTTATCGCTCCCAAATGGATACAAATGGCAATTTTAGTAGAGACAATGATTATATCAACCAATGGATGGCAAACATGGGGATATTTGGGGGACAATCTTGTTTGAAAGTGTGAGTTTGTAGTAACTTCTGTAGCGCTTTGAACAAACATAATTTTACCAGCAAGATTGGGGATTATGGTTCATCTTTCGAGAATTTACTATCCACATCCATCGCTGATTGAACACTCCATGCCATTGATTTGCTGTGGAGCCATTGGTTCTTTTACCAGCTGTTAAAATTGAAAAACATATTATACAATGTGAGGCCCCCCAGTGATGTGAACGTTGGTTTAGATTCGCCCCAGTAACTAGTTCGTTATATGATGTTATAAGTAGTTATTTGCGTACCATGTTTACCATAGTTATTCGAGTTATGTTCACCAACTTAGCTATCGAACGGGGGCGGCACAGTTCTTTGTAATGTAACAGAAGTTGAAAAAAACATCAACATCGAATGGTTTACCTTCAAGATCGTTTATTTCCGTAGATGCCAATTTGGATGCACAATTGTGTGTGCGTTGTTTGTTTGGTCATGTCGGCCTACGTGTTGAACGCGGCCACGAACTATCTTTCAATCAGCTACGAACTATCGTTTCTCAACATGTGTTTTTTTGTTTCACAACGGGGACCTGTGTATTTCCACAAACACGCAATTCCCAGTTCGAAACCATTTTTGTTTGCTGGCAAGTAAATACCCTGTGTGTTCATGTTGTTATTGTGTTTATATATTTAAGACCATGAGTGCAGTTTGCCAAACAGATTCTCGGAAACACGCAGATACATTCAAATCATTGGAAAAAAAACCTGGTAACGATTTTTTCCTATTTTGGGCCGTTTCATGCTGGTTTTTCGTGTCCAAATGTCCAAGACGCATGGGTTAATGAGCAATACGGCAAACAATTGTTTGGAATTTTACCTACGGATCATTCTGCGCCGAATTTTTGTGAAGACGAGCCCAAATGGATTTGAACATTTTGGAAACTCAAAATATATAGTCCGTTCCAAGCGTCCCCAGTGTTGACAAACCCATGGTTTGGGCATCTCTCCAGGGGGTTTTTGTATGCCTCTGGTGCGTTCCCGAGGACACCCAACGTGGAAACCAGCATTTGAGAGCGATGCCCGGCGCGCGCTGTGCGTGACGATGGGTGTGTTGCAGCATTTTGTGACATGGTTCTGATATGTTCTGATGCTCCATCCCGGTTAGTACACCCAAGATGGCCCTCCCACGTCATGATAGGTCAGAAATTGTTTGTGCATAGTGCTAATTTAGGTCGTGTTTTTTTTAGGTCACAGGACTCTACTCCAATCATTTTGATATACCCTCTGGTAAACTAACATAGCTATGGAAAATGGCCCATTTATAGATGGTTTACCTATTAAACATTGTGATTTTCTATAGCTATGTTAGTTTACCAGAGGGTATTTTGATCAACACTGGATATGCCACATTAGAAATCTGCCAGTCTAGATTTCGAGAGGCGCACCATGGCGGTGCAGCCTCGCAATCCATTTGGCAGTTTGGCAGAGTAGAGAGGAACGTCCACAATCGAATGGTGGTTTCTCAAGAATGGGTCATCCTAAACATGATAGGATAGTTTCAAAAAAAGTTTGGATACAGTTACTATATGAAAAAAAAAACTAGTCTTTTGGATATCCAATATAGTTTCTAATAGTTTCTACAATGTATCAAAACAGCCCAAACAAAAATAGTTTGGATATTATAGTTACTATATGAATAGGATATCTGGTTGGTTGTTTGGAACATTTTTTTTGACTTTCCATATATTGGGAATGTCATCATCCCAACTGACGAACTCCATCATTTTCAGACGGGTAGGTCAACCACCAACCAGGTTACTATATATATATAACTATAGTTATATATATATAATACTTACTATATTATTAACTATTAGTTGAACTATGATAACTATATATATATAGGTTACCATATGAATAGGATATTGTAATTTTGGGTCACCCATGTTTTTTTTTGGATCACCCAGACAGAAGATTTTCCGAAAGGGACATCTCCCAAGATCAGAATTTGACACCACTTTGATTCGAATTGATTCGTGGAATTCAACGTGGATCTATAGCACGTCTACATCCTTAAGACCATTGGTAAGTAAATGTTATGTAAATGTGCATGGATAATCTATGATTCATCATATATTTATGATTGTATAATATTATATATATATATTGTATAATAAAAATATATTATATATGTATAAAGACATTGCATTTCCATATAGCCCTGACATTCAGATGGTTGGGACGAGATTTTTCACCACACCCAGTTTTTGGGCACGACGAAGTAGGCGCGCTGCCGCGCTGCCATCGCCTTGTGGTTCCAGGGGGAGTTGTGGAGCTGCAAAGCTACTAAGCCTTGGTGAAGGCTACTTGAATTTACCCTCTGGTAAATTAACATAGACCCTGGCAGTTGTTGGGGTTGGAAGATTAGTTTCCATTAAAACTAGGCTATGGATTCAGGGTCAACATGTTCATTTACCAGAGGGTAACCACTAAATATATGGTGATTTACCAACTCAAAATTCTGATTGAAGCACTTAATTTGGCGATTTAATTCACTGAATTATGCTTGCCACAAGTGGGGATCCACTGAGCATCACTTTTGCAACTGTTTTTTTCAGCTTCGGGGATAGGCCAATTTGAAACCCCGATTTTCGAGATCATCTATAGCAACCTCCAATTTTTAGATAGAAACCCTGAATTATGATCATGTTCATAGGATTTTACCAAATTCCATCGTTTTTGGAGTTGCTACCCATTTCTGACGATTGAATCGAGGGCTTAGAAATGGGATTCCATATCTATTCAGGATGATCCAGATTTTGGTATCTTCGGATTGTGATGTTCGTTCGTGGGCAAGAATCATTTATAAGATTGATTAATGATATTATATACAATATGTTGATATATAATCTTGATATTATAAGACTATTATAAGTAGTTATAAGATCGCAAGAGGGTACCAAATTTGATCACAACATCCTTTTAGTGAATAGTTAGTGGTTAATTTTTAGTATTTACTATAGGATAAATGCCCCCGTCCCAATAGATGCTGTGATTGTATCAACAAATTCGTGAATTTCATGGAATCAACCATGATTTTTGGTTTGATTTATGGTGAATTCTGTTTCCTTACCAGAAGCTACGGGTTTTTTTCTACAATGTGGGGCCTCCAAACGATAGCTAAGTTGGTTTATAACTGCAACAACTATGGTTTATGATACTTATAACATCTTTTTTCACTATCGTATTCATGGGGTTTACAAACCAACATTCACATCACGTGCCGGAGGGCCCCACATTGTACTAATTTGATTCTCATGGTGATCTCAAAGGACTAAGGCTCAGGTCTTGGACCACCACTTGTCGAAAAACGTTGGCGGCGAAGCGTCAAAGCATGGAACCAAAGGTGACAGGGCGGCTGTGAGCGCGCTTTGGCATGAAGAGATTCCGGAAGATTGGCATGAAGATTTGGAAGGAGAATCCATTATGGTGAAAAGTTGGATTTTCTATCCATATTGGAGGATGGTAGCAATCCATTCATGAAGATTCACATACCCATTGTAAGAGTTTCTATTATGGATGACCATAGCCCACATACCATGTGTTGACCATGCCGCATCTGCTGTTTATAGAACCCCCCCAACAAGAAAGATGTAAAAAGTCGTTTGCCACTAATGTGGGTTTTTCACAATGCCATTTGCACCATCCCCCAGTCATCACCATTTTTTTATAGGTGATATGTTTACCATTCCCAGGAAAATGGATGGTAAAAATGACCGTGTTTGAACCATGTGGCTAACCCACATCAGTAGGTTAGTAGGATTTTTCACGTTCTCATCTTTTCGGATCTTACCCTCTGGTAAACTAACGTAACTATGGAAAATCACCATTTTTAATTGGAAAACTCACTATAAATGGTGATTTTCCATAGCTATGTTAAATTACCAGAGGTTAGTAGGATTTTTCACGTTCTCACCTTTTCGGATCTTTTTGTTCCCGGTGCAGCTGTCAGTATGTTTGACCCATATGTTGACCAGTTGAACTCATCGCGATGTGGCTGAACCCAAGTTGTAGGAGGTATCTTGAACACGAAAAAAAAATCAGTTATAAGTACTACCAAAACCCCATTTATAGAATGTATAATCCCATAGAAATAACCAGTTATAACTGGTAGCCATGGCCATAACTGCACATGGCTCAAGATATTTCAAAGGCGAAGCATTGATTTACTGTACTGAAAAGGGAACTTCTGTGATAGAATCCACACGCCCACTGCGGCTTAATGCGGGTTATATGTTTTGTGGTTGAATGTTATGCTGACAATGCCTCAATACGAGGTTTTGGTTTTGGCCGTCAATTTCCGCTACCGAAGAGTGAATGGTAGAGTATTGGCAGTATTGGACAAGCATTGGTTGCACATTGTCCCCGTACTGGATGAAGAGGTAAAAACTTACAAGAAACATCAAGAAACCCTTTTAATCATTTTAATCATATACCAGGAAAAGCATAATTTTTCCCAATGTTTCCTAACGGTTGGTGGTTTGGAACATGAATGGATTATTTTCCCCAATAGTTGGGATGATCATCCAATCTGACTCGTATTTTTCAGAGGGGTAGGTCAACCACCATTTAGTTCCTATGTGCTTTGGAACATGAGTTTTATTTTTTCCATATATTGGGAATAGTAATCCCAACTGACTCATATTTTTCAAGATTGTTTTTCAACCACCATAACCAGTTTTCCTCTGCAAAAAAAAATCTCGGACCTCTCAACCGCTCTCCAAAACCTCGCGATGCTTCGCTTCACAAGAGAGCGGTATGGTGAGATCAGACATAATGCGGTCGTCCGAGGGGTCGGTCTGAGCGGAGAGTTCGAGTGCATTTCTTTGTGAGTTTGAATCTAATGTAAATGAAGTTTGTTTGTAAAATAGGTGCTGGTTGGTTGGTGGTTTGGAGACATGGAATTTTATTTTGTCCGTATATTGGGATAATCATCCCAACTGACTCATATTTTTCGGAGGGGTAGGTCACCAACCAGGGTGGTTTCTGAAAACTTCTCAACACCGGATGTTTGGATAATTGGATGATCAGAATTGAAGATTCCTCGGACGATCTGATCATGCGGAGCCGCTGGAATCTGCGCAGTCTGCGAGGTTGGATGATCACGAAACTAGGTCAATCTTACATGGATACTTTAATCCATACTAGTCTTTGGTATCAATGGGAATATCTACGTTCACCAGCAAAGAATTTGTCACTTTTTGCAGGGTATCTATACGATTGGATGCACTGATCTGCTGCGCGGGAATCCCAGCTTCAGGTCGAATAAGAATTCGATCCATTTAGATAGGTTTTGTGTCTTGCGTATGGGTCAAAAACTCAGATCCTCCAACAAAATATCCATCATTATCCATCTATCTGTATTGTATGATCTACCAAAACTGGTTGGTGGTTTTGGAACATTTTTTATTTTTCCATAATATTGGGAATAGTAACCCCAACTGACTTTCATATTTTTCAGAGGGGTTGAAGCCACCAACCAGAAAATTACTGCAATATAGATTTGTCTGAAAATTGGGCACCCCTAAATCCATTGCTCCATTGGTCGAGCATGATCCCTATTTCAATGGCTCTTTGGCTCTTTGGGGGCATCATTTTCAAACACACCCATATATATATATATATATTATATATATACATATATATATAAGCATATGCTTAAATAACTTATATATATCACGGAATCATGCAAAATCTTCGAAGAACGGAGGGAAACTGAGCCACTTGACAGAGATCCGCTTGACATTTTGCGATACATCACGTTGCGACCGAGGCATCTTCAAGTCTCTGGGATTCTGAATTTGGAAAAGCATTGACTTGATCCTGTACCAAGCTCAAAAAGATGGACATGTGAGCTTCTACTAAATTAGTGAATATAGTGACAGATTGAACTTCATTGAACCCTTTCGATCTTCTTGGGGATTGCTATAGAGAAGTTTACAAGACACATGAATAAGAACATGTCACGATTGGCTGATGATTGGTTGATGATTCGTCTTTGATCCATGAGCTGGGAACGCTCTTCTTCACAATCCCAAAAAACATCATCTATAAATGGGGATCTACCAATGAATTATAGGGTATTTAACACCAAAACCATGGGAATATAGACATAAATGACGGGTGGTTTAAATTTTTTGGGGAGATGAAATCCTTGGAGACTATCCGGGTAACCCGTGCAGGGTTCAGTGCATCTGATACGCAGATGTTCATTGGATGGCTGGATGGTTCTTTTTTTTGTTACCCAACCTGGTTATGACATTCACAGTTCGCCATGGTTTGTCGATGGCCCATAGAAATAGATGGTTATTTAACATAGCCATGGTATAGATGGCCCATAGGTTTATAGATGGTTTACCTATTAATAGATTGAAAATGGTGGATCTTTCCATGGCGAACTGTGAATGTCATAACCAGATGGTATATCTATAAATATATCTTCTCCAGACAGCTCGAATAGCATCTTAAAGCAAGATCAATTCTACAAGATGGTGCCTGCCCCAGTTATATATGTTTGTTGATTTACATTCCCCTTTTAACTAGTTGGATATATCTACCGTAGACCGGTGATGTTTACCAACTTAGCGTGAGTCCGATGTTGGGGCACCGTGTGATTTCAGAACCTCTTAAGGTGGTAGTGACCGATGATGTTTTTCCCCATCATTCCCAGGTTTAAAAGATATGGTGGTTTCCTAAGTCATAGGGGTACCCCGAGTCATCATCCATGTTATTTCGGATTTTCTATGAACTAAACCATCTAGCGTTTTCGGGGTACCCGCATAGGACCTTCGGAAACCCCCGTATGTTCTATCTAGGGCCGGGACTTGCGACATTTGTTTTGACCAACTCTGGAGAAGCTCCGGACGCAGAATCCCCTGGAGCATCTGGACCAGTCTGGACCTGCCCATCGGTCATGATTTCAGTGATGCCACCGTAGCGAAGTTTTCGGTGGCGCAGCTTGTGGTTTCGGCCCGACACAAAAAAAAATAGCGGCCCAGCGGGGGCAGATGACGGTCGTCTTTGGTCGCTGGTGCCGGCCCCAAAAACATGATGGCGAATCTTAACAGATATATGAACCATCCGTTCTGAAGGGGGGGTGGTTGAATTGTCCCGCAAGAAAATGTTGTTTATATGGGCTCTAATCCAATCAAACTAATTTAATATACCATAAATCCAACAGTGAATCGATATACCAGAAGTTCAACCACCTTTGCTAACTGAATCCCATGAAATCCCCATTAAATCCCATTAAATCCATATGAAATCATCAATTTGCTACAGTAACTGGGGTTATCACTTTCCGGGTGCTAACCATGACCGTCCGCCGATTCGCTTGCGAGGACGAAATTGTGCATTTTCTTTCAAAGTGGCCGATGCAGTTGGGACCCTGGCGGTTGGTGGCTTACTCCCTTCCCCATGTAAAAAACAGCCCCGTTCAACGAAACCGTGGTTTTTTGGTTGGGAATTTCCACATTGGGACCATGCAATTGGGGTGTTTAATATTAGGCTGATGGGACTATAGCATTATATAACATTATATAACCATATATAAGCCATAACTGGGGAAGCAAACTGTCTTTGACCAGAGGCTAGTGGCTGGAAATGTGGGCCATATGGGTTTCAACCACCGGACAGATGTGGATTATGAACTCAGCCACTTTTTATGATCGAACTGGGAATCTGCACACAAAAAAGGCACCTTGGTGGTGGTGCAGATCGGGAAAATTTTTCTGTGCGAAGATCAACTGGAGGATTTTCATCAATCCGTGGGGGATTTATAAGCCATTAATCATACAATGTGGCCCCCCCCAGTGATGTTTGTTGGTTTATAAACCCCAGTAACTATAGTTATTTGCGTACCATAAACCATAGTGAAATTGGAGCTATGTTCACCAACTTAGCGTTCGTAAACGGGGGCCTCACGACTTGTAGGTGGATTTTGTTTAAAAAAATCTGCTGGGGATGACCAAAAAGCCCAGCCCGCCTTCCAGTTTCCCAGTTTCCGAGCTTCGCCAGTGGAAAGCGCATCGTTCTGTGCACAAAAATTGTCGTGTCAACTACCCTCTGGTAAACTAACATAGCTATGGAAAATCACCATTTTTAATGGGAAAATTCACTATAAATGGCCATTTTCAATAGTTATGTTAAATTACCAGAGGGTATTGACTTCCACTTCCAGCAAATTGCCATAGAAAATTCGGAAAACCAGAATAACCAGACTTTCCCCAGCAGTTGTAAGGCCATTTTCCTCGACAAAGCATGGCTTTCCATGGCGTTTTCCACGTGCTTTGCTGGATACCCATCAGGAGCAATGACTAATGTCTGAGTCCAGCCTGGATCTTGATCTAAAAATAATCTCGCTCGTGGAAACTCCTCGGAATTGTTCATCAAATTTCATCAACAGAATCAATACATATATCAATACCCCTTTCGAATTGGCCGGAAATTATCATTTTGAACTGGATGATTATTTCTTTGCAACCTAGTTCTAAAATTGTTATACTCTCTGGTAATTTTTCACGTAGCTATTGAAAATGGACCATTTATAGATGATTTAGCTGTTATAAATGGTGGATCTTTCCATAGTTATGTAAACGGTTACCAGAGGGTATCCACATTGAATCCCCATTATATCCCATTAATATCCTATAAAATCACCATTAAATCACCATTAGTATCATGTTCTCTGTCTGGTTTCAGTTGACATTTCTGTTTTTCGCATGGAACTCATGAGACGCACCGAGGCCGAAAGTTCTGTAAGTTTGCCCATGGCATGGAAGAACTCCAGCGAGCACCAGACCTGAGGCTCCCGCCAACCCTGGTGCTTTGGACCAAATTCTCATTGGTTGATACTGGTAATGGTATGATATATCCATTGGTTTAGTATGGGGTAATGATGGTTAATGATGGTTGATAATGGTTAATAATCACTGGTTGGTGGTTTGGACCATGAATTTTATTTTCCATTTCATATATGGGATGTCATCTGAAACCCATTGACGAACTCATATTTTTCAAGATTGTTTTTTAACCACCAACCACAAACCGTCCCCAAAATCACCATTTTTATGGGTGGTATAAACCATCCAAAAATGGAGTGGTTTATGACATTGTTTGACCTACATTAATAAATGTGTCTTCCAAAAACTTTAGACAAATCAATCCTATAAGGAGAAGGTACGGCTAACCCCCTAGTCATCGTACTCCAGTCACACTTCCTTTCAGAAGGTACGGCTGGATCCATAGGGCAACATCTTTATATCAATGGGAATTCCAGGATCCTAAAATGGAGGTACTGTACCATTTGTTAGGCCATATTTTGTGGGGATATTCCCTTACATAGGCCTTATATAGGCCTTATATATGGTAGGTACCTCCAATTTAGGTTCCTGAAATGGCCAGTGATTATAAGTGATCTAACAAATATGGGATATACCGGGATACCATGGATACCCGAATAAGTCCCAAAAGTCCCGAAAGTTACCCATGGATTTTTCGCTTCATGTTGCCCATCAATTGTCTGGTTGGTGGTTTGGAACATGAATTTTATGACTTTCCATTCAGTTGGGAATAGTAATCCCAACTGACTCATATTTTTCAGAGGGGTAGGTCAACCACCAACCAGTTGTGTGTCATTGTGGGGCTAGCAGCTAGCCCATGTCTGGGATGAATCCCCATTTTGCCAAACAACGAACCCGCAACCAAAGACCAATGATGGTGGTTGGGGACAATCTCAATGCAGAAGATACCCTCTGGTTATTTAACATAGCCATGGAAAATCCCTTATAAACGGAGGTTTTAATGGGAAAATCATCTATAAATGGGCCATTTTCCATGGCTATGTTATATAAATAACCAGAGGGTATCAGAAGTGAAACATCTCCTTCACAAAAGGTCTATCCCCTCAGAAAAAGCCTCGCGGCTCCTGCCCAAAATCGATGGATCAACCGTGGTCAACCGTTTTCAGAATTTTCCTGGAGGTGATGATAATCCCTTATATAGTATAGGAAAGATCCACCATGTGTAATTGAACAACTCACTATAAATGGGCCATTTTCAATAGCTATGTAACAAATTACCAGAGGTATTAGTTATTTTTTAATATAGTTATTAGCTATTACTATACTTGTTAGTTATTGGTTACTACCAGAAGATACCCTTGTTAGTTGCCCCCTGTGTGAGCTACACCACATGTCTGGCATTTTTACCATGTTTTACCAGGGCATATGATGATAAACTGGTTGGCGGTTTGGAACATTTTCCCATATATTGGGAATAATCATCCCACCTGACTTTTATATTTTTCAGAGGGGTTGAAACCATCAACCAGTAAAGCATGATACACCACTGGAGGGCATGGGGTATTTTATCTTGAGGCAGCAGAGAAACCCAGCAAAAACATTGGTGGCATGAAGCAGTATGAATCATGACCCTATTTCACTCTGTCCCTGATTTTGGCTGGCAGGAAGACAGCCATGTGCAAAAACTTCTTGGCAACACAGCGTTGCGACCAGGAGGACTGCACGTATTTGATAAAGCTGGAAAAAGGGTAGTATATGACAGTATATGGTAGTATTATATCTTGATCCTTGATCTTATAAGCTTCAATTTATAGAGGCTTATAACATATTATAAATGGTGATATATGTAGATTTTTTGAGTGGTATCTAGGTATCTAAGATCGGCCAGGGAAATGGGTGGCCAAAAAAATCGGGCTAGCAGACACCTGTGGAACATATTCTAACTTCTTTGGCATCAAATCTGAAAACCAACTTGTTTCTGAAAAAAAAACCTGTGTTGAAGATGGCAGCTGTCCGCTGTTGGAAAAAACACAGCCACCTTTTCGCTGCCTTTTTTGGGCACTGACTGAATACCTGGTGAATGCTTAAGGTGATTCACCCCTTTGTTTCGGCCAAACAACGGCCCAAAAAGCACAATGTGCCCCCCCCCAGTGATGTGAACGTTGGTTTAGATTCGCACCAGTAACTATAGTTATTTGCGTACCATAAACCATGGTGAAATTGGAGTTATGTTCAGCTATCTTGGGGGCCTCACATTGCAGTAGTGGCGTAGGGCTAGAACCACTGGGGTGAACTCAGCTACTCTGGTGGGCGTTGCGTCTAGTCCGAGCTGAACCACCAGGGGAACCGCTTTTGCGCGGTGGCCACCTGTGGGATCCTGCGACGGTGATGTGTGGTAAATAAACATCCCGCAAAGTGGGGCAGGATTTTGCAACCATCCACAGTATCATATATATATATATATCATATTATATAGATTAATAGTGGTTAGTAATATATTATAACCATATCTGGATATCTGGGTAAATTAAAACCTCACTGTTCTCCCGAACCCTGGAATCATGGTTCGTAAGGGGAATCATCCCCAAATAGCCGAACTATTCAAGGCCCTTCCGGTCCAAGCCGCCCCGTGGCAAGGGTGGTGTCTCGTTTGAGAGCAGATTGGGCCATGGCATTCTCGGCATTCTCGGTTTTGCCCATCCCCATGTTGGAACTTATTCGAACCTACGATATTACATCATCCTCTATGAGACCAAGTACAAGGGCCAATGTACTGGTATCAGGGGTTCGATCAAACAATGACTTTTCCATCTCAGGTTTACTCAAGGATCCCAACCTTCATGATCACAGATTCATGGCATGGCACACTGAGAAGCCTGCAACCTTCGACATGACGGATCGAGCAGTTGAGTTGACGACGAGTCGTTTTCAGTTGATGCGAAATGTTTCAGACCTGTATTGCCATAATGTTGTAGTGACTCAGATCGATCCCTTGAAGTTGCATGCAGACTCCCAGAGCCTACTCATCCCATGGAACAACGAAGTTTGGACTGAATTTCCCTCTAAATGGACCCTTGAACAGTTTTCAGGGGGCTTTGGAGGTTGGTCATTTGGCTTGAGATACCTGGAATCTCAAATTGAAGCTTGTGAAGCGCCCCATCGAATCTTGGGTATCGAATCCAACCTTCCCTACGCCACACAATATGCCTTGTCTCATGGAAGTTGTTTGATAGGGAACCCACATGACATGCCGACCAACTTCATCAGCCAGCTTGACCGTAATGCTGTGATTGTGACCCGCATTCAGGAATTGTGCTGGCAACACCAGTTGCAACATATGCCAATCCATTTGTGGACAGTTTCAGCTCCTTGCGTATCATGGACAACAGCTGCCAGTCAGGAGGGATTTTGGTCTCCAGACGGCCTTGCCCTCGCACATGCCATTGCCCAGTTGCGCATTTTCAAGCCTCAGGTTGCCACTTTGGAACAGGTTTCAGGCTTTGAGGGACATACCCAGTTTGGGTTAGCCACACGAATGCTGACATGGGCTGGTTACCACATGATCCACTCAGGGATTTTTGACCTCTCCAATGTCACGCCATGCAGACGTGCACGATGGCTAGGTATCTTAGTTCATGTAGACCAATTGCCCAAGCTCAACATGGAGCAACTCACCGCCTTTCGCTGGCCAAGTGTACATAGCACAGCACGATCATTTGACGCCATCCGGCCAATGTCAGCCGAAGAAGCATTGGAGTTTGAACCATCCGTGCCGGACGCATCGATGTATTTTGACCCCAATTTTCTGCCAGGACGTCATACGGTTTGGACCAAAAAGCAGATCTTGGATTATCACATTCCCAGCATTGACGGCAAGATTCCAACATTCATGTCACGATATGGCCAGCAACACACTTTGAGACCGTATCAACTCACCACCAAGGGTTTGTTCGGCCATTTTCTGCGTAGTGGTATGACCTTCCGTTTTTGGTCACCAGCTGAGATTGCATTGTTGCACGCACAGGCATTCCCCATGATCATTCTCAAACCCAAGACACTTGGATGGGAAACCCTAGGAAACTGCATCAGTACTCCACATGCCATTTTTGCACTTGCACATGCGCTCAATGCCAGAGACAATCTCCACATCAACCCCACGCAGATGGTACAGAATTTCATACACAACAGATTCAAGATTTCCAACTCAGCCATTCAACAGGACCAATTTGCATGGTACCTAGGAACACCAAACCAAGTGACCATCCTTAAGCAGCGTCTCCAATTTTTTACGACCCAATTGGAATGGACAGAAGATGCACAAAATACTTGGCCTGCGGGAACCTTTTTCTCCCCAGTTGATGGTCTCCTCCCACTGGATTGGCAGAAAGAGGATCATGCAAATATCCCTGAGACCATTTCAGAGTCAAGCCAGCCTGCATCCGATGATCCCATTGAAGATGTTGCCTCACAGCCAGACCAGGACTTGCTGGTCATGCCGAAACTGATCCCAGGGGAATATGGAACGATCAAAGTCAGCCCATGTGTCAAAGCCAGAACTTTGCTGACAGTCTGGGAACAGCCACTTTCGCCAACTGATCAAGACATCCAGCACATCGACCAACCAATCAATCAGGCTGGATTGCATCCAAGAACAGTTCTGAGGCCCTTGACAGATCAACCACAGGATCACTCATTGCGAGCAGCCTTGGATACTGCTCCGAAGGACACAGTTATCCCCATTTTGGACCGTTCAGATGTTGACCTCTCTTTGTACGAAGTAGTTGATGGATCCACCTGGCGCCAGATCAGAACTTGGCACCCACAGCTTAGTACCGCCAAGCATGACATCTTTGGAGATTTACATGATGCCTGTGTCTTCCATGGTCGTGTCGAAGTGTCAGATAGGCCATATGAACCAATCCGGCCAGTTCTTTCCGAGAGCCAAATTTTTGCGCTTGAACGTGCTGAATTCACGACATTGGTTCCGAAGAGCACTGACATCTTGATCCTTCACTGCACGGGGGATGGGGAAGCCAGACAAGCATTCCTTCGATGTTGGATGTCAGAGCAGCAAATGACATGGTACCATCAGATTGGCAGACAGTGCAATTTCCAGTTAATAGATGACTATTCATGGCGCCTCATTTTCCGCCCACACCATGACAACCCAACAATGCCAGTACCTTTTTTCAAAGAAGCTCTCACTTGGAGAATTTGGAAACAATGCTTGGCCTCTCTGCAGACGAACTCAGGGTATGACACCATCATCAAGAGGTTGAGTAAGGTCATCATTCGTTGTAATTTTGCCGCATCCACTCCAATTGCTGCCTTCTTGGTTTTGTTCAAACATGTTTATCAGATCTACGGTGAAGGCCAACCAAGCATGATTGCATCCGGCAAACGATGTACCGAGCCTGCCACAGTGAGAGACCTGTTTGACCGATTGCCGAAGTCAGGACCAATTATCATTCACATCTCCCCACCCATGTCGGGAGGGGGGGAACAGAACGCCACCCAACTGCCAAGCAAGATGCAATTCGAGTAGCCCAAGCTGGCATTGCAAATTTGTTCCTTGAACATGGACTTGACCTTCCAGCAGTCACCACATCCACTACCAAAATTTTGGATTTTGCAGGGTTGCCCAGAATCCATAGTTTGCTCCAGCTTGACTCCACCGCGGGGATGAGACGCATGTTTCAACAGTTGTGCCAGGCTGCCCAGATTGAGCTTCCTCAGAATGTTTCCAAGTTGCACCTTGCGGAAGCAAAAATGAAGAAAGTCCGTACCCATCAAAACAATCGCCATCACCAAAACATTGATGTCAATCTCTACCAATTGGAAGACGGTTTCTTCCTCAACCATGATGATACCCCCGCCCCAGTCAACTCACAGTTTTCCTGGCACGCATCAGGTGTTTGTTTGATGTCATCTTTCATTGCCACAGACCTCCTAGCCACCACCACGGAAAGATCACCGGATGAGTTGGCAATCTATGTTGTGGGGGATTTCGCTATTCCCCCTGCTGTGGACGATCGTGGTCGCAGAGTGCTATTGAATGGTAAACTCATTCAATTAGGCCAACGAAAGATACACCCACCAGCGCCCAATGCAGTCGACCTGGACTCATCCAAAACCCAAATCATGGCAGTAACACTCTGGCAATCGGATTTTGATGAACAAATGTGGGAACGACTCTGCCAATCCCCGGTCAAAACAACTAAGGCCCTGTTCGCCCTCGAGGGGTACCAAGAGCTCTTAGGTAAACCATGGGGTCGATCGTTCCGTTGCAAGGGTCTCCCAGTTGAGGCATCCAGGGCGGACAGTATCCAGTTTCACGCTGAATTCACGATGGGGCCGCGTCTGCAGTCATTACTCAAACGTTCGGGGTTCAACAAAGTGTTCATGACCCCAAAATGCCCCCAGGGTACCCCTGATGAAAATTGGCGAGTAATATGGCTACCCCTCCAACCCAGCCAAATCGAGAGTAAATCAGCGGCCCTGACTGGGGCAGCCGGGTTGGTCCGTGGGACCAAATCCATAGGGCTCAGAGTCGAGGCGGGGGCATATCAGCAAGCATGGCAGAAGCTCAAGCCCGACCAAGCACCTCCGGATGGCCGCATCTTGCCGTTGACATACCGAGTACAGCCACTTCCGGCAGGTACCAACAAAGAAATTTTGCTGGCCTGGGCCTCCACTTATGATTGGAATATCAAGCCATTGCGTCCGGTAGGCGCCAAGCAATGGTTGATCTGTAGTGACAGCCCACCGCCACCACTGCTGATGTTCAACTCTCAGCCGCTCTTAGCCCAGCAGGTGATCAACAAGCCACCAGCACTTTCCTCAGCCATTGCAGCAGGACCTCGACCGAGAGCCCCGATCAAACAGGACAAATCCAATTCGCAAGCAGCCATTTTCAAGTCAGGTGATCCGCACCTAGATCCTTGGTCCCAAAAGCCAGTGACCCCTGCCACAGTTAGTACTGCACCTCCAGGACAGACCACATCCAAACCAGCAGTACCTCAACCGCCACGCACCACAGACGGACCCATCAAGGAGATGTTCCAGCAGCAGGACACCAGAATCCTCGCCATTGAGACCGCCATGAACCAATTCCAATCTGCACAACAGCAACGAGATGCCGAATCAGACAAGAAGATCCACCAGCTAAACCAGACCTTGTCACAGCACATGACCATGACCAGCACCAATTTCGAGCAGCTCTATGGAGAGCAAAAAAGCATGTCCCAGAGCATTGCCATTGCCCTGCAGCGCCAAGATGAGCGCTTAGCCAACTCCATGGATGAACTCAAATCGCTTTTCTTGCAGACAAGAGGGATCAAACGTGCCAGTGCTCCGGCTGATGAGATGGATGAACATGAATGACACCAGCGGCCGCCCACAAGACCTCTTGCATGCCAAAGCATAATTAGCACCGGATCACATCCCAATGATGTGGGACACAACTCTATCAATTTTGATTGGACTTGCTTGCCACTAACAATGTGTTGTTCTCTCATTGCCATTCTGGTATTTCAGCCATGTCATCGGTTAAATCATCGCCACACTCCAGATGCATTTAGGACGTGTCTAAATTTTGCCCAGAACGAAGAGAGCACTGTGACCAACACAGTTCCTGCAAGCTGTCAGATCCAACCTGATCCCAAAGGGTTTTTGTCCATAACAAAAGAAAAATGTGATCCGATGACACCCTTCAAGCGAAGCCTTGTAGTTCCTGCCATAACCCACTATAGATGCCATCCGATGAATGGAGTCAGAGTAGGTGAAGCTTGCAATCCTGGCCCGCATTGCCAGCCACCCAACCCAACTGATAGCCCAGTTCATCAAGTTACCTGTGTGGTAACCAATCCAACAAGTGTATACCGGAAAACACCGGAGTTAGTCGATTTGGCGGCTGATCTACTCATTTTGAGTGAGACTTCTGCAACTCAGGCAGTCCAGGCCATTGAAGGCCAGGCACTACGAACGAAAGGGTACCACAGCGCCTGGGGACACCCAGTGCCGCCTCAGTTATCCTCAGCATCCGATGACTCCTTACGAGGTGCAGCTGCAGGTGTCTCAGTACACAGCAGATACATGTGCCGTAATTCACATCATCCTGACCATTCAGACTGGTTTTACTCCGGTCGATGTCAGACAGTTTTTGTCCAGTTTCCCACCATAGAAGTGAAAGTTTGCAATATGTATGGCTTCCCAGCCTCAACAGCATTCGCAAAGGGCAGAACAAATTCCTTGTTCGAGCATGTCATCCAAACCAGCCGCACCACCACCCATGCCACCATGATCTGTGGAGATTTTAACCACCACCCAGACCAACTTGATGCTATGCAGATCCTACGAAGTCTTGGCTTTCGCACTGTAGAGGAACTTCATTTTGACCTCACAGGCCAAACGCTACCACACACCTTTGGCACATCCACCAAAAATGATGTTTGCATTTTGTCTCCCACGCTTGCGAGTCTCGTGACCCATGTTTGGGTTGATGATTCCAAAAGATTTGCTGGCCATAATCCATTGGTTTTTCAGCTCCAATTGCCAGGCCATGAAATTTGCACGACACACTGGCAAATGCCGACTCCATGGATCAACCTCAGCCCCAATAGGGATTTTGTCGCAGATTTTTATCAACCAATTTATAACCACAATGGCGATGCCAATGAGCCATTGTCAGACACAGACCCTTTGCAGATTTGGACAGGCAGAGTTGAATCCGCAGTGCATTCAGCCCTTAAAAAACAGCATGCACTCATGCCAGACCAACAACCATGCGACGGCCTGCCAAGAAAGTATCGGGGACGATGCCAACCACGAACTATTTCCAAACAGCCACTTCCCAAATCCATTAAGCCTGCATGGACTTCGCATTACACACCACAGTCCGACCAACCCAGTATGAAACTCAGACATTGGACCAGACAGATACGTCGAATCCAATTGCTGAAAGAAAGACTCAATAATACTGATGTCATTAATCTTGCAGATGAAAATCTTTTCCAACAACTGACCCAAGAATGGGCAAAAATCCTTGCAGCTGCGGGTTTTTACAAAAATTTCTCCTATTGGATATTCCAACACCCTGAACTTCACCCCATGCCAGAGGGCCTCCCATCGGCTACTTATTTGTACACCATGGAACAGCTGCTCAAGCATCAGACAGATGATTTATCCCATGCACTGCAAGACAAAGCAAAACGCCATGCTGAATATTTGCAGCAACAGGACCTCCGACGCTTTGGTAAGCGAATGGCATTTAAATATCTCAGGGAACCTTCCCCCGGGTTAATTCAGACAGTTGAAAGACATCGCACCACCACTGCCAATGAGAAATCTCCGTTGCAGTTCGGTTTAATCACAGTCACATCACTAGACGAGGTGCCATGGGACCTTTTAAGAACTGTACAGATCAATGGCCATGACGCAACAATCGTAGACGTCCAGGGAGCTGACATTGAGCTGATGCTCACAGATCCACCTGATTCATTGCCACCACCATATAACCTTACCCAGATAATCACCACTTCGGATCCACAACAGGTCAGTGATGAACTGTCCCAATATTGGAACCAATTTTGGCAAAGAGACACGCCTGACCAACAGAACCATATCCATTAGTGGCCACAATTCCAACAAATCCTTGAGTTAATCCCCCAACATGAGACCATTTCCATCACCATGACCAATTTGCAAGATTGGCTGACAGCCATTAAAGCTGTTAAGTCCACCACAGCCCGTGGCAGTTGCGGCTGGTCCGCAGACGAGCTCAAGTCCCTGCCGGACATTTGCATCCGTGACCTGATGTTTGTCATGCACAACAACTATGGGGATGGTTTTCCCAAATGGCAGATGGATTCCAGAGTGTTGCCTGTGTCCAAGCAGCAAGGAGCCATTTCTCCCAAAAGCACCAGACCCATAACTGTTCTCCCACTAATTTATCGAGTCTGGAGTCGGGTGTTGGCCCGTAAGATACTAGATGTTTGGGGCTCCCGCCTTCCTCGGGAAATAACCGGATTTGTCCCAGGCCGTCAAGCTTCAGATCAGGTCTACCGACTCCAGCTTCAGTTTGAAGCTGCGGCGCATGGATTTAGTAGCCACCAGTGGGGCGGCATCACTCTTGATATAGTTAAGTGTTTTAATGCTGTGCCGGTGGCACCTTTGCGAGAGATTTGCATTCGGTTGGGGATCCCAGCCTCTTTTGTGAACAGATGGATTTCATCTTTAAGCCGCTCCACGCGCCATTGGCAAGTCAACGGACAACTCTTTCCAGTGCCCGAAGCCACCACAGGCGTTCCGGAAGGCGATAGCCTTTCGGTCACAGCAATGTTGGCCATTAACCAGTGCTGGACAGCCATGGTCAAGCAACCCAACATTTGGCTGCATGCATATGCGGACAACTGGTCATATAACACCAATGACCCCACACGACATTATGACACCCTTCAACGCCTGCTGAGATTTGCCCAGTCTCTTTCCCTGACCATTGATTGGCATAAGACATGGAGCTGGTGCACAGATATTTTACACAAGAGAGCATTACAGGCGGCAGCCAGCCAATTGCTCCCAGATCAAAATTCCCTTCAACATGTCAACCACGCCCGAGAGCTTGGATACATCATGCATTATCGCCTTGCACCCTTTAGGGGAACGCATAAAGAAAGACATGAAGCCGCGCTCAAAAGGCTCAGAAAACTCCAACATGCCGACTACTCATTGGAAGACAAGTCCCACATGGCCATTTCTTCGGCGTTAGCCAAAGCCCTTTTTGGAGTACACATGTACCAATGCGGTGAAAGGTATTTCACACAGTTGCGGTCAGCCACTGCACGAGCCCTTGTAGGAGATCACCATAATGTGCAGTCCTATGTTGCTTGTTCCTGTTTGACGCGACGCAACTGTGACCCAGAATTTCACACCATTGTCCAAGCATTGAAGTGCGCCAGACATTTTTTGCTGTGGGCTTCACCAGAAGAATTTTCACTTTTCATGCAGCTTGCAGTCCAGACCAACATCCGAGCAGCCCATGTCATAGGACCGGCCATGGCCTTTACTGCATATCTTTCTAAGATAGGTTGGACCCTAAATAAGCAAGGTGACTTGTTTACCACTTTTGGTGCCACCTTTAACCTGTGTAACAGTAACTTGGAAGATATACTGACAGCTGCCGAAGAAGACTGGATGCGAAATGTGGTTTTAAGTATTTCCAACCGAAGAGGTATGACCTCTATCCCATTGCCATCACGTCGAAGGACATGTGCAGCTTTAGCCAAGCTGCCAAAATCTTCTCAGCCCATAGTTGCCATTGAAATGACAGCGGGATTCATGACAAATTACCAGAAACATCAATTTGCACAAGATCAGACAGAGAACTGCGAGTTGTGTGGGGACCTAGATTCAGTTCCTCACCGTATCTTGCATCGCGCAGCCACTGAAGTTGTCCGAGCACCGCATCAGGCAGCTATCAATTTTCTTCATGAATATGATGACATCCACACATTGCTGCCACTGGCATATGCAGACCCGGAAGTTGATTTTTGTAAACTTTTGCTTCATACTATGCCTTGGCCGGAAGTTTTCCATCCCACGCGCTACCTGCCAGAATTTATTTTCACTGATGGCTCTTGCAAACACCCAGAGGCGGTAGAAACACGTTGGGCGTCGTTTGCAGTGGTTTACCCACACATGGATTTGACTCAGCTTGCGATCACACATCAAACAGATGCCCATTGGCTTTTGCATCATGCATTCACCACAGCCGCAGTAGGACATGTCCAGGGGCGCCAAAATGTTCCGAGAGCCGAACTCACTGCATCGGATGTCGCACAGGAAATGAGGACCAATGCCATTTTAGTGACTGATAGCCAATATGTAATTGACTCACATGAACTAATCAAGGCCACACCTGAAATACGCATGTTGCATAAGAAAACTAATTTTGACCTCCTCCGGAAGTTGCATAAACTGTTTTGGGAAGACCGATATCATTTGCCAGTTTGCAAGGTTAAAGCCCATCAAGCTTTGAACATTGGAGTGCCAGATTTTCAGCTGCGACAGGGAAATGCGGTAGCAGATCTTGCCGCCAACCTTGCACATGTTAACTTGCATCAACCTTTGACGCAACAACTTGATGAGCTTCGGATTCACCAAACATTCATGGATGAACATTTGCATTTACAACTGGTTTTGCGATCAGACCTTTCGTTTATGCGCTCGCGATTGTTGAAAGAGGACCCAGTTTGCATGGACCCAGATGAGAAAATAAACCAATTAATACAATGGTCTGTTCAACCTTTTCGAATATTTCGGATTCCATTAGAGCTACATTATATTGTACACGCCAGCCGCTGGGGTACCAGCTACACTGCCACATTAGTCGAATGGATCAGCACTTTGGAATGGCCACTTGAACTTGACAACGCAAGACCACCTATTGGAATAACATGGGTAGAGTTAGCTGTTAATTTTTTGTTGCTTTCCCAAAGATCGATCCCCATCAACATTCGGGAGAATGGCATCAGTAACTACAAGAACAATGAGGACCACGAGGGCTTTGATGTCAAGGCCTACAGTTTTACATCTATGGTGAACTCTTTCAGAGACAGTTTGGAGCACCTTCAATACCTAGCACAAACACCAATTCTGCCAACCATGTCACCTACTAAAGTCAAATCTATTTGCCTGCTGGGATGTGGACACTTGAAACAGGGAATACCCTGCCGCCCGAGAATGCTGAAGCAAAAGGAAACACTGGACGTTTTGACCAATTTTCCGAAACCAGACGAAACTGGCCAGCCACAATCATTTTGGAATCACCCGATGATACCTGGCGCAGATCCTGTCATTTCACCCAGTATCGCTACGCCTGCAGACAACACGTTAGCAGCCAGAAACCGTCGTTACCACCAACGACGTCGTGAGATTAAGAGGGGAAGAACCGAGTGAACCAGTTTTGAAATTTAGGTCATCATCTTGTATTGGTCTATTTCACTGAGGTGTTGCTGCCCACTTTCCCTGAATTAATCTCAGGTGCCGAGAACTTTGGGCCGGTCGTGCTCTGCTTGCGGGGGTACGGCCGGCGCTTGGGAAGATGGGTAGCCGAACTATTCAGGTTAGTGAGATATTGTAATTTACCCATATATATATATATATATACAATGTGAGGCCCCCCAGTTATAAGTTGGTTTAGATTCGCCCCAGTAACTAGTTCGTTATTTGCGTACCATGTTTACCAGTTCGTGAAATTGGAGTTATTAGTTCACCCCAACTTTTCACGCGTTCGTTATCACGGGGGCTGATCCATCCTTGGAGCCTTGGATCTTAATCCCCATCAGGTGGAAGAATATGAATGTTGGGATCACACTCCCAAGTCATCCCAAATCTAAGAAAAAATGTGAGCCCCCAAGACTTTGGCCAATATCATAAATCCTGGCTTAGCCTAGTTCTAAACCAACTTGCTGAGGGTTGCTCCAACCCCATGTAGGTAAATGATAGCAACACAGGCGGAAAATGTACTTAGGTTCTGCCTTTGGTCAGTAGATTAAGTTCACCAGCTGTGAAAAAAAAGCGAACTTGTCATTCGATATAGTCAGCACAGTTATGATGCTAGTGAGCCATAGGTAGCACTGTTTGAATCCAAAACTTACCAATTGATGGGCAAAAACATTGGTCGCTATCCCTACAAGTATAGCCCTTAACAGTTTTAAATGGATATAAACGGGATTATAACTCCTGTAACTAAGGTCAAACAAATCATGAAACAAGCCAGTTTTACATAAATATGTTACTATGATATAACGAATGATCTAGCAATCTAGCATGATCTATTATGAACTAGATCATGTATTTATGGCCATATTAGTTATAGCCACTACCCATTTATATCCATTTTTAATAACTGTTATATTTGCCAGTTGAACTAAGATTATCTAGTATCTGCAAAATATCATATATATAGTAACATGATGTAATCCTATGTTAACATTATGATATAATCTAGTATGAAACCATATATAATTCCATGAACATAGCTATGTATGGATATTCTAGTATAATATAGGAATGTCATTGGTTTATGTTGATATTCCTATGAAAACATATATATATATATCTTATATTTACCAGTTAACAAACACATTGTAACTCCCCATGCCAACCAGTTTGACGGTCCACCAGGATTGCACCTTCGCACATAGTCTCGATGAGTTGCGCGCCACAGACAAGTGACTTGGAATGTCAGCGCCAGCACTAAGAAAAGGGTCCCATTTCGCAAAAAAATCACGGATTTCCATGAGATTTAACCATGGGATTTCACGGATTCAATGGGATGGATAGGAGTGAAGGATCACTTGGGTTACATAACTACAATTTCACTAGGATTTGTGGTAGATATACACCTTATAATGATACATCCGTTTTTTATCCATAGTTAAGGGTTAAAAAACAACTTTTTGAATGGGGGACACCACCTTATAATCCCCGTACCTTCATGAAGGTATGATCCAACAAATACCACACCGTGCAGATATTCCCGGTCATTGCCCACTATCACTTATTAGCTACAAGTTATTCTCCATTTCCATTTTGTCTGATGGGTATGGTAAAAAAACACACAATCCATTGGTTACAACATCCTTTTCCCTATTCAAGCTCATAAAAGTTGCATTTTTTGAGGGTAGCCCAGTTTTTTCTCTGATATTCCCGGTCAAGAAACTGAACATTTTTTCGGACGGTCCAGTCCTTTGGACAATTTGGACTGGTCCTGCCATTTCGCTACTTCCTATAGAAGTGGTTGATGACTATGGGTCAAGTATGGTCAAGTTACCTATGAAATTGCCAGAAATCACTGGGTATAACCATTAAATATTCATTAAATACCATTCACCTGCTATTTTATGCTGGGTTTACCATTTGGGTACCATTCGGTGAAATGACCAACTAACCATATATGAATATCAGTGGTTGGTGATTAGTCCAGGGATTATACTAACCAATATATTAGGGAATATCACAATATATTAGGGGAATCCCGTTCTTCACCAAGCATTCTTCGACGGGACGACGTGGAACAGCTTTTGAACGTTGCTCCCTTTTTTCCTCGTTAAGGACTTGCCTCACTGACTGATTGGTTGATTCTGCGAGTTGGACTCAGTGGTTTTTGTTGAGGTTTACTGCTTCTTATAGCCTGGAATGAATAGGGATATAAAATGAGGTTAAAAGAATGCCATAAACTAGCAATTTGGTTGTGGTTTATACCACCTATAAAGATTTTGATGACTGGGGGATGGTTTATTATTCTATACCCTCTGGCTATTTAACAGTTCGCCATGGAAAATGGTCCATTGATAGAGGATTTATGATTATGATTTACCTACAGGGTGGGGCCCCATAGTTAGCTAAGTTGGTTTACAACTCCAATAAATATGGTTTACCGTTTATGGTACGCAAATAACGAACTAGTTACTGGGGCGAATCTAAACCAACGTTCACATCACTGGGGGGCCCCATTTACTATATCCAAAATGGTGATTTTCCAGTTTGCTACGTTAAATATCCAAACGGGACATGGATTTGCCATCCCCATGGATCCAGCCGTACCTTCTGAAAGGAAGTGTAACTGGGCTATGATGACTAGCTCCTCGGGGAACCGCCGTACCTTCTCAGTGGCCATGGATCCTCTTTGGGCATGAAATACGAATGTAGCAACCGGTATTTCATGGGAAGATATGGGAAGATCAGCGAAGATCAGCAGGTTCTACAAGACCACGATGTGTTGCTTCTATTGCGTGGAAGCCCAGGAAAGTGGCCGATCGCCAGTTGGGCTTCTTGGGGAAGCCCTGAACCCATGATTTTTTATCATGTTTTACCGTCTGGTAATTTAACAGTTTGCTATTGAAAATGGCCCATAGAAAGTTCGTTGATTTACCCATTAGAAAAATGTGATTTTCCAGTTCGCTATGTAAACGTTTACCAGAGGGTAGTAAATCATTATAATGGATAATTTTAATAAAATGGTACCCCTATTTCAGGAAACCTCCAAATGTGTCCAGTTTTTTTGGTACAAAACATTCCCAACATGGTTACTAGATCCCAAAAATGTCTATGGTGCTGGAATATTCACCAACATTTACCCCATAAATGAGCCAGTTTTGTAGGTAAATATTTCAGCACCATGGAGCATATGGGGATGCCTTGAAGAAAAACCTGTCGTGGCTTCCGAGAAAGTTTCATCCCGGAATGGCCGAGAGTCTCCAGTGAGGGATGAGGTTTCCTAAGCCATGGGGGTACCCCAACATGGAGGGTTGGTAAAAAAATCATGGAAAATCCGAACAGAAAATGGATGATGGCTGGGGGTAGCCATGGGTAGCCACATTTCAGGAAACCCCCATATGGTTTTTCCATGTGCTTCCATGTGTTTAATCATGTGTTAAACCATGTGTTTAACCATGTGTTTCCATGTTTTAAAAAAGCGTTAGATGACACGAGGGGAATGCTGTTAGCTAAGTGACTTCGATTCGTGGTCCTGTTAGCTGACGACTATCTGACTAGGCTGAGGGGATGATTTTTTTTTGACACAGAGTGGTGGAGAACGCACCAGGAATGAGTTCACGAGCTTGAAATTCAAAACAATAGGAATGGAGGGGACCAAAACATCCAAAGTACTGCAGATTGACGGGGTACCCGGGTACGAGTCACCTCGAATGGTATCAAATGGCGTTTGTTTTGGTGGTTTCCATGTTTTGAACCTCCATATCGCAATCAGATATCAATCAAGATTGTTCCCAACCAGGTTTTTATGTGAATCGATGACGAAGCAGATCTTACATCCTTGATCCATCTTGATCCCTTGTCCATTTCGACCGATGTTTGACCGATGGCCAGACTATGGAAGCTGCAAGCTTGGTGAACTCTGTCGCCATGCCCATTCCAAGGAAGAACTAAGGACGGGAGAGTGGCGTGGCTGGCTGGCTGGATTTGGATGGGGCCCCCGTTGACGTGATGTGAACGTTGGTCGAAAAAAACACCATGAATACTATATATAGTTATCAAAAGCTATATCTACCATAAACCATAGAATTCAGCCACAGCCGTATCTCAACTCTATCAATCTCACGTTTGCTGTCAGACTTCCCTACCACTCCGATGAATGGATTGGATGGTAGCCTTGCGCTGAAACTGTTGGCTTGTTTTGACTCGGATGGTTCACTACATACTCTACGGACAGGAGTCGGGAAAGTGGACGAAAGTCTACCTAGCGTGTCACAGCTCTGAGGTTGGAGATGTTGTCATTGAAAAGCGGGGTGAAACTCCTGAGACTTTCCAAGTATATGTCCTGAAACAAATCGGTGCTGGCTCCTCTGGTGTGGTGCCGGCATCATGGGCAGCGCAAGTCCATGGCGAAAAAAAAACACGGCCTCTCCAAGGAGGCCTCGCAGTCGTTCGAACTTCGAAACCAAGCTGCCAGCATGGGTTCGTGAACTCATCCAGATGGCTGTTCGCCTAAGGCTTTGTTGCAGGTTGGTGAGAAGCTGATATTATCAATATGCGATAAGGCAACAAAGAATATGCAATAAACTGATATTATCTGATATTATTATTTATAATATGCAATAAGGATCCTCTGATCAGTTTATAAATGTGGCAACCCTCTCCAAGCAGGACTCGTTCCTGATGTTGCTGCGAGCGTTTTTTGGTGGGTCCATCTCCTCAGGTAGCTGAGCCATGTACCACTTTGCCAAGCGCCCTGTGTTGCTCTGTGATTTAGTCAAAAGAAATTGGTGGCAAGTCAAACACAGTATCACCATATATCACCATATAAATATCATGGGATTATTGCAGGCCAAAACTGCTGGAGTCAGCTTTCTCCAGCTGATTTAATGCTAAGATCCAGACGAGCTGGATGACTGTCGGTTAGATGACAGAAAAATAGCAGCTGCTGGCTGCCGGCAACAGGCTCCGGCTCCAACTACCCCCATCATATTCCAAACCTCAATAGCTTTGGGTCACTTGGATCTCTCTCTCTCTCTCTCTCTCTCCCTCCCCCTGAGCAAGTTTTGTTCTGGTTTGATTTGGGCAGAGTTCTGGTTCCAGTGGGTCAGTTTTAAATCAGTAATCTCAAATTCTCTAGAATGCGTGCCCCACAGTTTTGTTGGTTTCATTTCACCTATGCAACCAGGATGCTAGTTCGATGATGGTTAAATTCCTAGGAATTTCCCGGGATTTCCAGAGTTTGGCATCGTCTGTTTGGGGGGTTGCTATACACTATGGATCACCATGGTAATCCGTAGTAAACGTGGCTAGTTCGACCAGCAGAAGCCCATCGAAGAGCCGGGGCCCTCCAGGAGTCTTCCGGATGTCCAGGGTTTGCCTGAGAGTTTAGCGTGCGCCCTGCTGATCGAACAGAGTGCCTCGACATAGCTGGAGAGGGGTGGACCTTGCATACAGTTTTAGGATGTTTTAGGTATATCTATCTTGAATTACGAAGACCTGACCTCACCGCGACCTCACTGGAATGATGATTAATTAATAAGGGCAACTATTCCAGCCTCACTTTATTTCAGGTTAGTGAGTTTTTGTTCTCCATAGATACCATAGATACACACACACACAAGGTGGTGCCCCAATTGCTTAGTTAAGTTGGTTGAACTAAGTGGGCTGAGGAGAAATTATGCTAAATACATCCAGCTTGATTGGTTTCAAAATATACACAAGTTGTAACCGGCGGGGGGGACCACCTTGCGTATATAAGTTAAAGATAAATATTGACTGGTGAATTGTAGATTGACTTTCTTATGTTTTTCCATGTATGGCTATACATGGAGGAAAATCTTTGAGCGTGGACATGTAGCCAGGAAAGATTCGCTGGAAGTGGGATTGAATATGACTCAACATGATTTGAGCTTATGTGCATCGACCATTTGGATAGCTAAAGACAGAACATGACCAACTTTGTCGGTCCTGCCGTACCTGTATGCTATGTTCTCATTTGAGCCATACCGTGCCACACCGCAATTTCCCACTAACTCCAACTAAAAGTCGGTCATAAATAGAGGCACGAGTCACCTATCCCAATTTTCAAGCTTTTCACCTTGTCCAATACCTATCGCTGTTGCATTGGGTTCTATCTAACAACGATTGGTGTTTGCTATTTTTTGGTTTGGTTGCAACTCACGAAAATTGTTGTTGTTTTTTAAATAAATAAACTAAACGATTTTCATATTTGTTCCATGGCCGCAACTCATTATCGTGTCTCATCCAGATACAATCGTTCAATCATGATCCCGTGTTCGGATTTTTGGAGCTTTCCGTTTCGTCATGTGGAAGCCCGCCAGTCATCATCCATGTCATGGATGATCACTTTAGTATTGAAACCGTATCCATGGATCAACATGATGTAACAATATCATCCATATATGTTTTTTTTGTATAATTATATCATAAGTTCATTTAAAACCCATGTCACTCATACATATATGTGGGTAAATTATAACGACCTCACTGTTCTCCCGAACCCTGGAATCATGGTCTATGTCAGGGAAATCATCCCCTTTTATGGCCGAACTATTCAGGTTAGTCTTAAATATTATATAATTCACCCAGATATATATACATATATATATATATACACATAAATATTATAGTTTACCCAGATTCACCCAGAAATCATCCATGTAAATTCCAAAGAAATTAGGATTTTTTTTCCATGACAAACTGGTCGAACTCTTCGCCATATCGTTGCCAGATGGACGCACAGGAGATTCTCGGGTGTGAGCCTCAGGGCCTCGGCAGTGAAAAGATGGTGATTTCATGGGATGATTCAATGGGGATTTAAGGGGATATAGTCTGATAAAGTATCTTCTATATAATTATATATATAATGTTTTTAGGAGATATGAGATATCATATATATATATATATTTAGCATATTATATATATATATATACCCGTTGGATTTGGATTGTCCCTTACATTTTGGAAGGGGCCGACCCTGTTCTAAATGATTTATATATAGGCATTTTGTAGTTACAATGAGCACCCTAACCGGGGCATTTTGTAACAGGACACCTAAAAGGCAAAGTTGTACATTTTGAAGTGTTCATTTTGTAAGAGTTTTGTGGGGCCAACTCATTCTATAAGACCATCGAGTTTGTTTGTTTGAGGCTTTTTGTAAGCTCAAGATACTGTTAAACATTATCAGGGTGTGCAATGATATTTTGTAAGGAGATGTCGTCAAGAGTAGAAGAACCATTTTGTAAGAATATATGTCTTTTAGGCATTGATACAAATTATTGTTCAATGAAATTATACTTGTTGATGAAAAACCAACTTTATCCATGAGTTTGTTTTAGGTTTTTGGATTCCAAAACCAAAAAACAAAGACCCTCTCGAGGAAACCAATAAAAACAAAAAACTAAGGTAACACCAAAAATCCAACTTGTTTGGCTGAAAACATCTTTTCTGTTTCAATAGTTTTGCTCATTATCCAAATTACATGTGATCTGCACAAATTATAGCGAGGACAGCCGAGGCAACGAGGCAGGTTGCAGGAATTAGCGAGGTCAGCCCTTAATTTGCTCATCAGAATTAGCCGACCTCGACGAGGTAGCCTTGCATTGGTTCTGTTGCATGCTTGGGCTTGGCTAGAAAAACTTTTTTGGGGGTCAGAGGCCGGTCAGCAGGCAAGGAAGGAAAAACAACTTTTCAGGCCCCAAAAAGTTTTATTTTCTATCGCCAGAGGCCGGTCAGCAGGCAAGGAAGGAAAAAACACTTTTCAGGCCCCAAAAAGTTTTATTTTCTATCGCCAGAGGCCGGTCAGCAGGCAAGGAAGGAAAAAAAACTTTTCAGGCCCCAAAAAGTTTTATTTTCTATCGCCAGAGGCCGGTCAGCAGGCAAGGAAGGAAAAAAACTTTTCAGGCCCCAAAAAGTTTTATTTTCTATCGCCAGAGGCCAGTCAGCAGGCAAGGAAGGAAAAAAACTTTTCAGGCCCCAAAAAGTTTTATTTTCTATCGCCAGAGGCCGGTCAGCAGGCAAGGAAGGAAAAAAAACTTTTCAGGCCCCAAAAAGTTTTATTTTCTATCGCCAGAGGCCGGTCAGCAGGCAAGGAAGGAAAAAAAACTTTTCAGGCCCCAAAAAGTTTTATTTTCTATCGCCAGAGGCCGGTCAGCAGGCAAGGAAGGAAAAAAACTTTTCAGGCCCCAAAAAGTTTTATTTTCTATCGCTAGAGGCCGGTCAGCAGGCAAGGAAGGAAAAAAAACTTTTCAGGCCCCAAAAAGTTTTATTTTCTATCGCCAGAGGCCGGTCAGCAGGCAAGGAAGGAAAAAAACTTTTCAGGCCCCAAAAAGTTTTATTTTCTATCGCCAGAGGCCGGTCAGCAGGCAAGGAAGGAAAAAAAACTTTTCAGGCCCCAAAAAGTCTTATTTTCTATCGCTAGAGGCCGGTCAGCAGGCAAGGAAGGAAAAACAACTTTTCAGGCCCCAAAAAGTTTTATTTTCTATCGCCAGAGGCCGGTCAGCAGGCAAGGAAGGAAAAACAACTTTTCAGGCCCCAAAAAGTTTTATTTTCTATCGCCAGAGGCCGGTCAGCAGGCAAGGAAGGAAAAACAACTTTTCAGGCCCCAAAAAGTTTTATTTTCTATCGCCAGAGGCCAGTCAGCAGGCAAGGAAGGAAAAAAAACTTTTCAGGCCCCAAAAAGTTTTATTTTCTATCGCCAGAGGCCGGTCAGCAGGCAAGGAAGGAAAATTACTTCACTTCGAATGATCCCCACCATGGCATTTATACATTTTCTTACTGGCAAATCTTCTGGCATTCTATCTGACATATCTTCTGGCATTCTATCTGGCATATGTTCTGGCATATCTTCTGGCATATCTTCTAGCATTCTATCTGGCCGTTGAGGTCCGGCAGTGCCCACTGGGATCTGGATCGCGGTTGAGGTCCGGCAGTGCCCACTGCGATCTGGAAGTCGCGGTTGAGGTCCGGCAGTGCCCACTGCGATCTGGAAGTCGCGGTTGAGGTCCGGCAGTGCCCACTGCAACCTGGAAGTCGCGGTTGAGGTCCGGCAGTGCCCACTGAGATCTTGAGCTCGCGGTGGAGGTCCGGCAGTGCCCACTGCGATCTGGCGCTCGCGGTGGAGGTCCGGCTGTGCCCACTGGGATCTGGACTGCGAGGAGGAGGAGGCGGAGGAGATGGAGGAGGAGGATGCGGAGGCGGAGGAGGAGGAGAACAGCTCTGATAAAATCTAACAACCCTCACCTGGCAGGTGGGGAAAAAACTTTTCAGGCCCCAAAAAGTTTTATTTTCTATCGCCAGAGGCCCGCTTCGTGGGTTGACGGCTGCAGAAGCAGTAGGATTCAGAGTTGCCCCAGAAGAGCATTGCATCTCTGCGATAACGTCAGAGATGTCACCACCCAAGCGCAAGAAGCGCAAAGACCGATCAGACTCAGATTTAAAAATCCCTGCAAGAGACCGTGGATCGTGGAAAAAAACTTTTCGGAAGCTGAAAAGTTTTTTCCTTGGGGTTGGACCCTGGAAAGAAGTTAACGAGGTAAAGCCTTAATTTGCACCTGCAAATTAACGAACGAGGACAGTAATCATTGGGAACAAATTAAGACACGAGGGAGACGAGGTAAGAATTAAATTAAAGTAATTTGACCAGATGTGATGATTTAGAGACTTTTTTTTGCTTGGACTGCTTTTGGAGGCCAACTTTTGGTTCTCTAAAAGTGTTCCTTATCCTTGAATTTATTTCATTCACTCATCTTAATATAACTTTCCGAACTGCATTTTACTGCGTATTCTCCAGTATTTTTCAATGACACGCTTTTCATTCACAATATATATAATAATATATGTCAACAGCAGGGTACCCTCCAGTGGCTTCAAGGTAGGCCCTGGAGGGGCCGCTTACCATGTGTATATATATATATGTGTAATATATACATGTATGTTCATTTCAGGACTGTTTCCATCATCTTAACCCCAATGTTTTCACGGATCTTCACCTTCGTATTGAAACACCGGGACCACAATATGGGTGAAATCTCTAAATTTCTGATGTTCAATCCACAGTATTGGACAAAGCCTCAATATCTGATGGTTGAAACCATTGAAACCCCTATGAAAACCAGGATTCCCTCACTTTTCATGGAGCCCAGCCTGATGGTGGACCCTGGTGTGGTTTGCAGATCTTTATGTTTACAGGAGGGTATGAATATCACATCATTTTCCGTATGAAGTAGACCAAAAACCAAAATCCCATAAATATTTCATGATATGGCCCGGCTGATATCCCATGATATCCCACAACTTTCTAAATGGGTTTCCGAGCTATAGTTGTCAAACCCCGCAATCCCTATCTACATCATTGTTTTCATCCGATCTCCGCATCAAACGGCCACAACAACTGATATTCCCATAATATGGGTACATACGTCATATTCAACAAAACACATACTTGCATTCTGTTATTTCATATTCCCAGCTTATGTACTCAATTATGTACCACAATTAATGTTCCAAATGAAAGTGAAGAAAAACCATCCTCCATAGGGGAATATACGGGAAAATTGTAGCATGATCGTTGTTGATTGGATATGAAATGGGAATATGTTAAAACCAATGATTGTCCATATTGTTCCCCAACCGTATGCCCTCCTCGTATCGATATGGGCAACATATCATTCTAGCCAACAGTTAATTTGTTTGATATGAATATTAATGATATATTAATTACCGCAACCAATATATGGTATCCCATTTCGTATCCCCATAATACCCTCCAGTACACAAACACAGCTTTGGAAACTGTACCATCCAGTTCGATGAATTACCTCTTAAACATTTTTTTCATAAGATCAATGATGTTTATATTCTCCATATATAACTGGATTTTTTCCATATGGTGGTTTCCTAAAATTTTCAGGTACCCCTAAATAATCCACTGGTTGGTGGTTTGGAACATTTTTCCATATATTGGGAATAATATATACATATGTAATCCCAACTGACTTTCATGTTTTTCAGATGGGTAGGTCAAGCACCAACCAGCTATAGTTATATCATGTTATATCATGTTATATCATGTTATATCATGTTATATCCACCATAAACCATAGAATCCAAGTTAATGGATGTGAAAAATATTGTGATACCCTAAGTATCTCTAAGTATCCCTAAGTCATAGCTGGTTTTCATGAATGGCCATTGAATTGATCCCCCTAAAAGGTGAATTTGCCCATCTTTTCGCTTGAGGCAGTGCCTCGGACGCCTGGGCCACAAGAAGCTGAAGAACAACTGCAGGATGGCCAGAGGGCGAGAACGTGACGCTTACGGTGATGAGTTGTTGGGAAAACATCGTGATTTTGGCAGGGATTGATATGGATTTATGATCGACACATGGGATTTTTGGCGAGTTTTTGTCTTAAACAATGAAGTTAAGCTACTATCAACAAGTGAGAAAAATGGAAGTTTAGCATGAATTTGGTGATTTTACAACGACACAACAGGGGTTTAAGCATCTCAGATGAGTTTTAACAATTATGAATCTGGGGATACACTTGACAAATGATTGTTGATTATGAAGCAAGGTGTTATTGACCTACTTGGTTTGTTGGGGATTAAGACCCAGGGCAGTAACAGGATACCTATAAATGAACCTTCCCTATGCATTTCACGGCATGGGTTTTCCGAGGTTTTCCACACATTTGAGAACTGATTGCATCACAACCCATTGCAGACAACAACAATGTCAAAATCGATGGGAATTAGATTACAGATTGAATGACGAATAGAGCGTGGTCCTAACATGTCCAACAATAATTACAGTTGATGGTGCGAATTTCATCCGCCATATGAAATGGTTAGGATGGTTCATTCATATTGGATGAATATATGGAGGTTTCCTAAAATACCCCGAAATCCATTTGACTCTCGGATTTTCCATTGTAGACCATCCAGCTATTGGGTCAGCCACAATTTTCAGCTCCAAAAATACCGCCAGACGCTCTTAGTCGCAGACGATCATTTTGCTGCGGCAACCCTTCAGGGGGGGCGCGGCCACAAAAGTGCTGCGACTTTGTGGATCAACTATTCAGACCTCATAGGTTACCCGGTTACCATATCCCATAGGATCCATGTATGCTATATATGGTAACATTTACCATCAATATACCCCAAATGTTACCATATATAGCATACATGGATCCGTCATGGGTATATGTTTATGTGGAACCACTTCCGGATGCCTATTGTGTGATTGAGCATGCAGAAACCCAAGACATGTGGTGATCCTTGGTGTGAATCATGGTGTGTGAATCCTGGCGCCCCGATGCACTGAAGCATCTGTTCATTTTGAAGTGACCACAGGTGGTTTCAATGAAGAATCAGTAGAGATCTTTATAACTGTACCATACTTACCTACATCATTTAAATTGGGTTAGCCACCCTCCCAGTAACAGTTCAAAAATGGCTTTGTATTTAAAAACATCTGCAACAAAAAACACCAGAAATGAACCCCCAAAATGGTCTGCATAAACGGCTGCTGTGGTCAAATTTGTTCTCTTTGACCAATCTTGTGCCAAATTCTTCACTAATTCACCCTGTTCCACACCACCCCTCCACTCCACATCAACTCACATCCTCCACACATACATCCCCCTCCAGCCCTCCTCTCGTTATGAGCACACTTTCAGGAGATTGAATTGCTCCGTCGCACCGTGCTACTTGGCAACCTCACAAGACATAAACATACATGGGTTTCTCAGAGTAGGGGATTTACCCTGCAATTTACACATGTCTTGTTGAAGAGAGAATGATGATAAAGCAAGACCCCAACCTTCCAGTTACATACCTCTGAGATAGGTAACTAGGGTGATTCTACCTGATGATGTTGGGGTTGGTTACCAATTAATTGATAGGCAACCGAAAGGTGAAGGAGAGATTTTGGGGTAGCTTATTTAGGGTCCTCAATCGAGGTACCAGAATGTAGCCCACAAAGCAAGCCGACCCGATGACATGGATGTAACCAACAAAGTGAATCAAAACGGCGAGGTTCCAACATATGGTGACCCCCAAAGGATAGATTAGTCATTACTTCTGGATAAACTGCCAACTGCGAAAAAAACAAATCGTGTCTGAACATTTAAGATTATAATAGAAATCTAATCTTTCAATGTTTGCTTCCCTCCTGTTTCCATCTCAACAATGTTGCAACAGAGACCATTTTTTCTCATGGTAATTCTGGCCGTTTTTCTCCACCATTTTTGGTGGCTTTCATCCAGGCACGAGGCGACACACGGCTAAGCTTCAGTAGGGTAACTAGTTAGAACATGTTAGAACCCCCGTTGCTTCGATATATATCCATGGAGCCAACTTTCTTTAGCTACTTAGCATGAAGCATGTTTTTTTAAAGAAACTTATGGTAACTTAGCGCGGAGCGTTCACAACCGCTTTGTTCAACCTAGATCTACAGGGTGGGGCACCCGAGTTACGAGTTGGTTTATAAGCCGATGAACTATATGTAATTATATCCTCCATAAACCCAGCAGTTGTCCAAGTTATAAGTAAAACTTAGCTATCCTTTGGAGGCATTTTTTATTCACTGGATGCTTCTGGTAATCAGCTCCATGGCTGGAAAATCCATAAAAATTCTACGGGATTCTTCCACTAACCCCCCGTTTTTCAGGGGATTTTTCCATGGAATTTCCGAGCCACGTTTGACACCGCGGGGTCTCACCATGGTTAAATTAGAAGTTTGGCAAATTTCTCAGCGTTCACTAAGCCATAGATTGTGGAAAAAATCATGGTGAATGTATAGGGAAATCATCCCCTTTTATCCGAACTATTCAGGTTGTTGTGAATGATTTTTTCATTTACCCAGATGAATCTCCATTCTGGAGACTTTCCCAGCCATCAAGCTCCATTTAGGGTGGATCTACCATGATTTTTCCATGGATTTGCCACTTGCACCACCTACCATCTGGTGAAAGTTAGCGAACTGGAGCATCCACCATTGCTTAAAAACCTGGTTATCAGATGGTTATCATCCACCCATGATGGTTTATTGATGGTTTGTGAGTTATTACTATTACATTTACTATTACCATCAGTAAACTTAAAACGGTAAATCAACGATTTCTCTGGGCCATGGCTTCAAGCTCGCAAACTCTGGCCAGTCATTACCATTTCGGATGAATCCCAATGAAAATGATCATTAAATTATCACAACACAATTAACATCAATTATTAACCATTAGTTTCCCACTACAAACCATTAGATTACCAGGGTAACTGATCTTCCATGAAATAAGTTGGTTTATACATGTTTATAAAACCCCACTCATTAACATCCATGGTTAAACTAGTTCGTTATATTATGTTATATCTACCATAAACCATCATAAACCATGGAATTCAGCCCTAGGATGGAGGTGAAGCAACAGATGGGCAAGTTACGTCCCAACGAGCCACGCATGGCGGAGCTGCAACGCAGGGAGTGCCTGGGCCTGGAGGAGCCTAGGAGCCTCAACGATGGTGGCTGCAATATGGAGGGGGCTCCTAAAAAGGTTAGTAAGGGTTAATAGTGGTTAATTATGGTTAATATTAATTGATTAATGATTATTAGTGATTAACCGTTGATTAATGACTGTTAATAGTGATTCATAACGGTTAATCATGGTTAATAGTAGTTCATGGTGGTGAATGTTATTGTAACTGTTATTGCTGTTTTGGAATAATGACTAAATGATACTAAATGTGGGTTTCTAAAGTCATGGGGG
This sequence comes from Cladocopium goreaui, assembly GCA_947184155.2. NCBI lineage: Eukaryota > Dinophyceae > Suessiales > Symbiodiniaceae > Cladocopium > Cladocopium goreaui. The sequence goes on along the minus strand of CAMXCT020002480.1, from coordinate 414,007 downwards.
ATCCCCAACAAAACCATGGGCTTCGATACTAAGTTATGGTCTAATGACTTGGATTAGGGTTATTTCTGTTGTAGGAAACCCCGTTATGAATATCAAGATTGAAACATAGGCTTGTTTCAAACTTAGATTTACTTTTCATGAAATTCAGATGTTCACATCACCTGAAATATGATTTATAAAGCATCATACGTCGGATTTTTGTTTGTCAAGTTGTTTTTTTGTTGATTTGCGTATGGTTTGAAAGTTTGAAGAGTCCCTCATTCTCAGATTTTTCGGACACGGAAGAATCCCCATAGTGAGGAGCTGGAATCACACGATTTTGCATATGAAAAAAGGGTACCTTCAAATTTGCTCAAGACGACCATTTTCCCTATTTATTTCATGTTATTTACCCGTCGTATCCCCCAAAAAATGGTTTTGAATGATCCAAACGAAAGGCATTTTTTTATGATGATCCTCATCATTTTCCCCTAATAATGTATCATATTACAGAATGACAATCTTTATAATCACAACCGTTTTTTTGTCCCCAACATATACCCATCACATCACCAGGTCACCATTAATGGTTGATGTTTTTCAGTAGCTACAAAGCCGGTTTGGATCATAGTTAACTATCCGGTGATCTGGTGGTTAATTCCATCATATCACTCTCCTAGCTTTGGTGGTCAAAAACCATATGTTTGATTGTTAGCTACTTGGTGGCTCATTCCACGGCTCGTAAGTGGGTTATAACCCCAGTGATTTACATGGGACAAGTAGGGTTAAGCCACTTATAACTGGGGTTATAACCAACTTACAAAGTGGGATGAGCCACCAAGTATATATCCCACCATATTGCTATTCTATTCACTTCGTATTCTCCCATATCCAATATGTCCATGAAATATTCCCCATGTATTCCTCGTGTAACTTGACCATCATTATCCCCACTACTTAATCAGCATCCCCCATTTGATCATAATAAGCCCGAATTGGGGACCGTTATGGTTTACAACCCCTGCAAAATTCTGTAATGGTCATAGAAGTCATAGTCAAACTATCTGAATGTTTGGCAGATCATCTCCAACTATCATTCCATGATTTTTTATCTAAAATCTCCAACTATCATGGTAGATTGTCATCCAATTCTAGATATGCTATTCCTATGTTATCCTACCATGTTTGGTACTTTATCCCCTGAAATCATATCAAAAATATCCACTTTTCAATCAATCCATGGCTACAATGTGAGGCCCCCCAGTGATGTGGACGTTGGTTTAGATTCGCCCCAGTAACTATAGTTATTTGCGTACCATAAACCAGAGTTATTGGAGTTATGTTCACCAACTTAGCTATCGAACGGGGGCCTCACATTGTACCATATCCGCGAATATTTCATGCTTGGTCATGACATCCAAAAAAAATCCTCAGGGAGATCAGAATGGACATTGTGAAGGCTCATCCTTCAAATTACCATTTGGTTATGACTAACATAGCCATGGAAAATCACCATTTTTCATGGGTAAATCCACTATAAATCACCATTTTTCATGGGTAAATCCACTATTTCTATGACCATTTTCAATAGCAAACTGTTAGTTTACCGGTAAATATCATCCCTGAGAGATGAAAAAAATATCCCCATGACATGGGTTAGGTATTCGCTTCATCTTACATTAATACATGGACATTGTTAGTTCATCTCCATGTTTGTATATATGAATATACCTAAACTTACATTAGTATGAATATATCTTCATGGACATGTTAGTTACATTCACTTGTCATCAATTGTATATATTATAATATACCTAAATCATGATGGGGATATCTGTTCTACTATGATGAGAATTCTATGATTATGAAATATCTATGATATCCAATTACAATAACAAACATAGAATAGTAATCATAATGGGATTTCTATAATTATTCTCTCTATGATATCCCTATATATACCAAGGTTTTTATATCCCAATGATATCCTCGATATTATGTCCCCATGTTTATCTCCATCATTATATTATTTTTTTTTGTATCTTTGGTTAAAAAAATCCCCAACTTTTTCCATGGGAGTTTCCTCATTTTTCCATTAATTATATATATATATATACAATTATATACATAATATCCTATATATTTATACACCTACCATAAACCCAACTCAGTTGTTGGAGTTTTGCTCAACCAACTCAGCGATTTAGGGTTTCCTCCAGTTATGGCCATTTATCAGTTGTAAGTTGTAAGTATTGATAACCCCATTTATAGAATGTATAATCCCATTTATAACCAGTTATAACTGGTAAATGGCCATAACTGTCATATTCCCTTTGCATTTTTCCCAACGCGACACCGAGGCACCATTCCCTGAATCGTCTTCAGCAGCTCACTGAGCTTCAGACCCTGCAGCGCTTCGCCGCCACGGCCTCCTCGGCGCAGCTTGACAGCGACGCGAAGTGTTGACTTTTTTCCGACATCATGTGGTTAAAACAATGGTTACCATCTGGTTATGACCAACATAGCCATGGAAAATCACCATGTTTAATAGGTAAACCATCTATTTCTATGGGTATTGGCATCCTAATACAGACATCTTAAATGATGTTAATAGTGGTTTATGGTTAATAATGGCTTATGTTTAATAATGGTTCATCATGGTTTGGGTAAAGTATTGTAATTCACTGAGGGACTATGACCATCTGGTTATGACTAACATAGCCATGGAAAATCACCATGTTTAATAGGTAAACTATCTATAAATGGGCCATTTTCCATAGCTATGTTAGTTTACCGGAGGGTAATGATGATGGCTTAATGGGTATTAATGGTGAGTAATTAAACATAATTAACCATCACTAACAAAAATAAACCAGCCATGACTGGGAGGATCTGAGATATCGAACTGAGGAAGATTTTAAGTGAATAGGATCTCAAGAGACAATAATATATATATATGTATATGTTATATACCCTCCGGTAATTCTTCACAGTTTGCTATTGAACATGGCCCATTTGGTTCGTTGATTTAGCTATTAAATGTGGTGGATTTTTCCAGAGTTATGTATATAGAGGGTATACGAATGATAAGTGTATATAAATTGTGACATGTTGTTTTTTTTTTAGTAGGGGTTGATCACTGGCATTATTCTGATTCTGACCTATGGTTATTATATCTAATTATGTTGATATTTCTGGATCTTTTTCACATGATTGAACCAGACTGCATACGGGGTCTTAAGATGATTTACCACTACGGATGGGGGATATACTGTTGATAAATCATGGTTGTCAGTTGAAACTCACCCACCTGGTCCTTGATGGATGTTTTGCAGCTGTCATTCATGGTGGATGTTCCATATCTATGTGTTCCTTATCATAGATAAATTACTGGTATCATGGGGATTTCTGACCACCAAATGAGGGGTTTTCCAGCAGTTTATACACACCGTTTCTGCAAACATCAATTTGATAGGAATTTGAACCAGCATGGATTGATTAACCTTCAAGAGAACATGAACGCTTAAATGCCCCGAATTCCGAATTATGATCGGATAAAAATGACAGTTGGCGGTTTACTAAGTTATACTAAGTTCAAAATTGCTCCTGGGAGCAAGTAGTGATACATTTACCAGCAGCGACCTGGGAGCCCAGGCCGCGTGCCCCGTTGCCGCCCGGTGGTTTGATGGTTCCACCGGACGCAGTGGTTCCGCCAACGATGGATCGGAGGTATTTGGAACAGCAGGAGCTACAGGAACAGATGGATCAACTGAAAAGACAGGGAGAAACTTGGATTTTGGATGATTTTGGAGCAGATGAACCTTCTGAAACCAACTGATGTGTGATTTTTTTTGGATGTTTTTAAAACTGTTTGTTCTTATTGTTTTGAAGGGACATCCACCATTTTTGGGCTTGGGGGGAGATCCACCATTTTTGGGGAATCGTTTCCTGGGAGTTAAACGGGCATTTGAAAGTCTTTGAAAGTCTTTGAAGCATCTCCCAGGAACTGCAGGAATTGCATCAATGGAAACTGCAACAGCAGCAACAGTTGCTGCAACAACAAATGCAGCTGCACTCATCTCGCTTGTCGGGGCATCTCAGCGCTGCGGAGCGCAATTTTTGAGAGATTTTCTGGATGGGAAGGATGGGAGTTGGGGGACCCCCAAACATCCCCAAACAGCTTATCTAGTTGGTGGTTTGGAACATGACTTTTATGACTTTCCATATATTGGGAATGTCATCATATGTCATCATCCCAACTGACTTTCATATTTTTCAGAGGGGTAGGTATACCACCAACCAGTTATTTTGCCCTCCTCATTTGTGGGGTCAAGTGAGATCCGCATTCCATCACTGGAGTCTTAAGACACGGAGCCAAAATCGGGGGACGAGTCTTCGCCATCTCTGAATGATCTGGCCACAGGACAACCTCAAAGAACCAGAACTCACCATGAAATCACCATGAAATCACCATGAAACCACTATACCTCAACCTTACCCAGTAAATCCCAGGAATTCCTCCAATCTCCATGGAATTTGCTGAGGCCGATGAATGCGAACTTTCCTCCCGACCTGGGTTTCGCGGCGTTTCAGTCAGCGCTGGTGCTGTCATGGTGTCAAGCTGGGTTTCCTCCCGATGAAAATGGAGGTGTTGCGGAGAAATCATGGCCGACATGGCTGAGCCAGACATTTATGGTGGGATTTTCCAGCAAACCATGTTTCATTGCCAGAGACTATACAAGTTAAGAAAACGCTACAGAAAACCGTAACTGTGTTTTTCTTTCAACAGGTAAATCTCGTGGAATTCGTCATCGAAGCAGATCGGCCATTTTCATCCCATAGCCACGATACATGACCTGAGGGAAATATACACCTATACCTGAGGGCTATGGAATATACCATTTACCATTTTCATCTATACCTGAGGGTCGAGTTCACCCTTGGTCACTTCACCCGCGGGAACATCATCGAACAACAAAGCCTACAATGTTTTTGGGCCCCGTTGACGATAGCTAAATGGTGATATTTTTAACCAAGAAATAAAGGGATTTGATGGGATTTATAGCTGATTTATGATAGCGTTCAGTTGGGGTGAACTAATAACTCCAATTTCACGAACTGGTAAACATGGTACGCAAATAACGAACATTCGTTACTGGGGCGAATCTAAACCAACGTTCACATCACTGGGCATGTTCCACTGCCATTTTTCATTGGGTAAAAATCGGCGAAGCATCGGGTTTTTGATGGTTTTTGGAGATCAGATTTGGATGTGGTATTTTCTCACCAGCTACTAAGCAAACATATCAGCTTCAAAATGCGAACCGAAGTGGTTGTTTTGTTCACCAGCAATTTCTTGGCATAGCACCACCATGGCACCATGGGATGCCTGTCCTCGATCGTACAGTGATCGTACGTGGCGATCGAAGGTCGACTGGTGATGTTTTGGTGTGATTTTTTTTTTGGGTGCCAGATGACCAGTCCTTCCGAAGAATTCTGGTCCAGTTTCGTTCAAAAAAAGTTGGTGGTGACTGGAACATGACCAGTCCTTCCGAAGAATTCTGGTCCAGTTTCGTTCAAAAAAAGTTGGTGGTGACTGGAACATGAATGGATTATGACTTTTCATATATTGAGAATAAACAAATAATCCCAACTGAGGAACTCCATCATTTTTCAGAGGGGTAGGTCAACCACCAACCAGATTACTATATATATATATAACTATAGTTATAGTTATATATATATATAATACTTACTATTATGAACTATTAGTTGAACTATGATAACTATATATATATAGGTTACCAAGCAAACTATCCAGGTATCTCCAAGGTATCTCAACACTTCCGGACTTGGTGACCTTTAGGGTCTGCCACCAGTGTCCTTAGAAGTTTTGTTGGTGCTCCGAAGAACATTGCTGCATAATGGAGGACGGTTAAAGCTTCACACACAATAGATGATATAATATATAAGATATAATATATAATATATAATATATAATATATAATACATAATATATAATATTTAATATATAATATATAATATATAATATATAATATAGAATATATAATTATTATTATAAAATTATTATTATCTAATATATTATATATATACTATATAATATATAATAACTTGCTGATGTTGTTGTGGTGCCCTGGTGCCCTTTCTGAAAGGTTGACACTTCAATGGAAAAATCTTGCGCGTGTGGCGTTTTTCCACTGTTCAGCAGCGTCTGAGTTGTTGCGACAATTTATAAGCTCAAAAATGGAACTGTAACTTAAATTATAGTTTTCAATGAATTAGGCGTTCATGTGTTAAAACCTTCTTAACTGGCTGTATAAAAAGCTTTTAGATATAGTATGTAAAACACCTTAAATAACTTATTATTTTCTTTTTGACTTCCATGCAGTAAGGTTGCATGATATGGATATTTATTATTATTATTAACTAAATTTCCTAGAATTTCATAAAAATTCAATTTGCACTACCCTGACAGAGTCTAATAGGAAACGATGGCTGGCCCTTTCAGACCTGGGTAGTTCGTGTCGCACGGCCTGGAAGCTGTGACATAGGCGTTGGGCTGAAAAAAATGCTGTATTGTTGAGGATGGTCGGGCCGATTGCTGCGTCTGAAGACGGCGGCTTCGCGCCGACTGTCTGTAACTGCAAGGATGGCTTTGCGGCGAAGGTTGACTCTGAGGATGGCGGCTTTGGGCCGACTGTCTTTGCTTTGCAGCAGCGGCTTCGCGCCGACTGTTGTGGACGGCGGCTTCGAGCCGACTGTCTTTTCTTTGCAACGGTGGCTTCGTGCCGACTGTTGTTGCCGGGCCTCGAGCCGACTATCTTTGCTCTGCAACGGCGGCTTCGCGCCGACTGTTGTTGACGGCGGCTTCGAGCCGACTGTCTTCAACGGCGGCTTCGCGCCGACTGTTGTTGACGGCGGCCTCGAGCCGACTGTCTTTTCCTTTGCAACGGCGGCTTCGTGCCGACTGCTGTTGCCGGCGGCCTGGATCACAAACTTCGGAATGGCGACCAGCTTGTGGGGAGATTAATTTGTAGGGATTTTTGGGCATCTCAAAAAGTACTTTTTGAGCTATTTTGAGCCAAAAGTGAGTCGTGCTAGCATCGTGATAACATCAACGTGTTTCACAGGTTTGAAAACGTGACATTGAACAACTTTGAACCCAAAAACCAAAAAATGAACCTTTGAAATGAAATTTGGTATTGCGTTTGTGTGTTTTCATTGGTTTTTGTTCAAAGCTTGAACTGACATGAAATATGGTGTTGTCATTGTTGCCGTTGTGAATAGCCTTTGTCACTTGGGTCAATTGTCATGAGGCTGCCACCTAACATGTGAACACGAACAAGTCAGCAACTTCAAAAGTAGAAAAAATGGATATTTCCAAGGGAATAACATTTTTCATTCGTTGGGTAATGTATAAAGTTTGATGTTTGATCGCTGCGCCAGCATATAGTCACATTGCCAACACTGGCCAGCACCAAAAAATATCTACACATATGTCTTATGTACGCAAGCAGAAATACATGTGTAAACAAAAACGTTTTTTTAACGCTACCATGTGTACGCAGGAAATGAAATATACAAGCAGAACATAGATATGAAACGTTTTTTATATAATAAAAGCGTGCTTTTACAACAGTATCTAACCGTGAACATTGTTGAATATCTACTGGCATACCTGTTTACACTTGAGTGTATACATGCATACGGTTGTGGACCTGGAAATTGAAAAATCAATATGTGTGGACGTGCACACATACCTATCCTTTGAAAAAGGCACTAACTAATTAGCATTTATGTTTACAAACCTTAATTACGATGTGTTTCCTTAATTGAGGTTTGTTCTTCAGTAATTGAGGTTTGTTTGCGCAAGAAACAAACTTTAGTTAAGGGAACAAAGTTTCAGTGGAGACTGTGGTTTTGTAAGGTTTGTTTTGAAGGCTCGTTTTTTGACACATGTTGGCACACATGTGTGATTCTGCGTAGGCATGCAATGGGCAAAAGGAACATATATACACAAATGTATATATATATATATTTGAGAGAGAGAGATATATATATGTAGATGTATGTTTACAATAATACACGCATGTTCAATAATCAACGTCGCACTTTATTTTATTTGTGGAGGATTTTGCGCATAGTCTTGTTGCATTTGTTGTTTTCCATGCCGTACGTCGTTTCCGATGCTGTATGGATAATAAACGGATAAGTTGTAAAAAATACGTTGATAACACATGGAAAATGAGTGGATGATAAATGGATAATATAAATAAAATACGTGGACACTAAATTGATAATATCTACATATTTGATTTAATTTGGAAAATATTTGGCGAGTAAACTGGAAATAAATGGAAACTCAGGAAATGAACGGATTATAAATGGATCCCCATTTTATCAAAAATTAAATGGATTTCGTATCGCCTGTTTCTACTTCAAACAGATTGGACAAGGAATTTTGTATGGCCTATCTTTCTACTTTGCTTTTGGTCCTAGATACTGGCCTTATGTTGAGTCTATACTGAAAAATGCTGCCCTTGCTTTTGGTCCCAGACGCTGGCCTTTTGTTGGAGGAGGGATTTCGCATTGCCTTTTTTCAACTTTAAACATCTTGGAGGAGGGATTTCCGATGGATAGCACATGGATGAACAATTGGTAAAAAAGGGATAGTATTCTTATATGGATAAAGCATGGATGGTACATGGATAATGCATAAAGCCAAATGGATAATAGCTGGATATAATGGCTGAACAATGGATAATATTTGGACATTTGGACGGAAATGTGAAACTTTATGGAAGGAAACTGATAATATATGGAAGCAATAAAAAAAATATTGGACGATATATGTATGGCATATGGATGAAACAATGATGACAGAATGGAAAATACATGGAAAATAAATTGCTAGTACATCGATAACAAACGGACGAGCACAAGACAATATGTGGTGATATATGGGTAGTAAATGGATAATTAATGGATGATAGATTGATAATAGCTAAATCCAATGCATGATTAATGCCAAATACATGAATAAACAATTGACAACAAATGGATAAACAATGATTAAACGGATAATAAATGGACAATGAATGGATACTATACATGGATAAAACATGGATAACTTATGGATAACACGTTGATCGCAAATCGATATTGAATGTGTTATATGGACGCTAAATTAAGAATAATAGATGGATAAAATATGGATGGTATGTGGGTAGAATTGCTCAAAATCTTTTCAATTGCTCGAAAATGGCCTGCTATAGACCAAAACAAGTATTCAAACGCAATGGGCCTGGCCAGAAAAGTTTGCTCAAAATTGGCCTAAGGATTGCGTCTAGACTAAAACAAATATTAAAATAAAATGGGCAAAAACGTTACGACCTAGCTTCAATCTCCATAATTTGTGAATTCCAATTGTGCAGGAATGACATGTAGATTGAAAGGACTATTCAAATATACAAATTGCTGGCCGAACAAATTCCGCTCAAAATCGCTCAAAATTGCTCAAAATTGCTCAAAATTGCTCAAAATCAACTCAAAATGTCTCAAAATGTCTCATACCTGCCCCAAAAATCCGCTCAAAATTGCTCAAAATTGCTCAAAATCAACTCAAAATGTCTCAAAATGTCTCATACCTGCCCCAAAAATCCGCTCAAAATTGCTCAAAATTGCTCAAAATTGCTCAAAATGTCTCAAAATGTCTCAAAATGTCTCAAAATGAGTTTTGAGAAAAATTGAGTTGATTTTGAGACATTTTGAGACATTTTGAGACATATTGGGACAGATTGAGACATTTTGAAGCAAACTGGTAGTTGCTGACAGTGCCAAAGGCATGAAAAAATGTAACGCTGTTGCAAACTTTTTGAAACCGAAAGCAAACAGATGTGAATATTTACAAAAAAAATTGATGAAATGGTGCTTTTGCTTATAGTACCGCAGCATGAATACTTACAGAAAAGTTTGATGAAACACTGTTTTTGCTTATAGTACCGCAGCGTGAATGCTTACAGAAAAGTTTCATGAAACACTGTTTTTGCTTATAGTACCGTAGCGTGAATACTTACAGATTTTTTTTTCCGCGCTGCGCGCGGAATTTTCTTGAACCTTAAGCTTGAAGGTTGCAACATGGAAAACATTTGGAAAAGAGTTTATACAAGAGTGCCGTGGCAAGAGTGCCTGCCTGCATGTCAGGTATGCTCAATTTAGCGCTCATCTCCAGTAGTAGCGTCTTGTAAGAGTGTCCCAAAACTGTGTCATAGCATCATAGCAGAAGTGTTGCTATTTAATGGACATAATCTGCCCTAAATTTATGGACACAACCTGCCACTAATTTATGCACATAACCTGCCACGAATATGGACATTACCTGCCAGTAATTTACCGACGTAGCCTGCCAATTTATGAACATAACCTGCAACCATCTATGGGCATCACGCCGAACCCGGGTGGATCTGTCAAGCGGGGCAGCCGTGTCTTGCAAGAGTGTCCACAAGAGTGTCGTGGCAAGAGTTTATTGCTGTCCCGCAAGAGTGTCCCATAGCCTGCCACTAATTTATGGACATAACCTGCCACTATTCTATGGAAATTACCTGCCAATAGTTTATGGACGCGACCTGCCATTAATTTATGGACATAACCGGCCAAGAATTTATGGACGTAACCTGCCACTAATTTATGGGCATAACCTGCCACTAATTTGTGGCCTTAACGCCGACCACGGATGTATCAGTCAACTGGAGCAGCAGTGTCTCGCGAGAGTGTCCACAAGAGTATCGTGGCAAGAGTGCCTGCCTAAAAGTGAGGTATGCTAAATTTAGTGTGCCTAAATGGAATTAATGGAGTTTAGGTATGCATGTTTAGGCTTGCCTAGAAGTGAGGTATGCTAAATTTAGTGTCCCTAAGTGCCATTTATAGAGTTTAGGGATAAAAAAATGGCGTCGCCTAAGATTTGCCACTCTTTGCACTCCAAGTGCTGTTCCTTCCACTGTCGCCGTCGTCGCTTGAGCCATAAAACGAAAACAGTTTTTTCAACCTTTTCGTGAAGGATGTTTCTAGGGTGTGAGGGTCTGCTTTGGTAATTTTCCCGTTGGTTTGGTACTGCTTTGGGGATTAAAAAGGGGCGACTTTTTAGCCCCAAAAAGGGGCTCCAAAAATAGGTCAAAAAGGCGCCCCCCAAAGTCCCAAACCAAACGGAAAATTACTAGTCTGCTTATTGGTTCTTTCGCTCCCCTCATCATCCTAGCTCCCCCTTCTGTCGCTACACGCATTACAGTGGCAACGGCCAGATGAAGTGAGGATGCAGGCAACCGTATTAGCTAACCAAGTGAAGCCACCAACCTGGATGCCAAGAACAAAAATCCTACCCTGCAGAAAAAGGATCCTAAATAAAAAATATATAAAAACAAATCTTGTAACCCTCCTAAAGGCTCCCGGCGGAGTGGATGAAGACGTCCCTTCTGACAGACAAGGGGGTGACACAATGGGGTAAGGGAAGCTATTAATAAATTAGTGGCAAGTTATGCCCATAAATTAGTGGCAGGTTATGCCCACAAATTAGTGGCAAGTTACGTCCATAAATTAATGGCAGGTTATGTCCGTACAATTAGTGGCAGGGTATGTCCAGAAATTAGTGGCAGCCTGTGGGACAACCTTGTGGTGTGGACACTCTCGCAAGACACTGCTGCCCGAGTTGACTGATCCATCCGGGGTCGGCGTTATGTCTGTAGATTAGTGGTAGGTTATGCCCATAGATTAGTTGCTATGCCAATCAATTAGTGGCAGGTTATGTCGATAAAATCTTGGCAGGTTGTGTCCATAAAGTAGTGGCAGGTTATGTCCAAAAATTACTGGAAGGTAATGTCCATAGATTAGTGGCAGGCTATGTCCGTAAATTAGTGGCAGGCTGTGTCCATAAATGAGCGGCGCTCCCGCTATGATTTTGTGACACTCTTCTGGGACACTTTTACACGACACTCGTACTGGAAATAACCGCTACATTTTGCATACCTGACTTTTAGGCAAGCTTGAAAATGCAAACCTAATAAGTAATATTATATTAAATTAAACAAGATCTATGTGTTTTGACAAGGGACATTTATGTTCTGGGAGCAACATCGATACTCATTGTTTTAAGACAACAAAAGATCACAAAAATGACAACAATGACAGCACATGACAAACAAATAACAAACAAGGACAAAATTGACAACCCTGAGGCTCGAAGTTAAGGCCTCGAAGTTAAGGTGTGATTCCATTTTGGTGATAAAAATGGAAAATGGATGGACCATACGTGGTTCATGCAATCATACTTTCCATGCTAAACAGGTCAAATCCATGCCCAGTTTCTCTCATCAGTTCATACAATTGACACAAATGACTCAGCTGCACACTGAGCTGGCCAACGTAATCACAACGTGTTAGCATCGTGAGCAGGTAAACGTTCAATCAACGTTTTACCATATTTTAGATTTTATCTTTTTGAAAATATTTTGTCTTTTTTTTAATATTTTGTTAAAAAATATGAAACCACATTTGTTTGCACAACGTTCTGGACAACAAATTAGTCTACCAAATTTCAGATTAGCCTACCTAAATTTCAGAAATGCCTATGTCATTTTCAAATCACCTAGGCATTTCTGAGATCAGGTAGGCATTTCTGAAAGTCATGAAGGGCAAACCCCTACAAACTAATACCTTACTATCTGGGATGCGTTCTTAAGTTTGTGACTGGAGCCGACTGTCTTTGCTTTGCAGCAGCGGCTTCGCGCCGACTGTTGTGGACGGCGGCTTCGAGCCGACTGTCTTTTCTTTGCAACGGTGGCTTCGTGCCGACTGTTGTTGCCAGGCCTCGAGCCGACTATCTTTGCTCTGCAACGGCGGCTTCGCGCCGACTGTTGTTGACGGCGGCTTCGAGCCGACTGTCTTCAACGGCGGCGTCGCGCCGACTGTTGCTGACGGCGGCCTCGAGCCGACTGTCTTTTCCTTTGCAACGGCGGCTTCGTGCCGACTGTTGTTGCCGGCGGCCTGGAGCCGACGGTCTTTGCTCTGCAACGGCGGCTTCGCGCCGACTGTTGTTGACGGCGGCTTCTTGCCGACTGTTTTTACTTCAACGGCAGCTCAACGCCGACTGTTGGGGATGGCGGCTTCGCGCCGACTGTCCTGAGTGTCTCACACAGCGGCTTATGGCCGACTGTTCTTAGTCGTAGTCTTAGCACGGCGGCCTTGGCGCCGACTGTGAGATTTTCACTGACTCGAAACGACGGCTCAATGCCGACTGTTTCTGTGAAGATGCTTGCTGCCTGATGCAAAATGTTGGCCGAGGTAATCACTGCAGCTCAGAACATGTTAAGGTTTGCGGTTCTGTCTTGCGCCGTGTGCATTGGCAGGGGCTCCTGGTTCTTGAAAGTTTCCAGGCGTTCATTGGCGTGTGCATTGGCAGTTTAAGTAAATGCTGTGATTGAAGGCTCAAGTTCGATTCTGCCTTGCTCGATGGAAGGTTTTCTCCGCTTCTGTGAGGATGCTAGCTTTGCGGATCTCTGCGCTGATGCCGGGACTGCAGTGGAGAAAGACGAGGGCGACGGACCAGGTGCTACCCACGACGTCAAGGTGAAGAAAAGGAACAAATAAAAAAAAAGTAAAAAAGAAAAACAAGAAGAAAAGGTTCCGGAGGAGCAGGTGCTGCCTACCACAGCTGAGCACCAGGTCGACCAGAAGGACTGGCCAGAACTTTTGGACGCCAAGCCGGAGAACCAGGACCTGGATGATGGGAACGATGTTCGTGGATCGTCAGACTCTGCAGTAGCTAGCACTCCAGAAGCTGAACCTCTGTCCAAGCGGGCCTTGAAGAGGGCAATGTTTGGCGTCAACCGCAGAAGCGGCGGTAGGAAACATAAGAAGAAAGGGACGGTAAAAACCGATCCCTACTTGACCTGAAAAAAAAACTTGTTGCCAAGCTGGCTGCCAGTTAGTGCTTAAGTCACCTCACTGCTGCGTTGTTGTGTGGTCGGTCTTAACTCGGTTTCCAAAACGCAGTCGCAGGCTCAAAACTCTGAGGGAGGTCGGGACGCTCTGTTTGTTGCAGAACCATGACAGGGCGCGACCAGAAGCTCACGAGGCCTGAGACGCCGCCGCGTCCAGCGTTTCCTGGTGCCACTCCTTGTGTTCGTCCACTTGCTCCACCTGCTCCACCCGCTCCAGTGACAACAGTTCCAAGGTACGAGCACCATCGAGACCGCGCTGAGAAGAAGCGCGAGCACAGCAAAGACGACGAGGACGGACTCGTCGTCGTCGTCGTCGCCACCATACTCACCGGGAAGCCAATGACACCGCTGCTGCTGCCTCAGGGCACCAAGATGTTGAACGCCGTGCTTCTAAGGGCCGCTGCAAAGAAGATGCTGCTGCCTCAGGGCACCGAGATGGTGAACGCCGTCGCTGCAAAGAAGAAGGCGCAAGGAAGATGAGCACTGAGCCAGAGCCAGAGAAGGTCGCCACGGGGTCATCTTCAAAGCGCAAGGAGAAGAGCACCAGCAACTCCTCCTCGGCGGAGGAATCCGAGGACAGCAAGGAGACCATCGTCGAAGAGCCTTGGCCGCCAGCAGTTGCACCGCGCAAGAAGACTAAGACCACGGTGGAGACGAAGGACAAGCTCGCGGAGGCTCGTGTGGCCATTGCTGGCCGTGTGGACGACCTTGGTGCCAAGGCGGTGGCGTTCAGCAAGGCGCTTGTGCGAGGAACGCAGGCGCTCAGGACTGCTGCGCGCATCGCACGAGAGGCTGCGATGAGTTTCGAGTCTGAGATGGAAAATTTCATCCAGGCTCAGCGTGACATTAATCGCACCTTCAACATCCAGGAGTGACGAAATTTAAGTGGTGAGAAAAAATGCTGAACACCGGGGCGGGTGGTTGGGGAAACATGCGGGCCAGTCAAACTAACATGTCTGATCTCACATGTCCATATTTCGCAATTCTGTGTGAACTTACCTACTGAGTAGACACTTAGGAAGTCGTAGACACTTTGGAAGTAAGTAGGACAGAAACCGGGCGTCTTGTGTACCTTCACGTTCTCGCGTTGTGATGTTTTTTGTTTTTTTTGGCTTAAGTATAGCAGCTCATGGGGAAATGCGTTGCTAACAGTAAGCCGGCAGTTAAGCTTTGGAGCCATGGTCGTGCGCAACGACACTTGAAGCAATGCCAAGTTCAGACATGCAATAAGTGCTGGTGGGTAGCCAAAGGTCGGAAGTGGGCGGTTTTCTTCCCTTGGCTGCGCTTCGGTGAGTGTTTGGAGCGTCGTCGTCCTGGCCATGGTTTTGGATGCTCTGCTTGTGCTCAGTTTCAACATTTGAGACGGAATGGTTCTGTCTTTGCAGTTGCTCAGCGACCTATTGCCACTCCCTGCCGCACATTCCGGGAATCAGAGGTTGAGAGGTTGACGCTGGTGCAACTGACTTCGACAGCTTCACTGTTCAAACCCGGCCAAAGGCTTTCCACCTCAAGCGGCACCAGGCAAGCCAGAAGCACCAGCAGGCAGTGTCTTTTCTGCAGGGTTTCATCACTGAGGACGATCTCTCCTTGGCGCCGTCTGTTCAAGAATGCCAAGCAACTTTGGCAGCTATGCGCAAAGGACAGTCAAGCAGAGATGGAGGCACTTGCAGTGACAGAGCAATTTTTTTGCGCTGGTGCTTGTCGGAAAGTTTGTTGAGTATATGGAGACGAGAACTAGCTGCTGCCCGGACACTTTGCCTCATTCGCGACGAGCGAAAAGGCAAACTGCTGATTCGCTTCCGCGGTTGCAGCGGGCAGTTGACACTCTGCAATGGAACCTTTGGCTGTGTGCGCATGAAAGGTGGAAGTGCGGAAGATATAGTGACTGCCACTGCCAAGGCCATGCGTGTGTTTTGCACAGCTTGTTTTCAGCCACCTCGTTTGGGAAAACGGTTGCAGAGAGAGGGCGGCTTCGACAAACAGTTGTTTGCTCATCTGAGAATATTACGCACATACTGACAACAGACAGTCACCCTGCCGAGCTCCTTGCATCCAACATCATGAAGGGAAACCGCCAGAGCGCTGATGACGCTCACAACAGGACCCCCTTCTTGCCGAACGTTGTTCTTGTGGGCCGAGATGCAGCGCATGCTTCGACAAGATTGGTCAAGAGACCTTGGGCCTGTATACCTGCCATACAGGACATAGGAGACAGATCAGCCAACACTTAGAAATAGCAAACATTAAAATTAATTAGGAATTAAATAAACATGGCAGTTTGTCATTATTTTAAAAATTCAGACCACCTACATGCTTCATTGTCTTGATCCCTAATTTCAGGACGTGTTTGGTTGCACAGTGCGAAATGCCGACTCCCCCGTGCAGAAGATCTTCAACTCCCACATTTTCAGTCGATGGTTTGAGGATGACGTGAAGCAACTCCAATGGCCCTCGGTGCGCAAGTCTTTCGGCAGCAAAACATAGGTTCGCCAGTTTTGCTAAACCTATGGGAAGGATGCTGCTTCATGTGGAAAGTTTTTTCCGCACTTTGCATAGAGCGGCAGCGATGCGAGACGATGCACCGTGGGCCCGTGCATGGCTCAGCAATACCTCGTCCAAAAAACTACTTTTACTCGCCTTGGCTGCAGATGGAGCCGACACACTGATGCAGTTGTGTCGCTTCTTCGACAATGAGTCCTGCGATCCCGCGGCTTTGAATCAAGAGATCGGCTTCTTCCTGGCAGAGTTAGATGTACAATTTCGAAAAGGCAAAGTGTGGCAGATTGATGGGTACTCGAAACATGTCTTGGATGTGTTGCAGCGGGGGAAGCTCTACACCATCGCTGGGGGAAAAGGGACGCAAATGACGGTCAGTGAAACAGTCAAACGCCAAGCTCTGGGAGAGTTTCAAGCCTGGTTACCCTTGTGCGAAGCAACTGTCCGAGCGGAGTTTCCCGACTTCGAAGTCTTGAATTCCATGTGTGTCTTCAATTCCCAGAGTACGCCTTATTGAAAAGATTCAATATAGTTATTGAAATTTGATCCATATATTGAAATGAAGGGTTTATTGAAAATTACAATATAGATATTGAAATTTATTTCAACAGAGGTAACATCAAAATTTCAACATACCATATTGAAAAAAACAACAATATCATGTTGAAATTGATGTTGAAACATGTTTCAACATATGTGGAAAATGCTGTTTCAATAAGGTGAAATGGCTGTTCTCAATCTGTTGCAAATTGGCTGAGTTTCAAACTGCTTTCTTTTCAAATGGCCATGCAACAAACAGTGGCAGCAGAAGTTGGTCTCCCTGGAACCTAGCTTTTTGGCCCAAGCTCCTGAGTCGCCTTTTTTTAAGCCTTGAAAAAGGGCAGTGCCTTGAAAAGGGCATTGCCTTGAAGAAGGGCCATGGAGGAAGAGCAAAACATTGATGAAGCACAGCTGGATGTTTTAGACATGCTGATGAGACCCCCTCTTCCTGGGACCATGCAAGAGGCCATGGCCTACTGGGAGTACTTGGACTGCCAGACTGTGTCCTGTGATGCCTGGCTGTGGAGGAGGAACCTGGGCAAACCAGACTGGGGGATTAGGTGCTGGAAATGTGGAAGGGAATGGAGAGACACCTTCCAAAGAAGTGGGTCCTATTTTAAATATTGGAACCCAATAGACAAATGTCCAGCTAGGTGAAATTGCCTTGAAAAAGGGCATTGAAATTGCTTTGAAAAAAGGCATTGAAATTGCCTAGAAAAAGGGCTGTAAAATTGCCTTGAAAAAGGGCTGTAAAATTGCCTTGACAAAGGGCTGTAAAATTGCCTTGAAAAGGGCATAGATTGGAGACAGCTGCTGAAAAAGGGAAGAAAAGCTAGCAAGCTGACATGTAAGAACAGTGTGGCATTGAAACACAGCACTGGGCAGGGCAATTGGTGTGCAGTGTCAGGCTGTTTCCCTTGCATTTCCCTTGCAGTACAGGCTTAAGCTGAAACTTTGCTTCATTGTTTGATTTGCTGCAAAGGGCCAAACCTTGAAGAAAGGCAAAGCTCTGAAAAAGGGCATGGTCCTGATGAAACCAGTCAAGAAAAAAGGTGCAGGAAACCCACAGCCCAAGCTGAGAAAAAGTTTCCCTGAAGTTGACCAGGATGCTTTAGATGATGCCCTTGACAGCCACATCAGGCAGATTGGTGTGCAAGAAGCATTGAACCTGCTGGACTACAGGCATCTCCAGCCACAGCAGGCTGAGATCCCCAGAGCCACGTTCAAATTGCACCCTCTCCTCAAAGCATTGGTGCAAGTCAGCCCCAGTGCAGAAATCAGGTACAGGAATCTGAAACACAGTCTGACTGTGGCTGTCCACAAGTTTGGGGCTGAACTCTTGAACAAGTACTGGGAGGTGGAAGCAGCTTTGCTACCTGGGAGGGCTGCTGACAGCATACTTGTCCTCCTTAAACACTGGAGGAGGGTGACAGCCAGTCCAGCAAGTTGGGAAAGGTTTGGCACCAAACTTGACACAGCACAGTTCCAAGTGCTCACTGGTCTATACAAAAAAAAACTGGTAAAAAGGTTGGTGGGTCACCAGGCAAGAGGAAGCTGAAGAAAGAGGTGTCAGATGTTACAATGGCATCTGATGGCTTCCCTGCAATGTTGGCCACTTCTTCTGCATCAGAGGCAGAGGATGGTTCTGATGGTGAAGCTTCTGAAGCTTCTGAAGCTTCTGCTGCACCCAGCAACTCTTTGCTTGGGTCTCCACCTCCTGTGACCAAAGCTATGTGGAGGGAAAAGGCTGGCAAGCCTGTGAAGAAAAGGACGGTGCCAAGAAAAAACCAGCAGCAGGAAAAAAACCAGCAGCAGAAGTGAAAAAGAAGCCAGGTGACACAGGCTTGGGGCCAGATACCCCAATTGCCCAGGAGACCCTGAGCATAGGTGGTGGCAAGAACCAGTCCTACATACAACACATGCCTTTTGGCCCAAACACTGTCAAGAAGCTTGTGGTCAGTGTGTCTTTGGCCCAAGCTGCCAAGCTCAAGGTTTCCCATAAGCAGCTGGTGGAGGAGCTCTTGCCTGCTTGCAAGCAGGCTGGTGCCACCAAGGCCTCAGTATTAGCTGCCAGGTTGAAACTGTTTCAAAAATATGAAAAGGCATGATGTGGATTGCCTTGCAAAGGGCTGTAGCCTTGAATAAAGGCAGTAGCCTTGCAAAAGGGCTGTGCAAGCACACACCAAAGCCTTGCACAAGGCAGTAGCCTTGTATAAGGGCTGTGCAAGCTGTAAATATTGTACATACAGCAGCACCACTCTTCTGCATACATGAGTGAAAAAAAGGTGCTGCAATACATGGCCAGGTGCTGCCAAGCCAAAAGCAACATGTTGTGTAAGCAAAACCAAGTACAACCTGAACAATGTTGCATATTCTGTTTCAATTTTGGGCTCAAGCTGCTAAAGCTGTAAGGCTTCCTTGGTTTGCAACAAGACCAAGGGCCAAACCTCGCGAAAGGGCACTTCAATATGACTTGCTTTGAAAAGGGCATTCTGTCCTGCAGAAGGGCCAAGCCTTGTGTAAGGGCAGTGTATGGTATCATCCCCTTCCAGCCCTGACTACTCCAGGCCTTCACCACCTAAGTCACCCAGCAGAAGCAGGAGCAAAAGCAAGGCCCCAATGGCCAGAAACAGCTGGAGTGATGATGGGTGGGAAAAAGGGTGGCAAGATGGGTGGGAAGAGTGGGAGGGCTGGGGGGATGACAAGGAAGAAAAAAAATGGGCTTCCACATGGAAGACCAGAGGGAGGTGGGAAGAAGAAAAATGGGAAGATGGAGGGGAAAGGAGGTGGAGGAGGGATGAACATGGCAAAAGCCTGACTTCAGGCAGTGCCCATATGAGGCAAAGGCTGCAACTCCTGCAGGAGAAACAAGGGCTGCCAAAAAACAAGGATGAGGAGTATGTCCAAAGACTGGCTGCTATGGGCCAAAGCAGGTTCAAAAGGATGATGGGGAGGAAGGAGAAACAAGAGAAAGCTGAGAGGGAGAAGCAAGAAGCTTTCCAACAAGGGGCAGCATACCAGCAGCAGCTGGTATGGCAACAGCAGCAGCAGTGGCAGCAACACCAATGGCCACAAGGGTGGTCACAGCAGTGGCCACAACAGTGGCCAGCACAAGGTGGCATTACACTCATGCTGTTTTTTGTTTTCAAATTTGCATGTGCACTTTTTTTTGTGGCAGGTGGCTATGGGTATGGTACCAGCCAAGCAGCTGCATCCCAGCCTCCAAGCCCCAAAGGCCTGGCCATGAGAGTGTGCACAGTTCAGTTCATACTTCATACCTTTTTTTGTGCAATGCCCATTTAGTTCATACTTTTTTGGGCAGGTGCAGCACAGGCAAGTGAACCAAATGCTGCAGGACTGTCTGGTTTTCTCATTGTACCTTTTTTCAAATCCATGCTGCCCAATTTTCAGGTATACTTCCCATATTTCTCTGCCAGGACCACCCAGGGATCAGAGGAGTGGCCTTGGGAAAGGGCAAGCAAAAGGCCTTGGGAAAGGGCAGGCAAAAGGCCTTGAAAAAGGGCAAACAAAAGGCCTTGAGAAAGGGCAGAACCAGCAAAGCAGCAGCACCAGCAGCTCCAACAGTGGGCAGTCCAGCCCTTCCCCACCACCAGGCAAAGGCACCTGCTACTGAGAAGGTTTCCGGAGGTCAGAAAAAACACACCAGAAACCTGACGGCTTGGCGGCAAGCAACAATCGGACGGAGGCCATCAAGGTGCGGTCAGAAAAGACACACACACACGCTGGTCTGCAACGAATGCGACGGGCTGATGTGCCATTGTGCGGTCAGAAAAGACACACACGCCAGGCTGCAACGACTTCCGGCTGCTCATGCGGCTTTGCGACAGCCACGACTCTGATCACCGAAACAATTTGGTCAGCGAGTCATACAGCTGCACCGCATGTGTCCGCAGACGCAGGCAAGCGTCGCGATCTGCTGCCAAGAAATGCTTCTCCTTGTTGTCCGAATTGTACGGCACCAGAGTTAGCCCTTTGTTTTCGACGTTGCTGTAAAACTGGGGCAACCATCTTGGCAACCCGACGGTCATCACTCGATCGTCTGCATCCTCTGCCGTCGTCTTGTGTGGAGCAACAAACCCGAGGTCTTCAAGCAAATTTTTGAAATACTGTGTCGAACCTTTAGCTTCTTTCTAGTGGAGTGTAGTGTAGTGTAATTTAGTGTAGTGGAGTGTAGTCGACTGTAGTTGTAGTTGCCTATAGTGTTGTGAAGTGTAGTGTCATGTAATGTAGTGCAGCGTCGTATAGTATAATGTGGTGCAGTCGAGTGAAGCGAAGCAACATCTGAACCGCCAAAAGTGCTCCGAAACCCTGGTGTTTTGTACATTTTGACTTCGAAATGTGCTTCGCGCCACAACGGCGTGCACTGTTTCGAAACTCGACATCTTAGCCTCCAAAAGTGGTCCGAACCCCTGGTGTTTTTAACATTTTGACTTGGCAATGTGCTTCGCGCCACAACGGCGTGCACTTTTTCGAAACTCGACATCTGAGCCTCCAAAAGTGGTCCGAACCCCTAGTGTTTTTAACATTTTGACTTCGAAATGTCCTTCGCGCCACAACGGCGTACACTTTTTCGAAACTCGACATCTGAGCCTCCGAAAGTGGTCCGAACCCCTAGTGTTTTTAACATTTTGACTTCGAAATGTCCTTCGCGCCACAACGGCGTGCACTTTTTCGACATCGCAACGTCAAAAAGTGGTCCGGAGCTGGTGTGTTTTGTACATTTTGACTTGGAAATGTGCTTCGCGCCACAACGGCGTGCACTTTTTCGACATCTCAACGTCCAAAAGTGGTCCGAACCTGGTGTGTTTTGTACATTTTCACTTGGAAATGTGCTTCGCGCCACAACGGCGTGCACTTTTTCGACATCGCAACTTCAAAAAGTGGTCCGAACCTGGTGTGTTTTGTACATTTTGACTTGGAAATGTGCTTCGCGCCACAATGGCGTGCACTTTTTCGACATCGCAACTTCCAAAAGTGGTCCGGACTGCTGGTGTGTTTTGTACATTTGCACTTGGAACTGTGCTCATCGCGCCACAACGGCGTGCAATTTTTTCATCTCTCATCTGGCCAGCTGGCTCCGCACCCGCCGCTTTAGCGAGCCTACTTTCGACCCTCCGAGCCACAAATCATTGGAAAAACAGTGAAATCGCGACTTTCTCATACTTTTCGCGCACCTGCATCTTCTTTCTTCTGATCTTTTCTCTGACTCTTCTCACCTCTGCTTTTCAACTGTCCATATTGTTGGAAGTTTCACTTCTAAACTTCCTTCGATAACATAGAGACTCTACATGTACTATATAGTATACATTATTTCGTTATATGTCTGTACAACTGTACAGTATAACTCTAGAGACTCTACATGTATATATATATATATACATCATTTCGTTATATGTCTGTACAACTGTACAGTATAACTCTAGAGACTCTACATGTATATATATATATACATCATTTCGTTATATGTCTGTATAACTGTACAGTATAACTCTAGAGACTCTACATGTATATATATATATACATCATTTCGTTATATGTCTGTAGAACTGTAAAGTATAACTCTAGAGACTCTACATGTATATTTATATATATACATCATTTCGTTATATGTCTGTATAACTGTACAGTATAACTCTAGAGACTCTACATGTATATATATATATATATATCATTTCGTTATATGTCTGTATAACTGTATAGTATAACTCTAAAGACTCTACATATGTATATATATATACACATCATTTCGTTATATGTCTGTATAACTGTATAGTATAACTCTAAAGACTCTACATATGTATATTTATATATACACATCATTTCGTTATATGTCTGTATAACTGTATAGTATAACTCTAAAGATTCTACATATGTATATTTATATATACACATCATTTCGTTCTATGTCTGTAAAACTGTATAGTAAACTCTAGAGACACTACATATACACATCATTTCGTTATATGTATCTATAACTGTATAGTATAAGTCTAGAGACTCTACATATGTATATTTATATATATACACATCATTTCGTTATATGTCTGTAAAACTGTATAGTAAACTCTAGAGACACTACATATATACATCATTTCGTTATATGTATGTATAACTGTATAGTATAACTCTAGAGACTCTACATATATATATACTTATCATTTCGTTATATGTCTGTATATCTGTACAGTGTAACTCTAGAGACTCTACACACAAATGTATATATATATACATCATTTCGTTATATGTATGTATAACTGTATAGTATAACTCTAAAGATTCTACATATGTATATATATATACACATCATTTCGTTCTATGTCTGTAAAACTTTATAGTAAACTCTAGAGACACTACATATATACATCATTTCGTTATATATATGTATAACTGTATAGTATAACTCTAGAGACTCTACATATATATATACACATCATTTCGTTGTATGTCTGTAAAACTGTATAGTATAACTCTACATATATATACATATATGTATTTATATATATATGGTACTATATATGCACAGACATGACGAAACATCCAACTTTAGGAAGAGCATACGTTTGACCCTGACCTCTGTTTCCAGCTAACTCCCCGGGATAAGACAGTGGATAGAACACTTTTACAGTTGGCAAGTGAAACTCCTGAGGTAGAAGAAGACTTTGCGGCCATTTATGAGGCTTGCGGTGGAACGAAGTTTTATCAAGATACACCATACTTATTTCAGAGACTGAGAGGTATCCAGGCATTGCTTCTAGTCACATCCTCAATTCAATTGGACACATCCAAATATAAGAACATTCTTGTGATAATGTTGACAAGATACGTATATATGGTTCTTGGTGAATCACTTTCCCACAAGACTCTTCTGCATTTGATGAGGTGCCAGAAGACATGGCTTGGAAGCCACTGACCTATGAGGAGAAGGACATCTTGAAAGCGCGCAAGAAAATCCGTGCAGTGAAGAAAATCGAGGACAGGTTGTGGTTGGTCTCGAGCCCGGGAATTTATTTCGGGGACTGGTAACCAACTGACCAACTGACCAACCACGATGGGGTTTGCTGGAAATGTCATCAACAACGATGTGATAAATCCCAAGAATACATGGGTATGACTGATATACCGATATACCCTTTGGTTATTTAACGTAGCTATGGAAATTGCTAATTTATAGATGATTTTTTGATGATTTGCCTATTAAAAATGGTGATTTTCCATGGCTACGTTAAAGTATCACAGGGTAAATATATATATATATAAGCAGGGAACCCCCCCCCCCCCCCCCCAGCCAGATGGTTCCCCCCCCCCTGTGGCAGGGGGGGGGGTTCTCAGCAGCCAACATACATATATATATATATATATGCATCGTATATGTGGATTTTGATAGAATATAGATAGTATATGCCACATGTACTGTATCCACAGTAGATGTAATATATATATATATATATATAATAGGTAAATATATTCGTTGAATAAATTTTAGATAGTATATGTGGTATATTGAATATCGACAGCAATACACGCTGTATATCTAGAGTTTATGTGTGTATGTATATATATATATATATATATATTGTGATAGATACAAGAACAAGATATCAATATGTAGTATCTAGAGTGTGCATATATATATATATTGTTTTTCTACTGTACATATGTCTAGGTTTGCATAGGTAAGCTTTGCGTAATCCATAGCTAGCAAATATGTTGTAAACCATGTGCGAGGCACGCTATAGGCAGTTCGAAAAAAAGGTTCTGATAGAATATACAGGTAGACAAGGTCCGTTGACGAGGTCGTGGCTCTCAAGTGCTGCAAATAACGTAGAGATGCGAGGTTGGAGGGGTGGAAAGGGGAGTATATATGTGTATATGTGTATGTATATGTGCAAATAACATGCAAATACTAGGTTTTGGGGGGGTGGGGGGGGTTAGGAGTGGGGGGGGATACCATTGGGGGGGGAGGGGGGGGGGGTGTGGGGGTCCGGGGACCGGGCTCATATATACATACATATATTTATGTGTATATAATGGGGATCATTCTCCAACAATCAACTCTATGGTGCACATTGCCAAAAAATACTTAGAAAAACACTGCTGTGCCAAGCTGGGAGGTGACGAAAACCGCAAGCTCTTGTGAAAGGTTTCAAGCCATGGGGGTGGGTCAAAACCTATTATTACCAATTTTAGTGGGATGCGCATACGCTGACCAATAGCTGGGGTTCACGAAGGGTCAAAAATACCCTAAGAATGGGAGAAACATGGAGAAACCATAGAAATCATGGCATTTCCATAGGATTTCATGGATCTTTAAAGGGATGTCATTGAATCTAATGATTGTAATAGGATTTTTTGCACCCCTAAGAATGATCACTGATATGGTTTTCCAGTGAATGATGGTCTTCATGCATGGGTTCATCTTTTTTGGAAAGTTCACGGGACCATCACTGCGAGCGAGATATGCCATGAGATAATAAGCCTCTTAATCAGAAAATAAGCGCTAAAGAATGAAGTGGAGATAATGTAGTGACTAATTGGTGATCGTCTAATGAATAACTTCACATATCAGTTTAAGATCAATATTCAAAAAATAGCCAGTGATGATTGAGTTACTGGAGTAACATTGGGATATAACCAGCGAAAATGGAGATATAACCAACCAAAATGATATCTAATAGTTTTATCCCGCGTTCATATGAGTTACACCCCCCTTCTACGGTCCCAAAAATGTGGTTTTATCCCCTCCTCACTTCCAGGGGTGTTAAATATGAGCGAGGTAAAGGATTCTTCATAGTCAAAACCTGGCAAATATGCAACATGGTTTTGGGTCAAAACCCATCCTCTGCGTTTTGCCTGAAACCAGGAGGCGTACGCCGTGAAGGGTCATGTGGAGCCAGGGCAACTGGCTAAGCTGCAACGCAAAGCCAAGCTGGAACAGGTGCCCGAAACGTGGCTCCAAACATTTTTCGGAGGGTCATATATATATATAGTTATATATAGTTATATACATAGTTATACCCCAGTTGTATGTATGTAAAATAATATAATATAATATATCATAATATAATATATCATAATGTAATACAATATAATATAATATGATATAATATAATACAATATATATATTTTTTGAATATATAACATAACATATAATTTCATATTATATTTATATTATATTATATTGTATATATTTAGATTATATTGTATATATTTATATTATATTGTATATATTTATATGGGTGAATTACAACGACTTCACTACGACCGCACTGGAATCATCGTTAGTAAGGAGAATCACCATCCCCCCCCCACTAAGAGGAGATTTCCGGCTGGCAGCGGGTCATCCTCACCCTCCTCACCCTCCTCACCCTCCTCATCCCCATCATCCCTGTCATCCGCAGCATCCACATCATCATCATCGTCATCATCGTCATCTTATGTTGCATTGTCTCGCGCATCTTTATGCAGATTTGGGCTTCCATTTCGGGGGGCCTTTCTTTTTGATATTGCATTTCTTTTGCTAACAGTGCTTGGTGAGGGACGATTGCTGCATTGGGGGATTTTCGCTTGCTGGACTCAATAGATTTTGCAACCCTACAACAGGCCTGCTCATCATAATCACCATCCTCATTTTCATTTTCACTCTCATCCTCTGCATCCTCATCCTCCTCATCATCCCCATCATCTTCATCATCCTCACCATCCTCTTCGTCCTCATCATCGCCGTCATCAACTCATTCCTGTTACCCTCACTTTCATCATCATCAGTTTCCTTCAAGTTTCTGGTCAGCAACCTCATCAACATCAAAAGATTGGCACTGTTTGTGACTTGCCGCAAGTCCAAGAAACCACGTGAGACTGTTGCTGCATTCCGACTTCACCTTGCTAATCCCCCTTTACAATTGCCACCCTACCCGAGCCCTGTTAGCTTTCGTACCGGCCCCCTGGCCTCAAGTACAGATTCTGTTTGTTAGCTATACTACCGGATAATTGTTTGCTGAAATTTTCTTACAACATCCAGAATAATTATTGGATGTTATATATATATATGTGTGTATTTTTGTTAAACTGTTTGTATGTTATAGTAAAACTGGTTGCCTGTTTTTGATTCACTTTTTGTTTTGAGAATGCAACCGACATGAGATGATATGAGGTGAAAAAAAACTAATATGGGGATACCCTATAGTTGACATACCCTACTGTAGTTGAAACCATTAGTATGTGGAAATAGTATCATCTAGTTATTAAATATCATGTGCAACCCACCAGTTCTATTATACTTATTACATGTTATTACCGTCTGGTAAACTGTTACATAGCTATTGAAAATGGACCATTCATACTTGGTTTACCTATTAAAATGGTGATTGCCCATGGTCAATTCGAATGGTGAACATGATGATTTCACCAACAAGAAAGAGTGATTGCAACAGTGCAACATCATAGGGGTTGGATACCACTAGTTTGTGACAACGTCCACAGCGAAAATATTGGGAAAACACGCCTCCAGGATCTGCATCAGAGTGAAGAGCGAAGCCACAAGAAAGGAGGACCAGCGCCTTATGTACCATCTTGTGATTCACCAGCTTGCTATGGAAACCCACCATTGTTTTATAGGTAAGTCATGTAAAATGGGCCACTTTGCAGAGCTATGTTAAGTAACCAGAGGGTGTATACATATGCATTTACTGTGTGTGTATATATATATATATCCCATTAGAATATCATAGATGGTGGTAACAATTGGAATTAATGGGATGTCATGGGGATTTCATGGGGGGTCCAAAAGGTGCCAGGCCTAAGAATAAAGGAAGGCCTGGGCCAAAGGCCGCACCTGAGGTGAAAGAGGAAGAGGGTAGCTGGGTTGAAGTAGCCAGAAAAGGCCATAGAAGAAAAAATTGAAAGCCTTGAAGAAGGGCTAAAGCCTTGAAGAAGGGCCAAAGCCTTGAGGAAGGGCCAGCCTTGGGTAAGGGCTTCTATTTTTTGAAAAAGTTCCAAAGGGACTTTGGGCCACCTCCTGCACTGTGAGCAGTTGAGAAAAAAGAGGTTGCTGGGGAGCTTGGGCATGAATAGCCCACTGATTGCTGAATGAAACATATATTGAAAAAATGAGCAGTCCAGTCATTACCCAAAAAAAACAGTTCAAAGTGGAATCCAAAATTTTGAAAAGGTCTGCATTGTTTTTCAAATCAAATCAGTTTGGCACAGGTTCCAAAATGACTACAAAAAGTGGATCCATCATATTGCATCATATGATGTCATATGATGGGTGGGGCCATCATATGATGGGCTTGGGCCATCATATGATGGGCTTGGGCCATCATATGATGGGTTGTGGCCATCATATGATGGGTGGTGCCATCATATTGCATCATATGATGTCATATGATGGGTGGCAGTTTTCTGGGTAGAAATGATTGGTGCTATTTTTTTTTGAAATCTGTAGCTTTCAAAAGCTCAAGGTTGAAACCTGCAATTTTCTTTGGCCTTGCCAAGGGCAACCTCTCAACCCAAAGCCTTGCAGAAGGGCAAAGGCAATGGGAAAGACAATGAAGGCCATGAAAGCTACCCCAAAAAAAACAAAGCAAACAGAGACGTGGCAAACTACCAAGGGGATATAACATGATAATGTTCATTCATTTATAGATGGATTTTCCATTATAAACCATCCAGCTATTTGGGGATCCCCCATGGAACCCATATATACATTCATATACTGGTGGTTTTAACCATGCTTGCTATACAGCATTCTAGGGGGTGAAATCCAACTCGCAGCCGTCCGCTCAGTTGGGACTTCAACGCGGCGATTAGCCTGTGAGCCCAGTATTATCCCAGGATCTGCGAGTTTCATCCCCCAGTGCTGAAATGGTCATTGACGGCTGGATGATTGGAGTACACTGTAAGCGGTTTACAACCAGTAAATTCGCTTATTCACATCCAAGTAGGAAAGATTGTCAAAACAAAAACGCATCCTTGCAAACTCGTCTTTTGCAGCAATTCTAGCCAAAAACTTCCCATACTCCAACGCTTTCCACATTCCATGCCAAAATAATGGTTTAAAAACATGGGAAAGTGGTATACGCACACTTTGTGGCATGCTATGACTGCTCTGAAGTGTATGTGCAGAAAATCTTGAATCGTGACCGTGATATCTACACCTTGTGGTATGTGATAATGCAGGGGTACGTGTTCCCTTCAGCCTCAACCATGGATCACTGTGGATCACTATGGTCTATCAAACAGCGGTGGCCTTATGGAGTACCTTCCCCTTCCATCCCACAGATCTTTTTTTAAGGTCCAGGGCCAGGGATACTAGGAATTAATTTGGATATTATCCTAAATAACCCAATAAAACATCGACCTAAAAATCAACTTCTCACCATGGGTTACGGGCCGTTTTCTGGGATTTCTGTATCACTATATGTGCCATGGTCAAAACATGGTTTTTGTGGTATGGTCATCCATCCCACCATGGGAATCCATAGGGATTCTGTGGGATGTCATGTGACAACCCACCCATCCAAAAAAATGGTGAAAATCAATGAAAATCATGGTCAATCAACAAGCTTGGGGTGATATTAACTATTACAACCATGGGATATCGTGATATATATATATTAATATAATTACATATAATAGTTATCTATGTATCCCTAATATAATGCTTGGTTGGGTGTGGCTTTTAAAGCGCTACTCTGCTGCCCCATTTGTAACTCAACTAGACTAAATGGGATGCCACTTCCAATGGGTGGACAACTTATTTTTGTGATGTGGCAAATAAAAGAGTAGAACCATGGGCGAATTTACCATTTGGGTGTTTCGTAGACCCGAAAAAAGGTCTTGGCGCTTGTTAACCATGGGATATTACCTAACCCACATACCCTCTGGTAAACTAACATAGCTATTGAAAATTGCCATTTATAGTGGATTTACCCATTAAAAATAGTGATTTTCCATAGCTATGTTAGTTTACCAGAGGGTATGTCCTGTTTGCAATCCTGATCCTATTCTTTATAGATTTTCCACGCCTGACGTCAGGGGCAGACGCAATTCACCCAGAGCTGGCTGCCCCGTCCTTAGTTCGGGTCACCCCTGGCGTACCCCAATGGTAAAATACAGGTTTTCTGCTATTTTTGAGCTTACTGATTAGCTAACCCCCTTAAAAACCCTTTTGTGCTCGCCAGGGGTAGGTGGGAAGTTCCACATAAAGCATGGGGCAGAATTGAGTGGGACAAGCATCCTTGATTTTGACTCCCGGTGTGAAACACCTTGGGCAGCTTTTCTACCCCTTTTCTACCTTTGTAGCACCTCCTTCGTAACATGGTGTGTCGGCCAATCGAAACACACGGCTGTAGATTGAGGTCGAACCCCAGCCCACGGCTGTATCATTATCAACTCTTTTGCAGAACGCATGGCTGGTGCGCTACGAGGCAGTGTCGGAGGTTGCATCAACATGTACATACATATCCATACTTATAAATATATGGACATTTGCATACACACATTATGTAGATATGATATACATACCATATGTATATGTATATATACTCATACGTTTAAAGGCATCCAAATGCACATTCACAATACATATAAATATATACATATGCACACTTGCACACATACATTTATCAAATATACATAAATGAAGAAGTAAATGAATAGATAAGTAACTAATTAAGTGAGTACATAAATAAATAAATGAATAAACGCATATATATATATTTACATATGTGTACACATATGTAACCATATGGATTCACATATCTATTTACATGAAGGGATTTACATATGCAAATACATACATACATACATACATCCATCCATCCATACATCCATGCATGCATCCATGCATGCATGCATGCATGCATGCATGCATGCATACATCCATACATCCATACATCCATGCATACATACATACATCCATGTATATATATATATACACATTTGTATACATATGTGTCTTTTTTGTGTGTTTTCAGGGTGATTTATAACTGGGCTTCAAATTTGATGCCCCCATTGACAAAAAATTTCAAGATCAGCCGCCCAGATCCTTTTTTTAAAATTTTTTTCCTCGTTATTTGGTGGTGAGATTCCCATGAAACCCCATGATTTCGATGAAATCGGCAGGCTTCGATGCCAGGCCGCTTGAAGTGGTGGGACATGCCTGTGTGCAACGACCAACCATAATGGGTGTGCTTTGAAATGGGGTACACCCCAAGAATAGGGATATTTGATGGCTATTGAACATATTGTGTTAAAAAGTATGCACACATCAATACAAATCATGGGAGTCGTTCACAAAATCACAGTACATGAGCAAAAAAAATCGGAATGTAAGCGACATCTTTGGATACATACCTCGCCATCATGGGGACTGGAACAACATTGCCAGGGATATGTGTATATATATATAAACTGATGATCAGCAATCGAGGCCAAGAACAAATGGGACAGGCGGGTTCGGTGGTTTTAACCAACCTAGATCTTCGATCGTATAAGAATATTTTGGTAGACTATGTTGTTTACCATTTCTTGAGATATCGGGCAGAAAAAGGTAGTCCTTCACCACATCGACTTATTTTTCTTAAACCGACCAGTTTTGGGCCAAATGGGTCCACATGAGACATTCAGCACTTGGAGTGAAGAATCCCCATGTTGAGACATTAAATTTGATGATTTGGGGATACTGTTCAACTCATCAGCCATTGATCATCTCGTGGATTGGGATAACCACTTACTATTATGATCTTAGAATATGGGATAGATTGGGATAACCATTGGCAAAGTCCTAGCAATTTTCTGGGACCACTCGCAACTTTGAAACTTGATTCGCGATTTGAGATGTAATCATATGAAATCTACAGATTTTCAATGATTTTCAATGATTTTCATGAGCAAAATGGCAAAAGTTTGCGCGTACAAAATTCTTCAAAACGACCTCAAAATCCCAGCAAACGACCTCAAAAACCATCAAACGGCTATAAATCCCAGAAACTAGGTCAATCATGTTCTTTACAATTCCAGAGGATTTGCTTCAAACCATGATATTTCCATAAGCTTCAGCCAAATTTGTAACCATATTGACCCAAGCAGGGAATCCTAGCTGGAGCAGAAAGGGTGACTACATTCACATCTGCAAAATCTCGCTGCTTAATTGCTACATTTGACACTGAAGCTGTACTGCATATGGATTTACATCATAATTTCATTGGTTTCACCTTGAAGTGGATTTTGCTAAAGACTTGCCTAGGCGGTAAAGGGTACCAACATGGCAGGTGAAGGGTTAGGGGGCAAATCTTGCCCTTCAATGGTGGGGTCGCCTACTTTTCTGTGAAGCGTATGGTTTTGGCTTAAAACAATCTGAAACGACTCAAACGTCTACTTCTTGGAATATCGATCAGAAAAAGTAGTACAAAGGGCATCGACCAAAATATTTTGAGATTTAGAAGCTCTAGGAAGAAGAAAATCTGAAAAGCACTGTAGACTACTTCCCTTGGACTTGCTGATCCCGAAACCTCCCAAAAAATAGGTGCCACGCCGTCGGACGATGGAACTGCAGGACCAGATGCGACGTTGAAGATCAGTGCCGAAGCTCAGAGTGCCTGTCAGACTCATGATGATGATGATGATGATGTGATTCGGAGAAAATGGAGACCAAACAGATTCAATCATCTGCCCCACAGCAACATACAGCAGCTCACTTCATCAAACTTCATCAAACTTCATCAGACTTTACCTTTCTCCATATTTGATCCAAGTTGCGATTGCACATCGTGAGGCGAAGTGAAGAACACAGATTGCCAGAGCCCGACGACTGCGTCAGATCGGCCGAAGCTTGACTGCACTGAGTCTGCAGAACATGAACGGAGATGTTTTGGCGCACATTCTTCCAGATCTCCCAGCGCCCCAGCGCAGACCCAGGTCGACGCAAAGTGAGACTCCTGAGGACAGCTCCTCCGGCTAGGTGATGGTAGGTCTGGTAGGTCTGGTAGGTCTGGTAGGTGTCCCATTGGCGTGCGAGGAGACTGCGCGAGCCTTGCTGCCCCTGCCTGAGATATGCTGAGATCATCTCTATGTTTTTGGTGATTTTTGTAGGTTGGAGGCTAGGCATGGACTGAGGCTGCATCTTCTCAAGGGAGGTGCAAAGGAGGACATGGGAAGTCAATGTGAACCAGTCGCCCAGTTGTCGCCCAGTTGAATGATGTTGAATTCACATTTTGGTCCATTTTGATTTTCGACATGGCCCGACATGGCCAGTGAGTTCGGTCAGTTGGGACAGGAGTCGACTAAGCCTGGGCCAGCCGAAGGCCTGTACGGACTTGCCGTTCAGCACATGTCAGATGCTTGGCATTCCGAAGAATGTCCAACTTTCTTGTGCCTTGCAGGCAACATCACACCAAGCACTGCCAGTGAGGAAGGGGGTGATTCGCAGCGGCAGGCGCGGGCCGTTGTACTATGTTGATCTATGTTGTAGCCTCGATTGGAAGAGATTTCCAGGATGTTCCAAGCGCTTATTCAATGCGGGGTGGTGCTTGTGAGGCTCTAGCTTCGAGCGGTCAAGAGCTGCTCAGACAGTCCTCATCTCAGCTGTCTCAGCTATTGAAAGAGTGACAATACCTCTCCTGTGCTTTCTTCTCTCCCAAATCCTCTTGTTTACATGCATTCGCTTGTATTTTCCCACTTTA
The DNA here is from genome assembly GCA_947184155.2 of Cladocopium goreaui. Classification (NCBI taxonomy): domain Eukaryota; class Dinophyceae; order Suessiales; family Symbiodiniaceae; genus Cladocopium; species Cladocopium goreaui. The sequence goes on along the minus strand of CAMXCT020002480.1, from coordinate 380,277 downwards.
AAAGCGTTTAGGAGCTAATTCCACACCTTTCTACGGCTTCTGTCCGCATCTTGTATTAATCTCACAACAGAGAGGCTGCAGGGAGGCGCAGAGGCCAAGGCCCAAAAGGCCTGCCTTGCATTCGATACAGCATCTGAAGAGACACGAGCCATGTTCAAGAGTTGGATTTCACCGTTCAACATGGGGATGCAGTGGGACATTGATATTACGGGATACAATGGGATATGTATATATATATAATATGTATTTACATACATACATACATACATACATACACACACATATATATAATATGTGTATAACTATGTATATATATACATGCGTATACATACATGTATATATATATACATATATATATACACACCCGTACTTTTACACACACATATATATTTATATATATACACATACATATATGTGAATAGCTGCATATGTATGTATATATGTATATACATCCATGTTTATGTAAATATACATATATCATCTGTAACGAAATGGAAGAGCTGTAACGAAAAGGCAGAGCTGTAACAAACAGGAAGACCTGTAACGAAAAAGATGAGCTGTAACGAAAAGGAAGAGTGGTGACGAAAAAGGAAGAGTTGTAACTAAAAAAAGGAACTGCAACAGAAAGGAAGAGCTGTAACTGTAACGAAAAAAAGACCTGTAACGGAAAGGAAAGAGTTGAAACAAAAAGGAAATTCGTAGCTTCCAAGCTAGAAACATCATCATGTCAAATTTCCATCGGGCTGACTTTCACGCTAGCAACATCAGCCGCAAGTTTAGGGAAGAAACTTCCACGTTACGGAGTTTTAGAAATCTATTGAATCTATTAGAGTAGGGTAGGGTAGAGTAGAGCAGAGTGGAGTACAGTAGAGTAGAGTAGAGTGTACAGAGAAGAGAAGAGTAGAGTAGAGTAGCATAGAGTGGCGTAGAGAAGAGGAGGGCACCTGAGGCATTCGGAGCTTGAGAAACCTTGTGCCCTACTTTGTGGAGACTCCTGTGCAGCTCAGAACAGCAGATGGCCTGTATGTGGCACAGAAGAAAATAGGGATGTTCTTACCACATGAGTGGTTTTATTGGCTTTGTGGCCAAGACCAAGCTATGTCAGGGTTGCAAAATGTTGAAGAGTTCTGGAAAGAACACAGCCCAAAAGACCCACAGCTGAAGAACAACATTATCAAAGAGACTCAGCAGCATAGAGTGCCATTTGTCACTGCCACCTTTGCATCCAAATCCAAAAAGGCAACCTTTTCCTCTGTGGTTTACATGCATTGGCTAAGGAGCACAGACATAAGTGCTTGCCCTGTGGCTTACATGGAGATGGGGGCCAATTCCAGCGAAATGATAGCATCAATGTGATCAGCATGAGGAGCCTGCTATCCAGCCCCAATGTTGCTTCAAGCCAGCTCTTGCTACTGGCTTTGCCAAAGGGTGCCATCAACAAGAGCCCTGATGATGCAGCATCTGACACCATGAAGGTCCTTTGGCAAGTACTCCAATGGTCTTGGGAAGCTGCTTTCTACAACAAGTTTCCTGAATTTGACCATGCAGGGAACCCTTGGCCAGCAAAGTCTTGGAGACAGCAAATGGCTGGTCAACCTTTGAGCAGAGAAGGCTTCAGAGCTTGCATCTGGGCAGTGCAGGCAGATGGTGAGTACCTCCAGAATGAGTTCCAGCTGAAAGGTGCATCACATGAGGAGATGTGCTTCAATTGCTCAGCAAACAAAAGCACTCTCCCCTATAATGACTTCAGGCCCACTGCAGCTTGGAGGGCTACAGTGGTGGAGCATGCAGGGACATGTCCTACAGATCATGTGATCAGCACCATTCCAGGTGTGGTTGGTGAAAGCTTCAAATATGACACCCTACATGTGCTAGAGGAAGGCCTCACAGCACATGTGCTGGCCAATGTCCTCTTTGACCTGGTTGTGAAGGCCTGCCAGGAACACAGAATGAGAGACTGACCTACCTCTTTAGGAAAATCTGCGCCCTCTACCAAGAGCAAGGCATTGAGGCCAGTGACAGGATCAGGAAGCTGACACTCTCTACTTTCTGTTCTCCAAAGAGCAAGCATGATCAGTTTCCTACTTTGACAGGGGTGAAGGCTAGACACTGCAGGTGGCTGGTACCTGTGCTGGAAGAGATATGCTTGGAATTCCAGAGTACAGAGGACAAGTACAGTGTACATCGGTTTCAAACTGTCAAGCACCTCAACCAGCTCTACACAATCATGGACTGCAGTGGCATGCATCCCACAGGGGAAGAAGCAACTTCTTTCAAAAAAAGCATGAACCTTTGCCTCCTACACTACTCCAGGCTGTCAGTGTTGAGCATCCAGCAAGGAATTCTACAATGGAATGTGACCCCCAAGTTCCACTTGTGTGAGCACTTAGCAAGTGTCTTTCAGTGGTTCAATCCTAAATTTTATTCCTGTTATGCTGGTGAAACAATGGCGGGCCACCTATCAGCCCTTGCTCATTCCTGCCTGAGTGGCACTGCCCCCTACCAGGTGGCCAGTAAGGTCACTTGGAGATACAGGTTAGCTCTTCACCTGAGGATCCAAGGAGCTGATTTTTCATGGCAAGATATAGAAAGTGATTAACATTGGGAAATGCCTTGGAAAAGGCTGCCCTGAGAAAGGGCTGCCCTGAAAAGGGGCCATGCCCTGCAAAAGGGCCTGAAATCTTGGCAAGATGTATATAGTTTTGTGCAAAGTTTCACAAGTAGCAGAGCAAGCAAAGATGAGCAAAAAATGCATTGGATGAACCAAGTTGGAAAGGCTTCAACACAGAACCATGTTGAAAAATACAACACAGCTCTGTTGAAAAATACAATAGAAAATGCACCCCTGTTTCAATAGGGAATCCAGGGAAAATTTCAATATATATATATATTGAAATTAGACCTCCATGTTGAAACTGTCGATCATTATTGAATCTTTTCAATAAGGCGTACTCTGGGTTTGGCAGACTCCGATACTTCATGTGCCGAAGGTCGTCTTCCCAATGAAATGACTCGAAGTCTGCGTCGTCTCTCCCAAGCTTTAAAATTGGACCCTTTCCTCGTGCAAACGGAGTGGGAGAAGCTGCGTCCAATAGCTGCTGCGCAAAAAAAAAAGGGAAACCTTGACAATCGAACTGCGTGGGCAGCGGCTTACGAGCACACGCAAAAGACTTCTGACTTGCGCAAGAAATATGGCCTGCAATGCTTGCCACTGGCTTTGCAGGCATACGTGTGCTGGAGCCCTTCCGCGTAACCTGAACTATTATTGAGCATTACTTCATTTTTTGGCACATAGACTTTGATGGCCTTTGTATTTTTTATCACTGAAGGGACATGTATGTTGCGCTTGCAGGTCTGGCGTGGAGCAAAGTTTCTCAAAGGCCGACCGTTGCTTTCATGAAGGCCGCTTTGGGTCCTCGGCGACTGACACGGAGCGCAGAGCTTTAATGATCTTGTGCATGGACACCACTTGGGACAAGGAGGTCGTTACTGGTGCTCGTCGCCTCTATGCTAGCGCTGTCAAGAAACACAAGGGGAAACAACGAAAACCACGTATGGACAAGGGCATTGCAAAGGGGCATTTTGCCAATTCGGAAGTTTCCTTTTTGAAAAGAAAGAGGGAATCCGTCAGAGAAGCCATGTCATCCGCGCCGGGTGAAAGTCTGGCTCAAGAGAACACAGGCGTGCTCTCTTCCAAAGCCCGCAAGGAGATGCAGCTCCAGAATCAGAGACGCTTGAATCGCGCCATTGATGCGGCTGAGAATGGTTACCTACTGGCAGATGAAGATGGGGACGCTCAGCAAGCCTTTGCGAAGTTGCAAAACAAGAAGCGCAAATGTGAACAACAAGATGCGAAACGCATCGAAGCCATAGCTCTTCGGAAGCAACTCTGCCAAGCTGTTTGCGAGCACCAGACTTGGAACTGGAAGAGCCTCGGGGCTCGAAAGGCCTGGTCGACAAGCTCCATACCTGCGGCCGAGCTTGCTCCACTTGTAGCGGTGGCGGTGCCTTGATTGCAAGTAAATATTTATTATAATTATATTATTTATAGTTTTCATTGTCTTTTCTTCACCTAGAGGCAAAAAGCTCCAAGCACTGCCTGTGCATCAGGACCCGCGCGAGGCGTCTGTCTTCATCCATAGCCAAGAAACCATTTCCGACAAGATGTATCTCATGGCAATCGCAGCTGGAGGCACTATCCTGTCCAAGAGTATCCTTCGAGGCGCAGGTGGTTTGCGACTCGAGTACCAAGCTGCTCCCTTTCGTCGACTACGACAAGAACATGTGGGTATTCATTGCTCCAAGGCATTTCGGGACCAGCATCCGGAATTTCTCAAGACCCTTGCTTGGGTTGTGGAAAAGGAAGGCTGGCGCAGATTGAAGGTCTCTTCCTTGGACAAACAAAAATCCATTTGCCTACTTGCTGAAGGGGATCCGGAGGGTCGCCACTTGAAGGCCAAAGCTTTGTTAGCTTTTTCGAAAGCAGATTTCATTGCCTTCCTGGCAAACAAATGTCAAGCAAAGGAGAAGCTTCTTTGTCAAACATGTTTAAGGGGTTAAGCTGCTCATGGATTGCAGCCAAGCAAAAAGACCGCGCGCTGATCCGAACCGGTCTGGGCGTGCGAGAGAATGCATGGTACTTTGCTACTATCCTCTCGCGCTCCCGGGCCGGTCTGGGTGTGCGAGAGGACAGTAGCGAATCGCTACTATGCTCTCGCGCACCCGGGCCGGTCTGGAGATGCGAGAGCGTAGTAGCAAATTGCGAAAGGGAAGGGAGAATGGCTTAAGGTAGTACGTTTTGCTACTATGCTCTCGCGCACCCGGGCCGGTCTGGCTGTGCGAGAGGACAGTAGTGATTTGCTACTATCCTCTCGCGAAGAAAACCCTAGCCCTGGCAAGTCTGAGTGTAGCGTTGGAGAAGAGTTGCTCATGTGCACTGGCGCTGCAATGTTCTGGCTCCGGTCAGTTGGCAAGTGCCAAAGGTTTCAAATTTCGTAATTTACTTTATAGTACAGCCACGAGCTGTAGTCAATCATGTTCAAATATTATACCATTTACTACGACTTGCCTAGAACGTGTTTTCAAGATTACTGAAAAATTAATTAATAATACCAAAAGACAAAATCTTTAAACCAACATCCCTGCGCCATGCCTCCTTCGAAGGCGCGCAAGTTCTTGAAGAGAAAAGCTGCGCATGAATTGCCGGACGCGTTCCTGGAGCAGAACATTGACAAGTTGAGAGCTTTTGTCAAAGCACATAAGGACAAAAGACCACCGCAGACAATGCCTGCAGGGAGGCTACGTGTGTTTGCAGACTGCGCGGGAATGTCTTCGGAGACTGTGGCTCTGCGCTTGCTGGGTTTCGATGCTTCGACCATGGAATTTGTGGGTGGCTCCGAGATTGATCCAGTCAAGCGTTGCTTAATGCAAAGTGTGCACAGGACTTGCAACCAATCCAAGCACAAGGAAGGCCTGGAGCATGATATCTTTGATCGGTGCATGTCCAACACCCCAGAAAGTGACCTTTACATTAGCGGCTTTCCTTGTCCTGCGTACTCAAGTTGTGGTATCAAAAAGGGTGCGAAGGATGGAAAAGGACGAGGGCTCTTGATCTTCGAAGGCCTCAAGTATATCACTTACAGAAAACCTTCCTTAGTGATTCTCGAGCAGGTCGCCGGCTTTGCGCACAAGCGACACACGCGAACACATCAAGTGATGAAAAAGTGCTTCCAAGCTTTAAAATATAAGGTGTACTTCAGGAAGCTAGCCACCCAAGAGCACGGCATTCCTCAAAGTCGCACCCGTTGCTTCTTCATCGCCTTCCGCAAGAATGTGAGCTTTCGTTTCCCGAAGGCTCTTCCGAAGCCCAGACTGAAAAAGTTTTTGGACGATACCAAAGGCGTAGAGAAGGTTGCGCTCTCTTTCTACGAACAGAAATATGGCGCGGGCATTTGGAAGGAGGAGCTTAGACATCGGCTCAAGTCCAGGCTGGCAATCTAAGATGGTCGACGATGTGTGCCCCTGCCTGATCCGAAGCAGGTGTCTGCAGAAGGGCTACTACCTGCCCCACAAACTTCGCCGTCTGAGTGGTCGTGAATGCGCGCGCTTGCAAGGAGTTCCGGACAAGGTCTACGAGAAGATGGCTGCTTTCTTGATGAAGAAGATGCCTCAGTACTCACTGCAGGAAAGTGCGGAAAAGCAAGTCATGGGAGCTTTGGGTGACAGCATGTCCGTCAATGTGTTGATGCGTTTGCTTGCAAGTGCTTTCACGGCAGCAGGTCTGAAGCCTCCGGGCCTCACCTTGACAGACCCTTGGCCCCAGGGTGTTGCAGACAAATGTCCACACACCTTGGCTGACAGACTTTTCACGCGGACGGAGTAAGAAACGTCGCTGCTGCGCTGCAACTTGTCTTGTTTGTCGCACGGCGGCTTTGCGCCGACTGTTGCGGACGGCGGCTCAGCGCCGACTGTTTGGACGGCGTCTTTTTGTTTCAACGGCGGCCTTGCGCCGACTGTCGCGGACGGCGGTGTCTGGCCGCTTGCCTTTTTGTTTCAACGGCGGCCTTGCGCCGACTGTCGCGGACGGCGGCTCAGTGCCGACTGTTTGGACGGCGGTGTCTGGCCGCTTGCCTTTGTTTCAACGGCGGCCTTGCGCCGACTGTTGCGGACGGCGGCTCAGCGCCGAGTGTCCATGTGGATTGTGCATACTTTGCGGCGGATGTCTGACCGCTGGTTTGGCATCGCAGCTTTGGGCTCATGTCGCTAACTTGCGGCTTGTTGACAGGCAGTAGCTGCGCGTGCTTGTACAGAGTGAGCATCTCACCTTCAATCCTGATGGGATCGCGACGCACGACGAAATAGTCCAGGAAAAAAGTCATCGTCTGCGGGTGTTGTCCACTGTCAGAACGCTTGCCTGCAAATGCCTGCTTTGACGCTGTTCAGGTCTAATTAAAAGTTCGCGCCCGCAGCCTCGTGTCACCTCAGTGAGTCTAGCCTTAGGCGCCTAGTCCCTTGGAGTCGCCATGGGTCCCACCAAGCACCCGTCTGCGTGGCGGTTGAACAAGGCCGAGGAAAAGTCCGTGGACAGCGACCTGGCTGTTTGGGAAGCAAGCTTGCCTGTTGGTCTGAGTCAAGAGGAGACCCTGTTGAAGCGCAAAGAAGAACGGAAGCGCTTGGTCAGGGTAATCCAGGAGCTAAGCACGACGCCAGTCTGCAGAAGCAGCAGAATGCTGGAGCAAAGATCAAGGCAAAAGCAGGTCAGAAGCCTTCAGCAGCCAGCGAAAGTCAGGCCCCAGTTGCTGCCGAGACTTCTACCACCACCACGTCCACGAACTCTGAGTACTACGAGTGCGTCAAGCAAGACATGGCTGTGATTGAGAAGGTTCTGGGTTCTAAGCTGAAAAATGCCCACGCCCATTGCAGCCACGATGAATGAGAAGACGGGTGTTCAGGACCATTTTTCATAAATGCAATTATGTGAAAACAATGATTTATCCTAGCTGGATTTTTTAAACACCCTTAGACTGCATTCCAGGATGAGTACCAGCTCCAGAAGGCCAAGGTCGCTTTGGAAAGCCATGGCAGTTACATTTGCAGCTGTAACATGTATTGGCTTGACAGCTGGAAAAATCCAGCGCCTGGAGTTCCACTGTCTCGTGCTCGTGTCCAGCAGCTGGCCTCCTTCTACTTCCCAGAGAACCGCAGCAACAACTTTTTCCAGAAGCTCGTGGAGGTTCAGGTCGATGCGGCTACCCTGACAGACAAGCCTGCTGGTCTGGTTGTGATTTCCCCTTTGGAGATCCTGCACGCTATTTTCTTGAAAGCCGCCGAGGACCTTGGAAAGGCAGGTGTCACTGCAGCGTGCAAGACAGCTTGGAAAGAAGCCTTGACCTTTGACTAATTTATTCTTGCAAGTATTCTAAACAATTTTCAACAACATAGTTTTAAATGATCAACAAGTCCAGGAGCTCACAGACTAATCGTATGTGGTTACGTGACTTAGTCCGAGGACAGCTGTGCCTGTGGTCATGGTGGCCATTCCCGAGGGCGACGTTTGGATCCACGCCCTGAACAAGCGACAGCTGGTCCAGCAGGAACACGAAAGTCTCACCAGAACAGCTTGGCAGAACGCAGCCGAGTTGTACCACCTCCAGGCTGTCAAGGGATTTGGTAAAAGTATATCTATCATTGTATCATCAGTCATGGATTCTTTTTAATGTTATGTCAGGCCCTGATGGAGAAGATCGAAGGCAGGAAGCTGTCCGAGGCCGAGGTCGTGCAGATGCTGAAGAACAAGCACCTTTTGACCGCACAGAAGGGCACAGGCCAGTCGGCTGTGGACGTCTCCAACTACTGCGAATGGAATTTCACTGCTGCGAAGACAATCTTCTCCAAGCTGCACTCTGACCAGGTGATCAGCGAGATTGTCCAGAAACAGGAGGCCCTGAAAGCTTACTCTTGTTTCAACAGCTTGGTGAAGTTGGAGAAATTGGCCCAAAGACCCAGTTGTGTCGCATCTCGTCGCTTCATTTTCCAACTGATCGATGACATGCTTTGCCACGGAATCCTGAGAGACGAGGACCTGAGCAAGAAGGACATCATTGGTTCTGGGAGCAATGTTGGGCTCATCCACCTGTTTGAGTTCAAGTGGCGCAGCCTCACCTACATTCTGGACATCATGTGCGTGCAAGCCAAGCTGAAGGACGCAGACCGCGTTCTGCTCAAAGAACACCTACGCGACCCCAACTCTGCCCGGGAGAACACCGTTGTGAGAAGTTGTGAGTGTGAGTTGGCAGGCTGCTTTGTCAAAGTCGTGCCTGGAAGCCTTGACCTACGTTCAGGATGTGGTCTTCCTGAAGACCTACGACAACTTGATCAAGCAAGCCATGAAGCCCAACTCCCACCCGGAGATTCTGAGTGAGATCGAAACTTTGCAGGAGGCGTGGAAGCAAATCTGCAACCTCAGGGAGAACGAGCTGGCTGAAGAAAAGGCGGCCTTGAAGAGCATGGAGGACAAGAGCGAAGAGGAAGCAGAAGACGACCCAGCGACCCAAGGCCACGAGTCCCTTTTGAAGATGGTCAGAAAGACTCCCAACACGCTGCCGCAGGGATCGCCACAGTATTGGAAGTCTGTCGCGAACCAAACAGTCAGGATGTATGTGACTTTTGTGCAGGAAAGCAATACTCCTGCCATGCAAATCACTGCGCTGGAGCAGCTCAACCTTTCCCCTGGTCCACTTTGACACGAGTTTGCTAGGCGAAAGCACTGGTCCAGGCGCTCAAGAAGGCTTGAGGAAGGTCTGGCGTCCAGATGAGGCAGTCGTGCAGAAGTTGTTTGGCTCCGCCCTTGTTGCGCTGGGCGCCCAGCAAGACAAGAGCGGCAAGTGCACGTCGCCTGGTGAAGGCGTTGTGGCTGCTATGATGGACCCTCTGGGAGTTCTTCCGAAGACCTTTCTGAAAGATGCCTGCAGCCAAACTGTGTGGATTTGCTTCAATGAGGCCCAGCGAGAGTAGTTCATAAAAAGAATTTTCAATTACCATCCTCGAAATCCCAAAATAGTAATAATAATAGGTAATGTATGCATGATCACGCGCATCCTCCTTGCAGGAAAGCATCCGGGCAAGGAAAAAGAAGGTCAGAGGACACAGCTACACACAGCGTTTGGAACTTTCCTTGTTCTCAGACAAGTCTTTGGGCGTCGTCCTGCCAGAGAAGCCTCGCCAAATCTACTCAGGCTGGTCCTCGGGAGACGCTATTGCCTTTGTCACAGCGCTTCCCACGTCTCAGCTGTGGAAGTTGAGCAGGACACAAATGCCCAACATGTTTTTTGTTTTGAAAGTTTCATTGGACCAAACTTCTGGCTCCCCTCTCTGCCAAAAGGAAAGACAAGGTGGAGATGCTCAGCGCGAAGAGAACTGTCACGGTGGAGGGCAACAAGAACGACGAGGAAGAGACTTGCTTCAGTTGCAGCTTGGCACCTTCAGAGCTCTACATGGAGTTGATTCACTCCTACTGCGCCACATGCGTGGTTGATGCCTCGCCTGCGCAGGGTGAATTCCTCAAAGCTGCTTTGTCGACCCGAACCAAGGCAGTGGCGATTTGTGGAACTGAGAGCCATTGCGCTCGTTTGGAACTGCTTCTCACTGAGTTCGTCTTGGCCGAGCTGTGCCGTGAAGGTTCTACCTTTTACCGCCCCGACTCCGTCAGCAAGGACGGCGACGAGGAGGAGAAGAAAGCGGATGAGCCAAAGAAGAGAGCTGACTCCAAGAAGAAACCCAAGAGAGCAGCTGAAGACGAGACCCAGGTAGCCAAGAAGAAAGCGCGCAAGCCCAAGGCCGCTGCTGAAGAGGAGGAGCAGGACGAAAGGGAGGCTGAGGAGCCAAAGAAGAAGTCCAAGAAGACTAAGAAGAAGAAGGAGGAGCCAGAGGCTGAAGAGGGTGACGGCGAGTCCTCAGACCTTTGGGGATGAGGCTTGGGTAGCAAATTGCGATTTGCTGGGGCTGTCGACTTCAGTGAGTGAGAAACATTGAATGGGTCGACAAGTTTTTGCGATTGCCCAACAGTGGCTCTAGGGTGTCGGGATTGCTGCTTTGGCCACGTGAAGCCATTGAATCCAACCATTGCAATCCTGTTTCAGACCACGGTGACAAAAAAACGTTTCTCAACCGCTTCTGTCCACTGCTCACTTAGTGTGCCTGAGCTTATAGCTTGTCAAGTTGTCTCCTTCCAGCGTTGAGACCCAAAAAGTGTTAACGTGTGACCTTTGTCCTGCGCCATGGCTGCTCCCCAGGATGCTCGCACTCTTAGACAGATGGAGGTCTTGCTCGATGTGACGGGGATTGCCTCTAAGCTGAGGTAAGGCTATTTCCTACCTTAAGGTTCTCAGGTAAAATCCTGCCTTTAAGGTAAACAGTTTCCTGACTTATAAGGTAACTTAAGGTTATTTCTTAAGGTTATATGTTAAGGTAAAACATTTGGATAACCTTAAGGTTGTGCAGTTTGATGGTTTGATTTGGTGTTAGAATCATTGGAAATGCTCACAGTTTCCATGCTTGTGAATGTCTGATTTCTGCTCAAACCATGTTGTGTTCATCATTATGCAAAGCAAACATGCTTTGGAAAAACATGTTCTGTGTTAGGGATCATGTGAGTTCAATGTTGGATCCAATGCTAAATCTTTTGATTCCATTTCTCACAAAGCAGGTGCCACAATGTTTTTTCCAAACAAACATGTGTGCCATCATGTCTTTTTTGGGCCAAATTAAGTAACATCCTTGACATTCTAAGTAACACCATTCAACTTTTGGCCTTGGAAGCCATGGCCTTGTCAGTACGAAGGCAAGTAGCTGACCCCAACATTGGCATCAAGGAGTTGATGCAAGTGTTTCAAATTTATGTGGTGCAATGCAACAATTATGATTTTATGGAGCTGGTCAGTTGCCCTCGCCAGTATACTTGGTCTTGGAAGACATCACCAAATGCAACTTGGATGTTTCAAATTCACAGGTTGGTCAACAGTCTTTTGGGTGTGGCAGCAAATGGGGTGCTGCCAGCAGCAAAGGTCAAGCAAGCATTCATGAAATTGTCGGAATCTATGAAAATCAACCAGACCAAATCTTCCACTGCAGATTTTGCTGACAAAGTTGATCAAAGAATCAGAATTGTGATGGCCCAATACAGGCAAGTCAAAACCAATCCATATGAATACCAAAGGCTGATGAAAAAAGCAACACCTGAAGAGAAAGCTGCCATAGATAAAGTTTTGAACAATATGTTTGTGGAGGCACCAGCAACAAAGAGTCCTGCTGTTGCTTCTTCTTCTGAATTGGCAATGGTTCCTTTTGGTGCCTCTGCTAGCAAAGAAGCTGGCCCCCAAGAGGTGGTGGTTGCACCTTCTTCTAGCTCTTCTTCTACAAGCTCAAAGACAGGCATCTTCAGCAGGATTTTGGCAAAGCAAGACAGCAGCCCTTCTTCTCAAAAGAAGGTCCAGCACTTTGTTGTACTGGCAGCCAAAGCAGCTCCAAGTGAACCAGCAGCCAGAGCTGCTAGCCCAGCCAAGCTCCAAAGGAAAAATGCATTGTTCCAAGATAGTGGCGGGTTTTGTGTCCCAGGTGATGACACTGCTTCTGAACTTTCCATGCCTAGCCCTATGAAAAAGCAACCCAAAAGGAAACAGTCCAGCTCACAAGCAGATTTGTCCACCAACAGCAAGGAGAAGAAAGGCAAAGCTGCAGCTGCTACTGTTTGCAAAGGGGACTTGTCAGATGATGACCTGGAGTTGGTGGAGAATGCTTTGGAGTTACCTATTGGTGTTTCCAAGGCAGGAAATAAAACCAAAAAGAAACCAGCAGCTGCAAAAGCTGTTGCCAAGAAGAAACCAGAGAAGAAGAAAAGCAAACAAAGTGAAGCTGGTGAGAAAGGAAAGAAGGATTCAAAGAAGGGTAGCCCAACCAAGAAGGGCAACAAAGACAAGGGAGGTTACACAGCCTCTTCTAAAAAGCAAAACAAATCAACAAAAGCCACCAAATCATGCCAAAAGAAAGGGAAGAAGAAAACAACTTTCAGGCACAGGGCCACCTCTGCAGCTTACCATACTGCCAAAAAAAGAGCTCTCAAGCAAGGGCAGTCAATCGAATGTGCCAGGGCAGCTGGCAGAACTGCCAGTAGAAAGGCTGCAGAGGACATAGATTCTGGCCTCCTCAAGGACCCAGAAGAAAACAGTGATAAAGAATGCTGATTTGCAAGCCAGAGATTATTGCTCCAACATTTGACTGCACAGGTAAAGGTTGAGAAAAAACGTGCTGCTTTTGATTCTGCTGTGCCAGTTTGGGATTGCAAATCTGCTGCTGGTGGCATCAAATGTGGCATTTGTTTTTCCCTGTGTCAAGAATATTCTTGCTTCAGGATTGTGACACCTTGTGCTTAAATAACATTCCCTGTCTAAGTGGCATGTCAAACTCTAAGTAGCACCTGATGAATCTAATAGGTAACATCTTGTGCCTAAATGACATTTTGTGTTTAAGTAACATCTTGTGTCCAAAAAACATGTTGTGCTTAAGTAACATCTTGTGCCTAAGTAATATTTTGTGCTTAAGTAGCATCTTGTGCCTAACTAAGATCTGTGTCTAAGTAGCAAGCAACCCCCCTCTTCTTCTGCCTAAGTAACACTCACCTGACTTTTTGTGCCTAAGCAGCTCCAGGCTCAAAGAAGCTACTCCAGCCCTTGTTTGTTTTGTGATGTTGTTGCAAGCAACAGAAAATTGTTCTTCAAACAATTGTATTCCCAAGGTCCTAAAGCATGTTGAAAAATAGTAAACACACAGATGAGGCCACATGTACATTTTTCTGTGTCACTGTTCCCTTGGTCCACCAATGGCTCTTTTCAAGCTCTACATTGGTGGTGTATGGACTGGCTATGGCCACAATGAAGTGGCACAATGGCTGTGGGAGAGTACCAGCATACAGCCTCTCAGCATTCGGTTGTATTCAAAAGGGGCTGATGCAACCAAGCAATCAGCCTTTGTTGGGTACCCCACTGAGGGTTTGGCTAGGCAAGCTCTGGCCATTTTGACACAAAGGCCTTCAATGTGGGGAAGCAGGGTTACAGTGCTGTGGTCCAGGGACAACCCCACCACTACTGCTGATCCTGATAAAGCTACAGCCCCTGCTGCTTCACCTTCTTCAACTTCCAGCAGGCTTCTTGAATTTGGAATGCAAGCTGGCCCAAGCTTCAAATCCTTTGCAGACAAAGGTGTGCAAACTGCCCCAGAGGCAGCACACCAAAAGGATGAAGGGTTACAATGTGGCCAACCTTTTGCCCAAAGGCAGGATGTACAGATTTCACCTGGCCAAGAAAAGGAGCTCTTTCCAGAAGTTCCTTCTGAACAAACTGTTTTGGTGACACCCACTGAAAGGGCTTGCTCTCCAACTTGTGGTGGCACCACTGGTGGCTCACCAACCAGCCCCACTTCAGAAGCTCCAACAGCAGTGGGTGAACTGGCAGAGGGAACTTGGCAAATGGCAAAAAGGGTCAGAGAATTAGCTGCAGCTGAAACTGGGCAAGGCAGGAAAAAGCTGAAGACAGAAGTCAAAAGTGAGAAGGCTAGCAGCTCAGACAACTAGCTGGCTGTGGAAGCAACGTATAAAAAGGTGTGCTTGCTGCTTACCATGTCAAAGTGGTTTTGGGCAGCTTTGCACAAGCAAGGGAATCATTCCAAAGTATCTGTGCAGCTCAAGTAGCATGTTGACTAGTAACATGTCGACTAAGGTAACATGCTGACTATGTAACATCCAGTGACAATTGTTGGCATGACTCAGGTAGGCCAGCACCAGGTTGGAGACTGTTGCTTGGTTTGTTTGGCTCAAGAGGTGCATACACAGCTTTCTTTGTGACCCACTTGGTGGCTGTTGTTGCTGAAGGCTCCCTGCCATGGACCTCAGCAGCTCCACTGAGGAAGAAAAAGCAGCCAGTTTGCAACACATTGGCAGCTGCCATGGAAAAGGTGTGAGAAACAAAAACTACCATGGCTACACCCAAGATGGTGATGGCAATTTGGTCAGGAAGAGGTGTGCTTGTTGTGACCTTGAATGCAGGCTTTGCAAGGAATGGGCACTGCAAACCCTGAACAACACCTTGAACCAGAGCACAAGGCCACCAATGAAAGCGCCACCTATGGACAAACACCTGGTCATGGTGTACTTGGGCAGCTTGGCAGCATGATTTGATCCAATACCACAGCAGCAGCATTCCTTTAAGTATTTGTTTGAATCACATGTGTCTATGTAACATGTATAGGAAATGCATGTTACCCATTACCTTGAGGTAACATTGCCTGACAAACATGTTTTCCAACAATTGGCAGCAAACCATACCATTTATTTTCTAAGTAACATGTACTACTTAGGTAATATGTATTTAGGTAACATCAGTTTGCATTTCTCTAAGTAACATATCCTTAGGTAACAGTCTAAGCAATATAGTCTTGATCAACAGTTTGGCCTGGGTAACATTTATCTAGGTAACATTGATGTGGGATCAGCCATCCCTGGTTTCAACCGGTGAGAAGGGAACAGTGAAGAATGAAACAAAAGGAAAAGGAGGCAGGACACTCACAAACAGAATATAGATGTGATTGAAGCCATGTATGTTAATTCACTGTTTCAAGTGGAAAGATTCCAGGCCATAACCAAGGATACGTACCAAAACATGGAGGCAAAGGACCATCATTGGGTAGTTTATCTGCAGTTTTGTTTCTTCAATGGTTGCATTGTGTTTCATCTTGGTACTTTTTGCAGGACCTGGGAAAAGTAAACAAGACTGGTTTGAGATGGAGCAATACATGTCCATGATGGAGGAAGAAGGACTGGATTAGATTGTTCATATTTCAAGCTTGTTTTCGTTACTTTTTTGTTTTTGCAGGAGGTTTCATGCCCAGTGAAGGCTCCAGCTCCACTGAGAGGACTGGTGTTTCAAATCTACATTGCATTCATTGTTTGTTCTCTTGTCTCTGGTGTTTGGTGGCAGGACCAGCTGAAGATGACTGGGAGCTGCACTGTCAACAGCTGTGCAAAATGCAGATCTACCTTCAGTGTGCTTCATACTTGGGAATTGGATCAAGTCACAATCTAGTTGAATAATATCTTCGGTTTGGGCTAAATTTGATTTGAGAATAATTTTGTAGAGAGTTTCAACTAAGTAGCATTCTAGATAAGTAATATATTGTGGCTGCAAAATATTGATTTGTTTCTATGTTGGAGTTGAACTAAGTCACAACTTGTGTAAGTAATATGTAAACCTTGGTCTGGGTTCACATTGAGAAGTTATGGGTTAGCAGGTTAAGATGGTTCTGGGCTAGGTCGCAATTTTGAATTGTGAAGCTTTGGATTCATATATTTCCAAAAAGAAACCCAAAGAAAAAGTAAAAACAACTGTTTTTCTTGATTTTTTTGATTGATTCTTAGTGTCACTTTGGTGTCACTTTGGTGGCTGTTTGGTGGCACTTTCTAAAAGTGACACCAAAGTGACATACCCTAAGTGTCACTTTGGTGTCACTTTCATAAAGTGACACTAAACAGCCACCAAAGTGACACCAAAGTGCCACCAAAGAGACACCAAAATGGGACCAAAAACACACCAAAATGATATTCAACTTTGTCAAAAAAACAAACATTTGTGGCATTAAGGTCACCAAAATAAATTGGATTACCAGCCATGTATGTGGGTGCTCCTGTTTCTGAGAGGTTGCTTTGCCAATTGTTTGGCGCCAGTGTGTTAGGTTCAGTTGCAATGATTCAATATGTTGGTGGCACAATTAGCATGTGTGTTTACTTTATAGTTGCATCTGTTCCTTTTTGACACACTCATACACACCACACACATGGCACAATCCAGTGCCAGGTTTTGGTTTCGCCAGCCAAAGTACCACCTAGGGTTTGGACAGTGTTTTTTTAATCAAGCATATACCATGTAAGTAACAATGCTAGCAAAACAAAGGCAGAGATAGAGCATTGCCAGGCAAAACACCGCAGTTTCACAATTCAGTTTCACAATGGCTCCAAAAGCAAAGAAAAGGCCAGCAGCCCACAAAGCGGCTGCTACAGAAACAACAGTTTTGGCAATTGCAGATACAGAAGTGATGGAGAACAATGAGGATGACAAACAAGAAGAGGACAATGGTATACAGGAGGAACATGGGGAGGAAGAAAATGAAACAAAAGCAGGAGAAGAGGAAGAGAAGGAGAATGAGGATGGAACAACAAAGCCAAAGACAGCCAAAACAAACAAACAGAATAAGTTATACACCAAGCCCAAGGCAAAGGCTAGTGGGAAAACACTCAAGAAAAATATGAAAAGGCCAGCAAGCAAAGGCCAAGATGATGATGATGAAAAGAAGAAAGAAACTTTGGCTGCCAAATGTGAAAAGTGGCAGCACCTTGGACAGCAAGGAAAAAGAAGGTTTGCAGAGGATGAGGAAGAGGAAGGAGAAGATGATGATCAAGACAACACAGAAGAGAAGAGGCACAGAGGCAAAGCAAGGAAATTTAAGAAGATGGCAGATTCAGGTGCCATCCCAGACCATATCATGCAGATATTTGAGAAAGAAGCTTCGAAGCACCCCAAACCAAGGAAGTTCAAGTCTGACCTTATTAACAAATTATTCAAAGAAGATGGCAATGGTGGCTACACTATGTGTGCAGATGACCCTTGGTTCCAGCAACAGAAGGAAATGCTTCATAAGAAGTATGGCAGAGATGAGCACCAGGGAACACCAAGAGATGTCTTTGCCTACCAGGTTTTCCATGGTAATTTTGACGCTTTGGATGCAGCCATTCAGAGAGGCTCAGTTCAACAGTGGGACCAAGATGGGGTGGAATTCTGTGGGTACAGAAAAACAAAAGCAGGAGTTGCAAATGAAAAGCAGGAAGCTACCAAGTTTGGTGGAAAACAAGTGCAGCTCAAAGGCAGCCAGTACCAGGCACTCAACAAGGCATTCAAAAGTATGTCTTGGAATTTCTCCGACCCTCAGCAGAACACATTGCCACTTGGAAATGGTGGTGCCAATTCTTCTGGATCAGGGAAGAGCAAGCCTATTGAAAATGCAGGTTTGACCAAAGAAATGATGGAGACATTGGCAGAAGCAAAGAATGCACATGAGAAGCTGCATTCTACAGCAATGAAGTTGCTCCACAAGTGTTCCTGCCTGGATGACAAGAAAGAATTCAAGGCAACAGTCATTGCTTTGAAAGATTGGTCTTTGAAGAATGACAGCATTCTCACTTGGCAGGCTTGGCTTTTTTGCTTGCTATAACACAAGATTCTACATATGGACATGGCAACTTGGCTAATTATGTTTCATGTTGTGTTTGTGTGTTCCTTGCCTGCCAGGAGCTCCCAGATGAACAAGCTCTGACACCTACAAATTTTGGAGTCTTTATGACTGAGCAGGCAGTAGCAACCAAGAAATTGAACGAAGAAGTGGAAAAATTCAAGGCTTTGTTGAAAACCAGGGGTGAGCTCTGAATGGAAAATGTACAGTAGTCCATAGCACGGCATGGGCCATCACCTACTTTTGGCAAAAGATGCTGTAGGTTCTTCTGCCACCTACAAATTGGTTTTCCATTTATTTATTATCAACTTTCCCAAAGCAAGACCAACCAGCTGGTATATTTGTTGCTTTACTTTGCAGGGGGGGGAGTGTGGCCCAGCAATGCTTTTTTTTAGATGGCAGGTGTTTCAGCAGAGGCAGGCTTGCAGCCAGAAAACAATGTGGCCAACTGGTAGTTTGGTTGTTTGACTTTGCTGGGCAATGGCATGAAGCAACATTTTCTCAAGTAACATCCCACAGCCACATCCTTAAGTAACACTTGTGGGAAGCATCTTTGCTAGTAACATCTGGTGGCCCCCCTATGTAACAATTTACAGTAATATGCCTAAATAACACTTGCTAAGCAACATTTTGGAAAGGTACCAAACCTCTGCAACATTTCCTCTTAGGTAATATGTCTAAGTAACATAAGGTTCCTAAATAGCATCCTGCAAGCATTTTTGTTGGACCTTTTTTGCTTGAGCAACACAAACATCCATGTTTTTGTGTTGCTGACAGTTGTGTACTGGCCCCAGCAGAATTTGATTTTCCAACAGTGCAATATGCTAATGGTGTTTGCAGCATGAAAGAATTTCTCTTTTCCAGCCAAGCATTATCTTCAGCTTTGCAGTTTTGCTTTCTCCCACTAAACCATGTCTTTTGCTTCAGCCATGGACATACCTGATGAGCCATTTAAAAAGAAAAGAAGAAAGGGTGGCATCAGGCAAAGGCTTGCTGCAGAAGAGACAGAAGCAAGTAGTACAGCTAAAAGCTTTTCATCTGAGCTTGGGACATCTTTGGTGGAAAGATGGGCTTGGGGAACAATGAGCCCCCAGGAGGTGCAATACTTGGCCATGAAATGCAAACATGATTTTCAGAATGCTGGTGCTGCTCCCCCACACGACATTGTTTTCCTTTCTTCCATGGGAACTTCAGGTGCTCATAAGCCCCTTGGATCCCAAGCCATGGCATGTATTTTTGGGTGGCCTTTTGAAACTTTTTTTTTGGTTCCTGTGTGTTTGAAGGCTTTGTCAACAAGCAGCAGCCAAGGCAAAACATGCACAAGGCTTTGCTGGGCTTTGCAAACAAAGGCTGTTTGCTGCCAAGGGTTTTCATGCCAAGCATCACTTTCAAGGCACCCTACAACAAGCTATTGCAATTCATGCTCTTGCCACATTTGGTTTTCAGCCAAATCTACCATTGCTACAAAAATGCCTGGGATACTATTATTGTTCCAAGCCAGCAAAGGCTCAAAGAGTTTTGGACATTGCAGAAGCAGCACCCTGCATTCGCAGGCCACCCAGTGTTGGCTTCCAACCCTCAATTTGCAACCAAAATGGTGCCATTAGCTTTCCATGGAGATGGCACCCCAGTGATTGGGATTGGGAAAATTTGGAGCAGGCAATTAACCACTTTCTCTTGGAACAGCCTTCTTGGAAAGGGCAGCACCAAATCCATGCAGATGCAAGTTTGGTCTTGCTTTGATGAGACTATGGTGCCTTCCACTCTTGCTGAATTTTGGCACATTCTCGCTTGGAGTTTTGAATGGCTCCGAAAAGGTGTTTTCCCAGATGTTGACCATCTGGGGAACAAGTTTGAACCCAATACATTTGATGGCCAGAAGGCTGGGGAATATCTTGCTGATGGTTATGCAGGACTGTTGTGGAGCCTCCAAGGTGACTTGGAGTACTTCACCTCAGTACTCAAACTGCCTCACTATTCTTCCAAAAGTGGTCCTTGTTCATTATGTAAATGCACTGGTGATGCATCACCAATGACTTGGAAAGATTGTCGGTTAACAGCACCATGGGTCAATTCTCAGTGGAAGCCACATGAATGGCACATGTGGGAGAACAAATCCCCTTGCCCTTTCTTCCAGCTTTTGCCAGGACTGTCAGCTGTGGCAGTCTCCTATGATTTCATGCATTCAAAATATTTGGGAACAGACATGGTGTTCCTAGCTTCTTGCTTGTGGCTTCTTTGTTACAGAGTTCTGCCTGGTGATGATCCACTTGCCAATTTGCAAACATGCTGGGCCAAAATTTCAGCTGTGTACAAAGAGAACAAGATTGCTGACAGGTATCGGGGCATGTCAAAATTATCTCTTTTTGAAAGAAAAAAAGGTGGCCCCAAGCTGAAGGGCAGAGCAGCCCAGGTGGCTTCCTTAGCAATACCTATGTTTCATCTTTGGGCTGACAACATGGATGATGGCAACATTCTCCATAAGAAGATCAAAACATGGCTCAAAATGAACATGCTCACAGAACAGATTTTGAAAGAAAATGCAGAAGGCTTAGCTTTGGAATCTGAATGCTGCTCCAAATTCAAGACAATGAGCTTTGCAATGGCACAATTGCACAGGGACTTGGCACAAAGCTATATGGATGAGGAAGTTACACTCTTTTCAGACATTCCAAAGATACACACTTGGCTGCACAGTGTCCTCAGCAGTCATGTGTTGAGTCCAAGACTTACTTGGTGCTTTCGACAAGAAGATTACATGTCTGTGCAAAGGACATTGGCAAAAAGTTGTTGCAAAGGGCTAAAAGGCCCTCAAGTCACAGCAAAGATCATCAGCAAGGTCCGAATTGCCATGCACATCCACTTGAGCAGCTTCTGAGAAAAACCTTTTTGCAGCTTTTTCATGGGAGCTAAATTCTGTGGGCTGTTGGCAATGGCACATTTCTATAGAACATATTTGGCTAATTATCAGTTTTGGTTGCTGGAAGTAACATGTCCTAAATCACATGTTTTGGCTAAGTAACATTTCCTAAGTCGTTTTTTTTGGCTAAGTAACATATGCTAAAGATCATTTTTGGCTAAGTAACATGTGCTAAAATACATTTTTTTGTTAGGTAACATGTGCTTGGCAATATTCCTGGTTCAAAAACAACATTATTGTGAAACCAAAAATGGTAAACTGTTGGTTAGCTAACTAAGGTTTTGAAGTATAACGTTAAGGCAACTTAAGTAAATAACCTTAAGGTTAAAAGGCCAATATGCTAACTTAAGGTTATCTGCTGTTCTACCTTTAAGGCAGGATTTTGTCTTAAGGTTGTGATCTCCCTTAACCTTTAAGAAATAGCCTTACCTCAGCTTAGAGGTTGCTGCCAATACCATGCAATGCATTTGCATCTTGGATGACGTCGATGATAAATTGGTGGACAAACCGCATCTGGTGGAAGAGGCTGGCATCAGCATGGGAGAGGTTCACGAAGCGATGCATATTCTGAGGCGATTGGCAGATTGCGCGGCTCGTGCCAGAGGACGCCTCCAAAACCAGTTCGAGGTGGTGCGCATGGAAGGAGCTCCAAACCCTGAGACTCGGGACAATGTGTCCGCGGAACAAGTTGCAGCTGAGCCTGAGCAGGGTGACCTGCAGTGAGACTTATAGACTTGAAGGCAAAAATGCTTGACCCACTTGGGCCAGCCATGTCGTTTCATTTTTTTTCACCTCGGCAAGTCTTTCTCCCAGCACAAGGTCTTGGTCATGTAAAACTTAACTCTACCTACTGAAAATAAATTCATTTATCAGTTGTCAGCATGGGTAAGAACAATTATTTTCTATATCAATGATGCTTCTTATACAGCCAGATGAAAAGGTAGATAGCATATGGTGGCCTTCATTCAAAAATCACCAACTATTTAAGGACATGTATGCAACTTGTTGCAACCTTACTGCATGGAAGTCAAAAAGAAAGTAAGTAAGTTCTTCAAGGTGTTTTACATACTATTTTTTAAAGCTTTTTATACAGCCAGTTAAGAAGGTTTTAACGCATGAGCCCTTAATTTATTCATTGAATAAAAATATCAGGGACATGTTTGAGCTTTTAAATTGTCGCAGCAATTCAGACGATGCTGAACAGTGGAAAAAAACGCCACACGCGCAATATTTTTCCATTGAAGTGTCAACCTTTCAATTTCTGAAAGGGCACCAGGGCACCACAACAACATCAGGAAGATAATATATATATATATATACTATATAATATATAATATTTAATTATTATGATATAATATATTATATATATACCATATAATATATTATATTTAATATTTAATATAGAAAATATAACTATACTTATATAGTATTTATGATTTGGATCTCCAGTTGTTTTGCAGAGTATATGTACATAATTAATCACATTAAATTATGGCCTTCATGTTGCTGTTTTGCACACTCTCTGAGGCTACCCTGCCATGTCTGCGCCCTCAGTTGGGAGCGCGTGGTTGGTGCCATGGATTCCACTGGTTCAGAACTGGTTCAGACACACGCAAGAATGAAACAAGAAACGTATTGTTGAGTAATTCATTTATATACATATATAATTACATATATATATACATATAATAACACATATATAGTATACATATATATATATATATATCTATATATTGATATATATGTATACACGCACCATTGAGGTTGGTTTAACTCCCATGTTCTTAGATGGCAGATGCTGTTCCTGCCTAGAAGTTTCTTTGATGCTTCACACTTTACATGGCACAGGGGTTGGCAAAAGTCCCATTTCGGGGATTTTGAACATCAGTTTCACGTATTTGTTGAATATTATATCCCCAATAGTTGGGTGATGCGAGAAATGAGGGCATTTACCAATCCATTTTTCATTGTTTTTCTGAGCATACACGACTTGCAGCATAATGTTCCCTATTTCAGTAGCAATCTACCTGGGACCCATTTGCTTGACCGGGGTATGGTTGAAACCACCAAGAAGATCATTTCCATCGCAAACACTGGCTTTGTTTTGTTACGTTTTGTTACCATGGGGGTTGGGGTTGTAAGTGTGGATATAATATATCACCATAATCACAAAGGGGTTATGATTGCCAACTTTTGGAGATTATCACGGTGGTTCAATGTGATGTTATATGACATATCCATTTATATCAGACGATTCAATGTGAACTTGTCTTTTTTTGATTCCCTAAGCGGTGTTCGAAACCGCTGTTGGCTGATGATTGACAAGAGTGGTATACTGTCCAACATTAACTGCGGACTATCATCATACATTATAAGGAATATATGGGAATTAAGCATTATAGGAATCACTATGGGAATCTATATAAGCAATATTAAGCAATATTAAGCTATCTTAATGTCATCCAACATACATTATAGGAATATATGGGAATCTCATTCTTAAGCAACCCGTATTTCTTGGAGTGACATTGCAGGTTTAGACCACACCGCAAACCGGCTCCTTCGGTAGGACGAGGATATCAACCAGCAAGGCAAAGAACTCAATATTGATTTACTCGTATCAGCCAGCGTTCACCAAAACAAGTACCCTCTGGTTGTGTCAAAATAGCTATTGAAAATGACCCATTTATAGTTGATTTACCTATTAAAGATGGTGATTTTCCATAGCTATGTTAAATTACCAGAGGGTATGTTTCAAATGTTGGATTGGTACAAAGTCTTTGGCCCGTTATATTATTATATTTGTTGGCTTCTGTAACTAACGATTGTTACATCCGCAAAGCCTAGTTCATCAAGTTAACTAACAGGTAGACTCAATGGACACCAGAACTTTCTTTTAGCATGTTAGCATGTGGGTTAAACCCATAGTAAACCATAGTAAACCTAGTAAAACCATATGGTAAACTATCATATAGTTTACCATATGATGTTTCATGCATTAAACCATGGTAAACCCATTATTGTCCCATGTTTATCCCATATTCACCCATATTTTCCCATGAATATCCATTGTTTGTTTACAGTCGTTCCTAGAAACGCAACTCTGCCGGTTAGCTCAGGCCTTCCTCCTTCGGAACAGGCAAGGGAGCGAACCGATGGCCGATGGAACCGTTCGAAGATTCATGAAACCATCGAGTGAATAATGATTAGAAATTGCAGATTCCTGGGACAAAATAATTATTTTGATGAACAAATCTGAGTTAAGCAATTAATGATTTTGATGAACAAATCTGAGTTAATGATTTGAAATGTGCTTTTTTGATGAACAAATAAATGAGTTAAGCATATTTAAGCAGCAAACATTTGGGATGTAACCAGCAAAGAAATGGGGGTTTATTTGGATCAACGTTGAGGCAATTAGTTGATTATACATTGAAATTGGATTTGACTTTTAAACCATCAAAACTTGACAAGTTTTGAGAAGCAAACTACTGGTGTTTTACCAGCAAAAAAAGGGGTAAACCCACTAATTAGTGTGTTTAGTACATGTTGCTTGCAGTATTTTGCTCTTTTGATAGGCATGTGCTTTTATTGGAAAATGGGACTCTCTCTCTCTCTCTGAAATTGTCCATGAAAAGCGACTTCAACCAACCACAGCACGACGATTCGGTGGCTTTATCCCAATCACTGTTCCTGGTCCCAGTCATTTGTTGCTTATAACTATATGGGGTGGATGGAGCAACAAATGTATACTATACGACCCAAACATATTCATTGTTGCCGTCTTATCACTTGGATGTGCTTGTTGTAGGTATTGGTTCTCAGAAATCCTTGTTACTTCGTCCTCAAATCATCCACTCACCCGTAGGAAAACCATTGCATCCCAGGATTTTTCTGGAACCCTGTAGGATGCCATAGTCCAAAGTTGGATTAACAACGAAGGATGATCATCAATCCATTGAAAATATATAATTGAAAATAGCCATTTCAATTGCGTTTCCTATGTAACTAATAGACCCCCAAGATGCCAAAGATGCCGCATGAGGCCGTGTTTCCCAGGTTTTTTTCGTGTTTTTTTCCATGGCCGGTTACCGGGGTCACCGGGGTCACGGGACATGGACATGGCTCAGGGTCGATCGATACGTCCCTGATGAAGATGACCATGCAGGAGGGGAGATCAAAGGACCCAGGTGTGTGGCGATCTAGCCTGGTTGGTGATTAGTTCAGGGACTGACCTACCCGGCCTGGTAAACTGTTACAAAAAACTATGGAAAGATCCACCATGCTATTCATGGGAAAAAGCACTATTTCGACTGGGCCATTTTCAATAGCGAACTGTTAATTTACCAGAGGGTAGGTCAATCTTAGATGGCTACAAACTAATCCATACTAATCCATACTAGTCTTTTGGTATCAATGGGAATATCCACGTTCACCAGCAAAGAATTTCTATTTTTTTTGCAGGGTATTATTAAGGATTATACATACATAGATCCTAATTAGTTGATGATTAGTTGGGGGATTGTACGGTTCCCAATAGATTGGGAATTCGTCTCAACCAGCCGTGGCAACACAAGGTCCAGAAGGTGGGAAGAAGGACTCCTCCCTTTCCGTGTGTCATCTGTCATCAAGACACAGGGTCACCAACAGAAGTATGACTCCTAAGGATGTGGGCCCGAAAATCAGTTATGAACTGGTCGTTGAACTGTACTCAACTGCGAAAAAAAGAGTAATCTGACGATTTTTCACGCAGTCCCACCAAAATACGCAACTGGACGAGCTTGAGTTAATAATTATATATATATGTTATATGTTAATATACTGCTAATGCTTGATATAGATCATGGATCACTTGAACCTAGGTGACGCCGCTTTATACAGAGACAGTTGAGCACGAAATGCATCTAATGGTTTGCGCAGTTGTTCGATGAGAAGCAGATTGTGGAGGTTTCTGCCTTTTATGAGTGAACCAGCGTCTCTTGAAGTCTAACCAGTGGTGCAGCGGGAAGTGCAACACGAACTTCACAGATTCTGGAAGCTCAAGGGATAGCTACGTGTCTCACGATAAGTACAGCAGGTTTGTACCGGCCAATTTTAACACTGCTCATGTGGGTGCTTGCAACGGGATAGATTTGACCAGCATTGAACGGAGGGAGAAAGAGAATGAACCACAATAATAAACAATATATTTGGAGGTACCTAGTAGGTTCATATAATAATAAACCATAATAATAAACAATATATATCTGTAAACCTAGGCTTGTCTCACAGAAGTTCCTTTGTGCCAATGTCCCATTCTATGGTGCCTCACCAGTGAAATGGCCCCTGATGTGTTGTGATTTGGATATGGATATATAATATATATATATATATGGGTGATATGGGCCACAATCTGTGTACCCTTTTGTTCACATCCCGAAAAAGCATAGAAGAGATCGTTTGAGGGATTTTCAGGGCATATTTAGTTGAAAAATGTGTGATAGGAATCAGATACAGCCATCAGAATAATACAATATGTATAATTATATATAATATTGTATGTATAGTATATATATACATATTATACATAATG
Source organism: Cladocopium goreaui (assembly GCA_947184155.2). NCBI lineage: Eukaryota > Dinophyceae > Suessiales > Symbiodiniaceae > Cladocopium > Cladocopium goreaui. The sequence continues at coordinate 353,959 of CAMXCT020002480.1, read as the reverse complement.
TATAAATATGTATAATAAATCTCTATATTATATATATATATATATACATTATGACGTGTGTACATGAAACTACTATAGCTGGGTGTGGTATGTTTTTTTCTCCAATTTTAAGAAGACCAGCTGGCGCATTCAAGCAAGGACATGACCTGTCTTCCCTCGCTGGTCATGTCTCCAATGTTTGTCGGGGAAAAGAAAATCGAAGATTCACCACTCAGATGCAGATGCGTGTATATATATATATATACATATGGGTATGGATCAATACCTATTAATACCATTTTTAGGGGGATGAACATCCATTTACCAGCTATTTTGATGTTCACCAGGGGTACAAGGTTTTGACCCATCCCCATATATATATATACATATATCTATAAATGGAATGACACCACGGGATTTATTTCACACTGCTCAAGTTACTTGGATATAGCCAGTCCTGATGGGAATGCCCAGCCCATTTTCAGATTTAGATCAACGCATCCCATGTAACGCAAGACCCTATGGGAATGGCACCTCAAGAAACGCACGCACCGCAGGCCCCAGTTGGGGATAGTTTATGGCCTTGGGTCTTCCCTAAGTAAGTATCAACTATCTAACAAAAGATGATAACTTATTAAAACAAGAACTATTATTATTGGATATCCCAAAAAAGCCTTCTAAGATATTCTATGTACCTTCTGGTAAACTAACATAGCGAACTGGAAAATCTCCATCTTGATAAGTAAATCAACGAACGATTTCTATGGGCCATGTTTCCAGGGCACACATGTGATTTTTATTACCAGTGAGGGTGTATCCCTTAATTAAAGTCCCAATAATTGTTGCTTAAATGAAATCCCTTTCTGAATCACCAGAAAAGACCATGTTTTATCCCACAAATTCGATCCCAATGATCTTTGTGATCTTTTATGACTAGCAGTATCCTCAATGTTTATCACCATAAAATTCCAAAAAGGGAATCCCCAAAAAGATTCTCCCCGTATGAATCAAACATATTACCCTCTGGTAAACGTTTACAGTTTGCGAACTGGAAAATGATCCATTTATAGATGATAAACCTCTTTAAAATGATGATTTTCCAGTTCGCTATGTTCAATTTCCAGAGGGTCATAGTCCCTCAGTGAAATACAATACTTTACCCAAACCATTATGAACCATTATTAAACATAAGCCATTATTAACCATGATTAACCACTATTAACATCATTTAAGATCTATTAACAATGAGCAATTCATTATTAATCGTGTTTAGCCATTATTAGCGATTATTGGCTATTAGTAACCATTATAAATCATTATCAACAATGATAAACTACTATCAACCATTCTACAAAAAACCATTTAGCCACTAATTAGTCAACCTTGGATTAATAAACCCTATTAACCATTAATGATAAACCACTATCAACCGGAATTTGACATTAACTGGAAAGATTAATGAGTTAATGACATATGACTATACAACCATTATATCACTAACCATGGATATATGGATCTGGGTAAATTATAATATGTCACTAACCTGAATAGTTCGGCCATTTGGGGATGATTTCCCTCAAATAAACTATGATTCCCAGGGTTCGGGAGAACAGGCTTCGGTCGTTATAATTTACCCAGAAATCTAGATATGGTTATAATATAATATAATATAATATAATATAATACTATAACCACTATTAACCATGGATATATTCACCAGGATGAACATCAACATTCTCTAGGATTCACCCAAAAAATGACGCTTTTTTGCGCAACCTCAGGATGGCTTGAGACCTGGCGGACCTGGCGGTGGCGTGGGCGGCGTTGGCGTCGGCGGCCTTGGATCCCTTGGCCCGGGACTTTCTGCCGCCTGGGATTCGAATGCCGAATTTCCGACGCTGGGACCGTGGTGAAAATGTGGGAAATGCTGGAAAAGAACAGGAAAATCGATGGAAGATCCATGGATTTTCCCGAAAAATAGGGATTCGATGAGGCTCACCGCAGTGCCAAAATTCCATCCCGTTTTTTTTTTGACTTCGCAAGAAAATGGTGGTTTTGCGATGTTTCTTCAGCACAAAAACAGAGGGATTTACTATGAAGAATTGGGATTTGCAACCAATAGTTATAGGTATATATCACCATTAAACCATAGTTAACTATAGATATATCACCTATAAACCATAGTTAACTATAGATATATCACCATTAAACCATAGTTAACTATAGATATATCACCATTAAACCATAGTTAACTATAGATATATCACCTATAAACCATAGTTAACTATATATCACCATTAAACCATAGTTAACTATATATATATCACCATTAAACCATAGTTAACTATAGATATATCACCTATAAACCATAGTTAACTATAGATATATCACCTATAAACCATAGTTAACTATAGATATATCACCATTAAACCATAGTTAACTATAGATATATCACCTATAAACCATAGTTAACTATAGATATATCACCATTAAACCATAGTTAACTATAGATATATCACCATTAAACCATAGTTAACTATAGATATATCACCTATAAACCATAGTTAACTATAGATATATCACCTATAAACCATAGTTAACTATACATATGTCACCATTAAACCATAGTTAACTATAGATATATCACCTATAAACCATAGTTAACTATAGATATATCACCATTAAACCATAGTTAACTATAGATATATCACCTATAAACCATAGTTAACTATACATATGTCACCATTAAACCATAGTTAACTATAGATATATCACCTATAAACCATAGTTAACTATAGATATATCACCATTAAACCATAGTTAACTATAGATATATCACCTATAAACCATAGTTAACTATAATATATCACCATTAAACCATGTTAACTATAGTATATCAGCCATTAAACCATAGTTAACTTTATATATCACCTATAAACACCTAGTTAACTATAGATGTATCACCATGTAACCATAGTTAACTAGATATATCACCATTAACCCATAGTTAACTATAGATATATCCCCTATAACCATAGTTTAACTATAGATATATTCACCTAAAAACCATAGTTCACTATACATTGTCACCATTAAACCATAGTTTAACTATGATATACAACCATTAAACATAGTTAACTATAGATAATCACCATTAACCATAGTTAACTATAGATATATCACCTATCAACCATAGTTAAAACTATAGATATATCACCATAAACCATAGTTAACTATAGATATATCACCATTAAACCATAGTTAACTATAGATATATCACCTATAAACCATAGTTAACTATAGATATATCACCATTAAACCATAGTTAACTATATATATATCACCATTAAACCATAGTTAACTATAGATATATCACCTATAAACCATAGTTAACTATAGATATATCACCTATAAACCATAGTTAACTATAGATATATCACCATTAAACCATAGTTAACTATAGATATATCACCTATAAACCATAGTTAACTATAGATATATCACCATTAAACCATAGTTAACTATAGATATATCACCATTAAACCATAGTTAACTATAGATATATCACCTATAAACCATAGTTAACTATAGATGTATCACCATTAAACCATAGTTAACTATAGATATATCACCATTAAACCATAGTTAACTATAGATTAGTCTCACCATTCTGCCCCCCTTTTCGCAGAGGCTCTGCTCTCTCTCGGGGCGCGATCTCCGGCACGCGCCCTTCCCCCCTTCTTTCCGCTCTCTCTCTCTCCGCTGCTGCTCGGCGAGGCGCGCCTCTTTCCCTCTTCTCTCTCCCCCTTCCTCATAAGCGCGGCCAAGTAGGCTCTTTCCACTCTCTCTTCACATCACCATTAAACCATAGTTAAGTATAGATATATCACCTATAAACCATAGTTAACTATAGATATATCACCTATAAACCTTAGTTAACTATAGATATATCACCTATAAACCATATAGTTCTAAACCATAGATTTACATCGAAAAAAAACGATTGAAATCCAGTTTCCCACTGTCCTTTTTGATGATCTACACATGGCGGATTTCATCGGGATCATCGAGAATTGCTATTGGATCAACTGGTGATGGCTAAAAAGCCAGGAGATTTTTTGTCGTTGTTGATAAATGATGATTGTTTTTATACCGGATGGTGCCCCCCCAGTTATACTGGTTGGTGGTTTGGAACATGTTTGTTTTTCCATATACCCTCTGGTAAACTGTTAAATAACTATGGAAAGATCCACCATGCTATTTATGGGAAAACTCACTATTTCGACTGGGCCATTTTCAATAGCGAACTGTAACAAATTACCAGAGGGTAAATGATGATTGGTTTTTTTCTGGTTGTCTGCATGGGACAAGCGACGGACAGTAAAGGGATATAATGTCAACCCTGGATTAATAAACCCCGTTTACGGTTGTTTAATTGGGGGGGGATACCATCAAAAAGTATCAGATTATGACTATTGGGGGAATAGCCCCTAATTACCCATATGCTCCATGTATGGAATATTTACCTACATTTACCCCAAAAACGAACCAAATGTAGGTAAATATTCCATACATGGAGCATCTGCATGGATCCATGTCTCATCCGGGGTTGACATCAATATGATCTAATTAACGGCAGACAATTGCCGGGTCAACTTTGGTTGGATCAATGTTAACGCCCGAATGGCCATTTTTGTGTGCTACAAATGGGGATATGTTAACGTTAACCATACCTACCCGGCCTGGTAAACTAACAGTTTGCTATTGAAAATGGCCATTTATAGTGGATTTTCCCATGAAAAATTGTGATTTTCCATAGTTACGTTAGTTTACCAGAGGGTAACCAACCATTTTCGTTGCAGCGTAACTATCTAAGAATTTCATAGATGTAGTTATACCTTCACACTGACCACACCTGAATAAGAAACATCATTTGCAGAATTGTTTATGTCATTTTCTTCTATGTTCTTAAACATAGCGTCATTATGATATCATAATATCATTCACATCATGACTTTATATCATTACTCTTTAAGATCTTTATATTTATCATATTTTACCCTTTGGTTATTTGTTACATAGCCATGGTATAGATGGCCCATAGAAATAGATGGTTTACTGTTCTTAATAGCATGGGTGGATTTTCCATGGCGAACTGTGAGTCATAACCAGATGGTATCATTATAACCAGATGTTAGTCATAACCAGATGTTAGTCATAACCAGATGTTAGTCATAACCAGGTGGTTATATTTATTATGTTTTATCATTACCTACAGTAACGCCCCAAACAAAAATCACTTGCCTCAGTTGCCAGTCCTGAGTCCTTCAGGATTTGGGATATGTTGGGCTTGACGGATTGACGGGATACCTTTTCCCCTTGGTCACCGAAAAGGTGTCATGAATGAACTGGGGTATAGCCACTGATCAATAGTATGTATAATGTGTATATGTATATATATATATATCAATATATATATATATTGATATTGATAAATATTGATAGATGCATTAAGAATGTTGATGCATATGAGATCGGACTGAGTAATAATCATACATGCCAGTACGATTTTTCGCAAATGGCTATATATAATACAGTATATTATAATGTTCTATGGGTACAGTATTTTCACCAATATATTACCATATGGTTATTCTATGGTATTATAAAATGGGTATATTCTATATTCTATAATATGGGTACAATGTGGGGCCCCCCAGTTATAAATTGGTTTATCAACCCCATCAACTATAGTTATAAGTGAAATAGACTATAGTTATTGTTGGAGTTATAAACCAACTTAGCTATCGTCTGGAGGCCCCACTTTGGTTGTCAAATATGGTAGCACCCGGCTATTCCTGGGATCTAACCCAAGTATTCGAACGTTGAGGACGCGTATGATGGAAGGGCCGCTTGGAATCGAAGGACGTGCCGTAGATTCCCATAGTGTAATTCTAATGACTAGGATTTCTTGGGGATATATATATATATATGATACATCTACGTTTTTAGTGGGCTTTGAAATAGTTTTTATCAACTTCAAACTGAGGCATTTCACTGGGTGATGTCAAAAGAGAGGTAATTTTAGGTAGACCGGATTTTTGAACCACGGGTCTATCCATGTTTTACAACCTGTGTAACGTGCTCCATAAAAGTCGTCTCTTTTCGTACCATAAAAGGCATCCTAGTCATTAGTCGGACTTTCTTCCGGAATCTTGGGCACTATACGGCAAGTACATTACCCTCAAGTAAATCATAACGACCTCACTGTTCTCCCGAACCCTGGAATCATGGTTAGTAAGGGAAATCATCCCCACATGGCCGAACTATTCAGGTTAGTGTTAAATATTCTAATTTACCCAGATTTACATATATATATACACACATATACAGTATATATATAATATACTGTATATATATACAGATAAATAATATAGTTTACCCACATTTACCCTCAAGGTAATGAAACGTCAACTCACCCATGACAACTCACCGATGATTTTTAGCGTTCCCGAAACCTCCGGGCTTCGGGGGAGATCTTCCAGCAATGTTGACACGAGAGGGTACGATCTATACAGGATGGTAATTTAACATAGCAATTGAAAATGGCCATTTATAGTGGATTTTCCCATTAAAAATGATGATGTTCCATAGTTATGTTAGTTTACCAGAGGGTAATCTAGATATATGTTCTGGTTGGTGGTTTGGAACATTTTTGTTTTTCCATATGGCTATGGGTCAAGTCATTAGGTACCCCAAAATTATGGATGGTTAATACTAAACTAGACATTCACATCTGTGGTCCCCTAGGTCTTCCATTTTGACCCACATCCATATATTGGGAATAATGATCATTAATGATCCCAATTGACTTTCATATTTTTCAGAGGAGTTGAAACCAGGGCTGTGCGGCTCAAACCCCCCCGTTGGTTCGTGACATTGGGGCGAGGTGTTTGGCCATAGCCTTAGTGGGCTTACCATTTGGACTGGTGCCCACGGGATCAAGCGTTTACAACTTGACCTCTTGCGGCATTCACTGTCATTTGATTGACTGACTGCTTGCGATACAACAACATCGGGCTTCTTGCATTGTTGCCTTGTAATTGACCTGCTTCTTGCATTGACCTATTCTGCACGTTGCTCTCAATTACCACTTTGCAATTCCTGGTGCTCAGCAAGGCCTCTGCAGGTGAGCCATATCACCTGGACCACAGGAGTCCCAGCTCCTAAACAACCTGGGTCATTGCCCTCGGTGCTTGAGAGTCACCCTTTTTTGCATCAACCTGGCTACCGGGACATTGGGCATTGACAGCGTTGCAAATTTTTGACAATTTTGACATTTAACTTGGGCATTTTTCACTGGTTCTGCGCTGGCCATACAGCGGCCCTTGAGTGTGGATTTGGGGGTGAGCTCCCCACAATTTTCTGACTGGCTCATTTGGTGGTTGAATGATTTTTGTGCTACATTACATTGCAGCAACACAGATCCTCTTCACCTTGGTGGCCAACTACGTGCAGTCCAATCCACTAATTTTTTGTGAACCCAACAGTTTTGACCACGATTACGCCATCACAGCGGCGTGCACAGAGGCGTGGGCGAGCTCGAGCGAGGCTCCTTTGGCATTTGCACAAAAAAGGGATCAAGACCCTCTCTCCGGGGCAACTGTCACAGTTGGTGGACAAGCTCCAACATCACCATTCAAAAGAACAGGCATTCATCGACCGCATCAAAACAGAACAAATGGCGAACAATGCAGGACCATGGAGATGCAAGACCTGCATGAAAATATGCAGCTCAACACATCAGTTTTGTGGAGTATGTGGGATTTCTTGGCACCTATGCTCAGATCCATCTTTTCAACCTCCTCCTCGACAGTCCAGGTCACAGCGCTCAGTCCAATGGACCTATGCCAACGACTGGACAGAGCAAGATTGGGAAGATCCATACTGGGATGCGTCTCAAGTCAGCGACTCGCAATGGACGAGACCTCCGAAGCCAAGAACGTCTTCCAGAAGAAAGTCCTCACGAAAAGCCAACAAAAAGGATGCAGACTCTCACAAAGGTGCAAAGGGAAAAGGCAAGGCGGCGACCTCAGAGCCGGAAAAGATAGGGCCACCTGCTTTGACAGCAAGTGCAATGGACCCGCCCTGGTTGCAATCCATGAACTCAATTGCAGCCACCATGCCACCACCAGCACAGCAGAGCTCCGAGGACAAGCAGCTGAAGACACTCATGGCGGCGCTGAAGAAACACAGCGATACACTGCCACCAGAGCTCCAAAACATGGTCAACGAAGCGGCAATCAAGGAAGGCCAACAGGAAACCAAACAACTCCATGCAGTCGTGGCGGCCCATGGACGAGCACGAAAGGAACTACAGCAGGCACAGCTTGCAAGGTTCCACCTACACAATGCATGGAGAGGATTCCTCAGCCAAGCAGTCACCCAATGGCAAGGTTACAGTGCACAATTCATGGAGCAGGAGAAGCAGATGAACGAGCGCGTCAGCTCAGCCATGGAAGCACTGGATCAAGCCAAAGAATGCTTGGCGAAAGCCAAATCCACCGCAGGGATCGAAGCAAAGGAAGATGCAATGACAGTCAGCGACGAGGAGCCCGACAAAGATCTGGCGGGCTCAACGGCAGACCGCATCAAGGAGGGCCTCACCAACCTGCAAACCAGCTTGGAGGCCTTGCAAACCTCAGCAGAACAGATGGTGGAGGACGAGCAAAAGGCACTCAAAAGGCCTCGCCTCGACCCAGCACATACGGAAGCTCCAAAACCATCCGAATCGCATGGTGGTGCTACGGGGTTTGGCTAGGCCGAGTGAATACAGTGATGGAATCTATTGCTCAGAGGCCTTTCTCACATGCGGTCAGTGTCTCAGGATGCATCCCAAAGTGGACGCATGGGGTTCTTCACGAACCAAGTTTTGTATCTGAATGGCAGGCAAACGATGCTGCGTTTCACCTAGCCTGGGAAGTTGGCACTTTGCCACCTCAAACCAGCCCAGGTTCGACCATTTGCCCAGCCACGAACATTGCCAAAGCGATCATGCCTCACCCAGTTTTGCGTAGGGAAGGCACCAAGGTTGACAGCAACAGTCAATGCCCCAAGGGTTACAGGCCAGACGTGAAAACGGTAGCCTTCTCTGAAGTCTTGTGCATTAGGATAGGCGAAGACACTTCCGATGCATTTCAGGACTTTGTCACGCATGCTGATGCCTTGTTATCTCCTTGGAAACCATGGAAGCTTCTCCCATCAACTGCTGCTGATCAACAAAATTTTGTTGATGTTCCTTTTGAACATGATAGTCCCATGTGTCACCCGCTGCAGTCGAAGCATCCGTCCTCCCGTTTTGTACAGGTGAATTCAATGCCACTCCGTGCTTCTGTACAGACCGAAGTGTTGTACGCTGCCCCTCAGGAAGCCGAACATTTTTTCACCTCATTCACCGTGCAGCCGGAAACCAATTTTGATGTTTCACCTCGGATTCCGCAGGTTGCCCAGCTTGGATGCAGTAACAGCCAATGCAGTGAACTTTGCACTGAAACATCAAACCCGGAAGCAGACGCCCATGTGCACTCAGAAAAAGTGACACCATGTCCAGTAGAGCATACACCACCTTCAACTGGCAGGCTACCAACAGGCAAAGCCTATACCAGCCGAGCAGTATCACCCGCCTGCTCTCACAGTGAGTCATGCTCGGATGTGTCTGCTGTTAAGCATCACCGTGTGTTCTTGTCAGGTTTGAGCCAGATTGACGCCTTGTTGCAGGATGTTGCCCAACAGCCGTCTTTTCTGAACCGTGCAGTGACATCATCCAATAGACATGCATTGGATCAGGTTTCACCTGCCGACCATCATGGTTCCTTGAGCCTCATCCATGAGAAAACCCATACTTTTGGGATTGACAAGCATATCAATTCAGGTTCCAGCTTGCCTCCAGTAATGCAGGTTAGAAGAGAACATGAAAGCCCGATTGCACACCTTGTGGGTCCACAGTCGGATGATGAGGACCCCAATGATGAACCCATGGACACACACAATCAGCCCATTCTCCCAGCCTTCGTCAATTACCTAACAAATAGGTTAGAAGCGCTTGGGCTTGACCCGCATGACAATGACTTCGATATGCCAATACGCACATGGTACATCGACCACCGCACAGTGCACAGGTGGACAGCACCAAGGATCCTGCAATTGGTAGGACCACCAAGAGGATGGGAGGCTCAAATACAATCCCTTTGGGTTGACCAACTCAACAATCAGGATTGGTTTGACGGGATCATTGTTGAACCTGACCCTCCTCGAATTGCACGCCATGCATTTGTGGTCTTCGACATGATTGTTACTCAGTCCCTTGAGGTACCACGTTTTGCATCCATGATCACTGTCATGCCAGGCACAGCTGACACGTTCCAAATGTACTCAGTTGCATGCTCCCTGCCAGAAGTTGTCAGTGGATATGAACTTGTCCAAGCTGCAGATGCCGGTAGATACTGTAGACATGCAGAATGCCTCATCACGTATCGCTGGATTCAAATCCCAAACACATTGAGACCCACACATCATGTTGGTCATGGCGATGGTTTTCAGATTTTGGTCCATGATCAACCCCATGTTTCTCAGACACACCGAGCTGAGGATGCCAGTTCGTCAGACGCAATCACGACCAGTCCGACGTACTCACCAGGTAGACCAGGTCAAGCAGCGTCCAGTACCCAGCCTGCCAGATTCACCACTTCCCTACACCTGTTTCAGATAGATGGAGTGGAAATCTGTTGCCAAGTCATGAATGACCAGCGCATCATGCCAACGCAGGAAATTGCAGACGCTCTGCACATCCCGCTGGATCACTTGGACGCTGTACATGTCATGCCTCACATGCCATACCAGATTCCTGAGTACGATATGGCAGCAGTTGTGCAAAGAACTGGTGACCTAGCCCATAACACCATGGACCGGTTACTATTGGTTGACATCATCTACCACCACCATCCCAATGCAGAAGGTGTCACACACAGACCCACCTTGGTTCGTGAGGTACAAAGGGTCGGCCACCAACTACTGCGTCAACACATCCTTTTGGCTGCTGCAGTCCATCACTATTGTGTCTTGATCTCGAATCAATGCGTGGTAACCCTGGATGGTTCCCGTTGGCCGGAGGACGATCACTTACCCAGACCAGTGCAGCATGGATCATACGCCCAGGTCATCGTGCCGCCACCACCCACGCATCATGTCCAGACACAGGAAGCAGTCGCTGTAGTGCAGAACACGATGGACAATCCAGAAGACATCACTGCCTTGATCGCTCCATCCAGCACTGATGAAGATGCAGCCATGCCGGAGGAAACCAATGACACAGACACTGACGCCTTGCAGATGACCCAGCTTGCAGTGCAATATCGTTCCCATGGTTACAAGCTGTCTCCAATGCCGAAAGATGCAGACCAACAACCAATATGTCTGGGTGCGGTACTGCAGCACCCTGCTGATCTGAACCCCCAGACATCCAAGGTTGCAAACACTTGTACAGACGAATCCCAACAGTCAAATCGATCCATGGTGAACACCTTGCCAACACAGCACTCTAGAAGTGCCAACAGCCATGCTGAGGGTTGCGACCAAGGGATGCAGTCAAAACCTACCTTGCCAGATGGACATGCGTCAAGCCTCCAGGCAGTTGGACCAAGCCCTACTAAAGCCAAAGACAGTGCCCTTGATAGTCATGCCATTGCTGTACCAGCCCAACAAACCAAAATTTCACGTTTCTTTGCAAAAGTTAGCAGCCGTTTGAGCACACAGCCTAACTCAAAGCAAACGAAACAGACGAAAATCAGCCAGTTTTTTCCTGCAGTATCACCAAAAGAGCCACCAGCTCACCCAGTAGATACGTCGCAGGCAGGGCTGCTTGAACCGGCCGCCCAAGATCCAGTAACTGCTGAATCAGTAACTATGGTGCCAAGTATGGGCACAGAAGTTCAACCCATCCAAGCATGCACTGGTATTTCTCATGAAGCTGAACCACCTCGCTTTGAAGCCAGGATCCCAGCACAGAACATGAACCCGAATGTGCCTCGTCCCAGACCACTCTGGCACATCGAGCTGAATGCCATCTTTCTTGAGGAAGCAGCCACTCTTCATCGGGAGATTGGCCCAGAGATGTCGGTTGAAGTATGGTATGTTCACCATACCCACATGCCGATATGCAGAGCACCAAGACTGATTCGGCTTGATGACGTCCGGGATTTATGGTACGCTGACCTTTGCAATTCATGGTGTGACCAAATTCGGCAACACCAACCAGTACGAGTGCACATCGTCAAGCCCACTCCTCCTTATCAAATGCGACGGCAGGCAGTGATACACATTATCCTGGAACAAGGAATGGTGCCCGAAAAAGCCGCAATTTTGTTCACTGCAGCCTTTCATGGAGGTACCAGAATGGGATTGCTGCAACAAGCCGAATCCTCCCCTGTTGACATTTGCACTGATCAGGTCATCCAAGATCATGCACTGCAGCCGCAATGTGACTTCCGTCCATGCCATTTGTTCTCAGGTAGGTACCGCTTTCATCCCAGCAACCGAGAACGAGTCCCATCCGGCATTAGCGTTTTGCTTGATGTTGGTGACCACAGGCTGAATACCCAGGCACGATCAAGTACAGACATCCCATGCAAGTCGACGCTCACAGTGGTCCGAGTGATGGAGACTCCAGTGCACGCAGTGACATGAGTGACACAAGCACGCTTATGCAACGACCAAGGTTCAAAGCGTTTCCGAAGCCTGCTGCAAAAGCGCGACCAGTCTCACCACGAGACGCTGAGCTGGCCACGTGGTTCACCATATATCAGCCACTTTCACAAGTAGGCCCTGACCAACATCAGCCGGTGCAAGAAGTCCGTGTACAGATCGAAAACCTGCAGGATTTTCACACAGTGCTGCAATGGCAGGTGAATCGGGCCAGAGACACCTGCATTCAGCAAGATGCCAACCGTGCGAAACTAGCCACCTGGTACCTTGAGCCCAAGATGCTCCCACGTAGTGACCATCACCGTGAGGTATTACTGTCAGGGCATCCTAACCAATGGCCTAGTGACATCTTGCAACGGTGGGCGGACTTCTTACAGCCAAATCAGCCTGTCCACCTGTATGTAGTGCAACCAGACCCACCTGGAGGTCTACCTGACATTGTAGCGCATGTCCTAGTCGTCCAGAATGCTCCACCCCAACAGGCAGCCGCACTAGTCTCGGTGACAGAGCTCATTGAAGATCCATGGCATCCCTCAAGGTTTGCACTCTTCCTTAGCAATCAAGTTACATGTGATGACCTGTTTGAACATGCCGGCATTCCGCAGGAACAGGTTGCCACCACACCTGGTATTGGTGCATACCATGGCACAAGTCACATACCTCAAGGCAGCTCATACCCCGTGCACCATGGCTTTGCCTTCGAAGTGGTTACTGACTCACTTGACTTTGAAGGAGATGAACAGGCCCTGCTCCAAAGAACCCACCAAGCGCAGGTTGTACGTGCCTCCAAGGAAGCTGTAGAGGACATGACAACCTCAGACAGCACGACCCGGTACATCCAGGGAGCAGCACAAGCAATGCAGCAGCTTTCTGATATCATTGCCAAGATGGTAGCTGTACTTGCACATAGCCCCACTCTCAGGTCACTGCCTCAGGAGGTCCGAGGGACTGATGCCGCCATGAGCCCAAAGAGGCACCAGCTGATCGTACCAGACATTGCTGCCCGGGGCTGCACAGCACAGCTGGAGCAGGTGTCCACTGACACATTGCACAGATGGCAACATCTGGCTGCCATTAGGCCTCAGCAAGCCAGACCCATGGCTCCTATCTTGACATGGTACGTTGACCATGAACGATTCCCACAATGCTTTGTCCCCAGAGAGGTATTCGTTCCAAGAAACCCAGCCCACTGGCAACAAGCCATCCTCAGAGCATGGAATGATTTTCACTTACCAACCCAAACAGTTGAGGTGGTGCTAGTTCAGCCCAACCCTGTAAGGATGGAGGACCACATTGCTGCCCATGTCCTTGTGCTTCAACAAGAAGCCCCAGGTTTCACCACGGTGCTACTGACCACCATCGATAGTGCAAATCCAGACATGCGCAGAAGACACGCCACTATGGTCCCAAGTGTCATTAGCCGCACAACGCTACTCGCCCTGGCGTTTCACCCACAGGACTGCCAGCACAGCTCCAACACATGTGATGCCTGGGTAGGAGATGATGCACTTGAAGAACAGGACCGCATCCAACTGACCGAGGGTCGGTCATGCACTGCCGCCATTCACAGACGCCCCATGCCGACCACCGATGACCAGGACCCTTGGGGCAGGACGGTTGCCAACCCATGCAGGTTTCGTGTCCCGATTTGCCTTCAAGCTGCACTCCCCCACAAGTCGTGCCTTGTGCCGGTAGACCTTGATGAAACCAAGCCGCAACTTCTCTGGTTTGCAAATGAAGCCTGGAAGCTTGCTCTTGAGCAGGAAGAGCCCTTGTCACTCCTACCCTTACCTGACGGCATGACCATCCCTGACCCTGCGTACTGGCCACTTTTGCAACCGCCACCCACGTCCACCAGTGATGCAATTAGCTACACCCTCTACCTGGATGGTGCAGCCAATGGTCATGATGCAGGCTGGAGTGTCATTGTTGTCGCATGCCATCCTGAGGGTGAATCATTCATTGGATGCCTCCTTGGCACAGTTCAACTTGGATCAGCTCACCCCAACTGGTTTGGTGCCGACACCGCAGACAACATCTCAGCGGAGCTGACTGCAATGGTGGTGGCCCAAAATCTGGCCATGAGATGGGAAGGCAATTACAGCTTCTGCATACGCCCTGATTTATCCCTCAGCCGAACGGTAGCCACCACAGCCACCACATGCAAGTCAAATCAGGCACTAGCAAAGCTGTGTGGTGCCCTGGGTCTATGGCTGGGAAACAGGGTCACCATACAGGAAATCCGAGGACACAAGGGCCACGCATGGAATGAACTAGCAGATGCAGTTGCAAAATGGGCTATGCACCAACATTGCGACCCCCATTTGCAACCCACACGATGTTGACTGGGTCTGGATGCAAACCACACATCCTGCCCTTGCGGCATGTTTCCCCCCGCTCACTCAACAGCAAATCATGCAGTTCACCAAGCCCAGCCTCCAGCTTGGTGTCGTACCCACTGAACGCATGCCGGTGGCACACCAGGATGCCGCCACTGCTTGGCGCCTAACGATTTGCACAGCAAACGTGCTTGCCTCTGAAGTTTGGGCTCACCATACCGCCGGCACAAAACGCACCGGCCAAAGAACAGTGCGATTAGACCAACAATGGCACAATGCCCAAATTCACGTAATCGGTGTGCAAGAAGCCCGCACTCCCCAGGGCCGCTTCCATGCACCGCATTACCATATTCTCGCCTCCGGTGCCCACATGAAGAGAGCACCACTCCTAGGCTGTGAACTGTGGATCCACAAGACCCTCCCGGTAGCTAAGGACGTGGATGGTAACCCTATTGTGTTAGGCAAAGCCATTTTTACCACCCAGCATGCCGATCCAAGACGGCTCTTTGTTGAAGCCCGCTTAGGCCATACAGTCTATGCGTTTGTGGTCCTTCATGCGCCCAGCCTGGCCCATGGGAGTCAAGGATCTCAAGATCCTACTGCACTAGCCAAGCAATGGTGGCTTGAAACCACGGCATTGTATGACAAGCACGTCACGGCCACTGCACAATGGGTCTTCATTGATGCCAATGCCCCGCTTGATGCAGGTGACGGTACCCTCATAGGACCACACGGTGCTGAACCGGCCAACCAGGCCAGTGAACTTTTTGAGGAGTTCATCCACATGCATCAGCTCACAGTACCTTGCACCTTTCCACAAGTCCATGAAGGACCAACTACCACCTGGACCCACACCACAGGCAAGAAAAGCAGAAAAGACTATGTCCTGTTGTCCAAAGAGGTGGCCACCCTGGCAAACAAAAGCTGGATTGACATTCACCACGATACCACTTTTGCCCACGAAGACCACCTACCTGCAGTTCTGCGTTGCTCAGGATGGCTGCCCACCTCCAATGCTGCTCCCCCCATTGTGTGGGATGAGCCTGCCATGCTGGACCCACAGAAGGTCGCTGACTTTCAAGCTGCCTTGCATACCCTGCCACTGCCGCAATGGCAAGTTAATGTGGACGACCACGCAGCCTTGTATGAGCAACAAGTTCTTGCCCTTGGACGGCAGTTTTTTGCCAAGAAGCCCAGCAAGACACGACCCATCCCGCTGCATCCTCAAACGCTCAGTGCCATTGCCTTCAAGAGACACGTTCTTGACTTTGGACGGCAAGCCGAATGCCTTCACCACGCCGACTTCAAAGCAGAGCTCAGAGCCATCGAGAAGGAAGTGACTCGCATGGTCAACACTGACATCAGAGCCTTCTACGATGACCTGTTGCAACAAATCCAGACCTCTGGAGAGCTTGCCAATCACCGGCTGGTCTTCCGCATTTTGCATAGACTTGGGCGTAAAAAAGGAGCCAGTGCAATGGGACCGAAGCCATTGCCCATGATCCAGAAACCAGATGGCACTACAGCCAGCTCTTACCTTGACCAGCAGCAAACGTGGATGCAACAGTTTGCAAGTATCGAGGCTGGCATCCCCCGCCCGCTCATGGGAACAGCTTGCCGACCAACATGCCACCCAGTCACTGGACATGCCATGTCATGACATTGAGCCTGAAGCGTTCCCTGGACAATGGCAGATCCGAATGCTCATAGCAAAGCTCAAAAGGGACAAAGTCCCTGGCCCTAACCTCATTCCACCAGCGTTGCTGAAAGCAGGAGGGCATGTTGCAGCCAAGCAACTGTCCGTGCTTTACGCCAAGGCCGCTGCCAACTCCCGTGAGCCATTGCCTTGGAAAGGGGGAGTCCTAATCCCACTGTGGAAAGGTAAGTTGGCACCAAGCATTGCAAGTGGATATCGAAGCATTTTTATTTCGAATTACACGACCAAGCTTTATCACCAGTGCTTTCGAGCCCACCTTGTAAGGGCGTGGGAGCAAAGCTTGACGCATTTACAATGTGGTGGCAGAAAAGGCATCGGGGCCGACCTGGCCCACCATATTGTCCAATCTCACCAATCCTGGTGCAAGCACAAAGCGGTGCCCTCTGCTGCAGTTTTCTTTGACCTGAAATCAGCCTTTTACATGGTCTTGAGACAGGCTTTCACATGCATACAGTCCCATGACGATGCATTCATGGCTGCAATGTACCACTTTGGCCTCACCCCAGCTGACGTCGACCGGCTTCTGAGTGCAGCCAAAACCGACGAAGCCGCCAAGCAGATGCCAAAGCATATGCAACACATCCTCCAAGACCTGTTGCACAACACGTACTTCACAATCCAAGGTCTTGCAAACCCCTGCCAAACCACCCGAGGCACGCGCCCAGGCGACCCAGTGGCTGATGTCTTGTTCAATCTGTGCATGCACCTCATCCTGACGGATTTCCGCACACATATGGCAAGCCACATTGATGTTCCCTGGCAAGGCACTGCTACCCCGGTGGTGGACCTTGAAACTTGTCCTGCCATGCCACCAGAGGGATTTGTGGATGTCACATTTGTTGATGACTGCGTGGTTCTTATCCATGGACGCTGCAATGATCGTGTAGCCCAAACCATGAAGGCCGTCGTAGTAGCGCTGGATCAAGCGGCCGAAAAAAGAGGACTCAGCATCAACTATGATCGTGGCAAGACCGAGGCGTTGTGGACGGTCATCGGTAAGGGAGCCCGACAGCTCAAACAAGCCCTTTATGATGATGGCCACTCACTCCAATGGGAGTCCAACAACAAGAAGTACACCCTGCAGCTCTGTCACGCCTACAAGCACCTGGGCACATGGCTGCAGTCGCACCACAAGCACAGCAAAGAGATCCTGGCCAGGGGATCTGCTGCCAAACAACAATATGGCCAACTGGCAAGATCATTTTTCACCAAAAAATGTATCTCCCTGCCGGTCAAAAGTACAATCTTTCAGTCTTTAGTCATCTCAAAGCTGCTGTATAACGTCCACACGTGGTCGACAGTCACACCAAAACAGATGCAAACACTAGTCAACCACCTGAAAGCCCCAGCTGGAACCCTTTTGAAAGGACTGTTAATGGCACCGACGCGTTTCATGCACACCACGGAAGAAATGCTCGCCTGTGCAGGTATTTTGCCACCAATCGACCAGGTTCATGCCAACAGGCTACGGTTCCTCGCCAGGCTCCTGGGAGCCTGTCCACCCATTACATGGGCGCTGCTGACCAACCATGATGGCCCTCACTCTTGGACAGCATTGTGTATGGAGTCCTGTCAATGGATGCTGCTGCATTACGATAGCAAGCTGCCCCTGGACAGCTCCTCCACCTTCCTTGACTGGGTCCGATTCATCCGCCTCGACCCAAACTGGAAGGGCCGGCTGCGCAAGACAAGCAAGCTGGCCTTGTCCTATCACAGAGCTCGAGCCGAACAAGCAGTGTGGCAAAGACACTTTGATGCCAAGCTGGCAGCTGCCGGCGCCACCTTACCGGACAAAGCCAAGCCCCAAGTGCCCGCCGAAAAATGGCAGTGCGATCTTTGCCACAAAATCTTTGCATCCACTCGTGCCTTGGCGATGCATGCCACCCGAGAACATGGATACAAGAAGAAAGTACGATACTTCACGGTGGGAAGCATGTGCCACGCCTGTGGCCAAGACTTCCACACCAGAAAACGGCTTTCAGTGCACTACGAAAAGCAGCAAACGTGCTATGATGTGATCCAATCTTGCTGGACCCCATTTCCCGCTGAAATGGTCCAAGGCCTGGACGATGCTGACAAAGAGCATGAAGCACTCCTCCGCAAGCAAGGCTGGTGGGCCTCGAAAGCGTTCCAACCGGTGCTCCAAACCTGCGGACCCCCATTACCACCAGCAGGCTCAGAAGAGGCACAAGCAATGCACACCAAGATGGCCCACCGACGCCCCAGTGATGACATGGCCTACAACCAGCTGCAGGGTACCCGGGTTGAGCGTTACCCTCAGAAGGCACCCACCCTGTGGTGGCATCGTCAGGACCTCCCGGCATTCATCATGCAGTCCCCAAAAGGACGAGACAATGCAGGAGGGGCGTTCTCCATGCACGGACTGGCCCGTGAAACAGCACTGCTGCACGTCAGAGCGCTTGTCATTGTGCATTTCTTTAGCGGTTTCCGCAGGATGGGTGATATCCACCATATCATCGACCACTGCACAATGCAAACAGGGGCCCATGTATTCACCCTCTCGGTAGATCTCTGCATGCAAAGGATCAAGGGAGATCTTGCAACTCCTCAGGCTGCGCGGTGGTGGAAAGAGCGCATCTTGAGTGGGCAGGTGGTCGCAGCGGGTGGAGGCCCACCATGTGAAACGTTCACCGTCGCCAGACAATACGACGGTGGCCCCAGGCCACTCCGCAGTGCAGAGCACCCATTGGGCATCCCCGGCCTGTCCATCCGAGAGTGGAACCAGCTCCGCATCAGCGACCGGCTCCTGAGGTTCCTCCTCGATGTGTTGGTGGCCCTAGCCATGATGGGCCTGAGCGGGTTTCTCGAGCATCCTCAGTTTCCAACCTGGTGCACTCGAGGATCCCCTGCCAGCATTTGGGCGACCGAAGCCCTCATCCAGCTGAAAAACTTGGGCTGCTTTTCAGTCGTGAGCTTCGATCAGTGCACGGTAGGTGCGTTGGGGAAAAAACCACAACCCTCCTGCTCCTTCGGCTGCCCCGTGTGAGGGACATTCTGCTCAGGAGAGGATGCTCTGGGCGTTGCAATCACCCACCGGGCTCGCATGTGGCCTTGATAGGCAGAGAGCTTGACGGCACCTTCCATACTGCAAAAGCCAAGGTATATCCATATGGCCTCAACAAGATACTCGGGGAAGCACTGTTCCAGGCTGCAACGCAATGGTCAGACCTTGACGTGGCACAAAGCCTGCCGGATGACTTCACCCCCTATCTGGAACAGAGTTGCCATGATGCTGCAGTGGTACAGCCGGACTACCATGGCGGAAGCTGATGAAAGGTCAGCTGAAACATGCACGGAGACCAAGCACCAAGACGGTGCAGCAGAGCAAATGGAAAAAACATGGAGTTGAAACCACCAACCAGATTAAGTATAGGTATCTCTACCATCAACCCAAGTGAAATTGGAGTTATGTGAACCCCAACTTACCTAACGAACTGCGGCACCACCTTGTACTGTACCCAGATCCAAGCTTTCATCGCATGATCTCAGTCTGCCGTAGCATAGTTTCGGTGTGCAGGGGTAATAAGAGCATTTCTTCGGACAAATGAAGAATGCTAAACTCATGCATGATTTTACCATTCGACAATGGTTATGCGTAATCAACAATCATGGTTACACTAATCATTTTTTCGGTTATACTTATCAATTGTGTATATCTGGTGACTGGTTGGTGGTTTGGAACATTTTTTATTTTCCATAATATATGGGATGATCCTTCCCATTGACTTTCATATTTTTCAAGATGGTTAAAACCACCAAGCAGGTGATTATTTGGGGCTAATTATTTGCCAGAGGACTACGACATTGTTCCCTTAGATGTAGGCATCCAATCCTATCGTGTCATCTTGAAATCCCCAATACCTGGCGATGTTTATCGATTTGGGCGCGGTGTCTAACTGGGAATTTATATGAATTTATCATGTACATAAAACAAAAAACAGCAAAGATCCAGGATCTTATAGATGATGTTTGCAACAATTTTTCCCGGTTTACAAACTTCTATTTGTGTCACAACTTTCCATCCGGGTGTTGCCATAAATCAATCCATTGATGGCAAATCCAATTTTCTCAGTTTCCTCCCAAGCCCATGAGGTTTCCTATGGCACAACAGGCCTTGGTTGGGAACGACGTATGGCACAACGTGACCTGAAATTGCTGAAGACAACATTACTGGTTGGTGGCTTGGAACATTTTTTATGACTTTCCATATATTGGGAATAATACTGTAATCCTAACTGACTTTCATATTTTTCAGAGGGGTAGGTCAACCACCAACCAGAAGTATCATGAATGTTAACGATAGTAAGATAGTATGTGAATTGCTAACATGAATTTCCCACTGACCACCAAGATACCTCGAAGAGTTTCCCAGTGGGAAATCCACAAAAAAATATGGGGACGGAATTGTTCCTCAGCAAATCCTTCAGAAGATCACATGCCGAAACCATGGCATCGGAGCAATGGGTGATCCCAATTTCCAGGTGCAATGGGTCCATAGTGTTGTTTCGATGAAAAATCTCGGATCATTTCAGCTGGTGAAGTTCATGTTCGTATCAACTTGCCGCCAACCTTCAAAATTTGGAGCTCTTCAATGTAGAAACATCATGGATTGTAGTTTGGCAACAATATAACAATTGTATAACACTTAAGTATAACTGTATAACGGTAGTAATATATCAATATGCAGTAAAACTGTATAACGTTAATTTCTAATATATCAATATGTAATATCATGTAATAATATAACCATATTATAACCATATTACTACATGTTATTACCATTTCGATAGCAACTTCTATTTTACTCTGAAAAAGTCATCGCCAGGTGGGAAACCTGGAGAATCCCTACGCGCGGAAGGCTTGGCCACCATGGTGGAAGCCATAAAAAATGGGATGATTTATGGGAGAATTTCATGGGGTAGCCAAGTTCATATAGTTTGTAAATGTTTGCAAAAGGAAATCAAATGATTATAACATTAGCATGTTTTTTGGGATACTGTAGTTTCATTATTTGGGGGTATGTACCCTTAAACAAGTCCCCGGTGTGCGCATTGTCTTTGGCAGCTAGTTCAGTCCTGGTTTAATCATGAACAATCGAAAGTATCAATGGATGACAATTAATATCTATATCTCTATATATATATACATTATATCCTGAACATTTGTAGGTTTTTAGGCTTCATCTCTGTGACTTTCCGGGCTTTATAGATAAATTTCACGATGGTCAAGGTACTAGTGGGGTTCGATCCATACCAAGGTTAAAAAAACTGTACAGGACTATAGGAATGCACTCTGATGACCTTTTTCTCCCTAGCCTGGCAAGGTAAACATATGTAAACATAGATCCATCCATTGTTTTACGCTTCTGCTCTCTGGCAAAGTGTTCTTTGTTCACCAATCCCTGACAGAAATGCAAAATTCCATCAGGACTGGTGGCAGGATCCACATTCCACCTTTCGTTTTTGATGGGATTATGACAGCGAAATCCATCAACGGAAAAAAAAAACGGAATATCCAGAAGATTTCCATAAGTTATCCCGTGCTTATCCCATGTTTATCCTAGGTTTATCCCATGTTTATCCCATTTTGGGCTGGATTTTCCCAACAAAAATGCTGAAAAGAACGTCTCGCACAGCCAGGCCTCGCCGCCTCGGACCGGAAGCCCAGACTGGAAACGACGGAGGTCACCAGGGTGTGGGGAGATGTCGAAAGCCCCGAAAGTGGCAGTTTTTTCCATGTGGGAAGAGTTGGAAAATGTTGGAAATATGATCAATGACCTGGGAATATGATGATTTATACAATGTGAGGCCCCCGTTCGATAGCTAAGTTGGTGAACATAACTCCAATAACTATGGTTTATGGTACTTAGAACTATAGTTACTGGGGCTTATAAACCAACAAACATCACTGGGGGGCCTCACATTGTAGGATAATATGATGATAAATGATGATTCAGGGATATGTTGATATGATTAAATGACGATTTATTGGATTTGGGGACCGTTTTCAGACGGTGCCACACGAATTTTCCACCATGACATCATGACATTGACCATCTTGTTGTGATCTGGGACCCAAGTTCAATGCGATCTGGCTGGCAATATTGGCCTATTTAGCCTCTTGTAACTCCTACAGGTCTCGGCACGGCAGAGCCATGGAGACTGGTACGGTTGCAGACGGATTTCCTAAGTTTGGTTGAGATTCCAGATGATATTTAGACATATTTAATGTGAATCCTGCATTTCCAGAAACCGTGTAGGAATTCGGGGAAGTTCTTCGCAAACGATTCGCTGAGAGTTGGTTAAGTGAAGTTGCCTTGTTTCTGAGGGAGAGAGAGATAGAAATCAAGAACAAGAACGGTAATGGAATTACCCTGATTTCATAAGACTTTAAAATTATATGTATGATAATTATCAAATTCTATTGTTGTTTGTTTTCATTTTAGTTGTTCATCAAAGGCAGGGGAATTACCTCCAGGTTGTGGCCATTTCAATTGGGAGAATATGGGGAAATCCATGATAAACCGTGAAAATTACGGGTCCTTCTCAATTGTATCCCACAATATATCAATTCTATTCCCAACGTATTTCCATTATATCAAGATAGTTTGGAGAATTTAGCATGTCTGTAAAACTCACTTCCAAGAATCCTAAAAGGACTAGTTTACATGACTTACTCATGAGTTGTGGTTTATTTTCAGATTATAAGCGATATAGCTAATAGTTAATAGTTAATCTAGCTATATATAATAAGATATAATTAGTTGCAGATATAATCCAACTGAATACCATATAATTAGATAATCATAGTTCTAATAATTAATAGCTAATAAATATGATTAGTCAACTAGTATTATTAACATTTAACGTGATCTTAACTATGCTTACCATAAACCATAGCTGGTTGGTGGTTTCAAACATGTTTTATTTTCCATTTCATATATGGGAGGTCATCCGAAACCCATTGACAACTCATATTTTTCAAGATGGGTGAAATCACCAACCAGATAGTTCATTATTTTCTTAACCCATAGTTAATGTTAATAATTATATAGTTAATCATTATATAGTTAATCATTATATAGTTAATCATTATTAACTATTGTTATTATAATTACTATAACCCATATGTTCATGATAATTCACAATAATCCACCAGTAACTAGTGTTATTATAATTACTATTGTTAATCATTGTTAATAATCCATATTCATTAACTATTTAATCGTTGTTAATAACCCATAGTTCATCATTTTCATCGTGAATCTGACTCGAATTTCAGGCTTCCAAAAAAGCAGCTCCAAGGTCCAACATGGCCAACTTCAGTCCACTGAACCCCCAGGCCCTTGAGGGATTTCATAGGATGGCTCGAGCCATGGCCATGGATTATATGATACTTACCCGGCCTGGTAAACATACAAAAAGCTATTGAAAATGACGTTTATACTGGATTTGCCCATTGAAAATGATGATGTTCCATAGTTATGTTAGTTTACCAGAGGGTAGTCTAGATATATGTTCTGGTTGGTGGTTTGGAACATGATTTTTATGACTTTCCATATATTGGGAATAATATATCATCCCAACTGACTTTCACTCCATGATTTTTCAGAGGGATAGGTATACCACCAACCAGATATAATATTTTGTATGGTAATCTCTAGATGGAAGAACCAGTATTACCATTATATCTTGGTAAGTAAATGGCTACGGTTATATATTTTTTTTGTGGGTGCTCATAGATTCCTAAACAATGTAATGTGGAACCCATAAATTATGGCCAGGAATCGAATAAGAATATCTAACTTCCAGACCCTATTTTATGGGTTCGGTGTTGTTAGGGATGTGCATGTTATTCATATGTTGATTTACATACCAATACTCAAGAAACTATTACCCTCTGGTAAACTAACATAACTATGGAAAATCACCATTTTTCATGGGAAAATCCACTATAAATGGTCATTTTCAATAGCTACGTTAAATTACCAGAGGGTAAAACGATACTCATGGAACTATCTAAAATTCATTCTCTTGACAATGCGTAGGCTACGAATCAATCGATTTTGCTGCTAGCGGGCCGAAATTCCCGACTCGCCGAATGAAGTAAATCCACAATCCAATTAGCCTCTGGTTATTGAACATAGCCATGGAACATCACCAGTTTTGTGTTGTTTTTTTCTACATAATCATAAATCAGCTACTTTCATGGTTCATTTTCCAGTTCGCAAACTGTTCAATTTCCAGAGGGTAAAACAAGAATTTGTTTTTCATCATTGGTTCATACACATTCAGTTGAATTTATAATAACGATAATTGTATTACATATATTTATGGTGATTAATTACAATAAACCAATTGTATTCTCAGGACATTTTTAATTGAGAATGCAGTTTTGATGAGAATTACAATTTGATGATAGACCCTCAACATCCCTCAACAAGTCGTATTGCTAGAAACACGTATTACATGGATATCACGTAAACAGGCGAGAGCCACAGATTTCTCCAAAGCTGTCACAACAGGAAGCCCCACTGGAAGATCCCACCTTTCACCAGTGGGAAGTTTACAACGGCGAGTCCGGTGTTTTTTTTTCGCACAGCAAGTAGATCATACAGCTATATACAGCTGACCAGTTTTTTTTCCCCATAGGGATCCAATCGGAGAGTGATAATATGGAGGATTCCAGTTATTTTCCCGGTTTTATGGGGTCCTAAGATGTCCAGTTGATAGATCTGAAATGGAGAAGATTGATCTGCAGTGTACGGGCCAGGGGTGCATCCTAGCTAGCAAGTGGGTATACTGTAATATATTATCATCGCTTATCAATATTGTTATTACTTCTTGAAATTTTATTAACATGTATTATCCATGCTGATGTTTAATTTTGCTGAAAAAAAACAGTTCGATTATATAATTGATTTTCCCCAATCTCATATGGCTTAGATGAGATATGATGAGATAAATCAAGCCACTTACAATGCGATCTTCCAAGTGACAGGATTTGCAGGGTGGTTCCCCAGTGTGTGAACGCTAACTTGGTTGAGCTAAGTAGATCTGGGTTATCTGAGTAGATTAAGTGTTGGGTTCATGCTTAGACATATCTGTTCTGGTTGGTGGTTTGGAACATGAATTTTATGACTTTCCATTCAGTTGGGAATTTCATCATCCCAACTGACGAACTCATATTTTTCGGAGGGGTAGGTCAACCACCAAGCAGTATAGTATTCTATAGTTGCATGGGCTTCCAAACCTTGAAACATGTCTGAGGAGCACAACTTTTTATCTCTCAGCAACCGCAGGCACCCATTGGTGTGGCACTGGACAGACAAAGGCCGCCCGGACGCGAGTGTTGATGCCATGCCTCACTGAACCAAGGGGAACCTGGAAAGACATAAATCTCATATATCCAGTTCATAAGTAGATTAACTGGGGGTCATGTTTTTACATCTCTACAGGATGGTGCACCCCAGTGATGTGAATGTTGGTTGGTTTATAAACCCCATTATATAACTATAGTTCTATCATGTTCTATCTACCATAAACCATAGAATTCAGTCACTGAAACAAGGCAACTGAACACTAAGTATGGGGCCCCATCCTGTATAGTCGATTGGATTCCTCTCAAGAAGCTTAGATGTACTGCGGAAGTTGGTGCCATGGTGCAAGTTGGTGCTTGGGATGCGATCCGGGAAACGCGGATCACCCATTGAACTTAAGGGTGATTTTCTACCTGCCAATTTGACAGATAGCAATACAATGTGAGGCCCCCCGTTGTGATGTGAACGTTGGTTTAGATTCCCCCCAGTAACTATAGTTATTTGCGTACCATAAACCATAGTTATTGGAGTTGTAAACCAACTTAGCTATCTTGGGGGCCTCACATTGTAGGAAACAAATCCGTTTGCCCAGTTATGGTTGATATCACCAAGATTGATGTTTTTTTTTCAACCACTTAATGTCAACCCTGGATTAATAAACCCCGTTTACGGCTGTTTAATTGGGGGGTACCATTTATGTATCAGTATCATATTGTGACTATCTGGAGGGTACCCCCACAGTTAATAAACCATGGTTTATTAATCTGGAGTTGACATTACCAGCCATGTTTGTTGAGCAGAGTTGGAGGGTAACCACTTGCGATGCCTACGACTGGTGCTTAGTATGTGCCAATGGGTATGGGTCTTACGACTGGGTGCTTAGTAACAGCCCAACAGAGGATGGTTTACGACGGTCCTATGCCCAAGCTCAGTGCTTTCGATGTTGCTGTTGCAGCTCAATGTCTTGTTTGTTTCATAGGAATGGCACATTGAATCTACTTGCTGATACTGCCTCGAACTTTTCAAAAGAGCCAGCCCTTCCAGGGGCCCTCAAGTTGTGTGTGTTGGTTTGTGAAGTAGATCCGACTACAGATTGTTAATTTAGTATCCAACTATAAATTGTAAGAGTGAATGATCCAATCTACATTCAGCTAAGCTTGTTATTTCCTCCAACTTCGCTGGCGCCACCGTTCCTACTTGCTGACTTTGTGAGGCCTCAATTTGACACATTTCAGAGGTGCCTCAAATTTTGGTTGGCGACATTTCATGGGAGATTCTCCAGAAACATTTAGAACCAATTCTGCAAACCTTGATGAATTGCGGGTTCAAGGCTTGATTTCTGGCAAGATGATTTAATATCATGCAATGCAGTTAATACAAAATGATATAAAATAATATATATATATATATGTACATACACACGTACACATACTGTGTATATTGCAGAAAAACAAAACAGTGAGGTGCCTTCACCCAAATCTGAGCTGCATGTGGATATATGTATATATATACTGGTTGGTGGTTTGGAACATGTTTTACTTTTCCCTCTATTGGGAATAGTAACCCCAACTGACTAATATTTTTCAGAGGGGTTGAAACCACCAACCAGTATATATATATACACACATATATATTATCATATATCACATATAGATTAATAGTGGTTAGTAATATATTATAACCATATCTGGATATCTGGGTAAATTATAATGACCGAACCCTGTTCTTCCGAAGCCTGGAATCATGGTGAATGTATAGGGAAATCATCCCCAAATGGGCGAACTATTCAGGTTAGTGAAATATTGTAATTTACCCAGATTTTTTTATACAGAGCAGAAATGGAGGTTAGTAACGCCATGATATTGTTTACATTACATAGAAATTTCTTTCCACAAAGCAATCTTTATTTGTTGGTGTAGATTTTTGGGATATTTTCTCAATCCGAGTTTGGGGCTGCCATGTCTTGTTACCCTCTGGTAAACTAACATAGCTATGGAAAACCACCAGTTTTAATGGGAAAACTCACTATAAATGGCCATTTTCAATAGCTATGTTAAATTACCAGAGGGTAAAACAAAACACTGGTAGATATGGGTCTGTGGCATTTCATGAAACCCTGGAAACTCAACGGCAACTTCATTCCGCCGCCGATCCTGGAAGTTCTTTGAAATGGTCCCTGGGTTGTGACCCCGACCCGTGGTGCTCACCTATTGAACTGACATGAACTGACCATAAATCAATGTTGATCATAAATTAAAAATCCAAATGTGGCGAAGATCACCGTGCTGAAGTCTGGGTGAACCTCTCCGTGTTTATGGCATCCAGATTTCACCGTCAGGCCACCCCCACCGATGCAGCAACCTCCACCGCAGCCGCTGCCATTGGCACAGCCATTGGCGCAGCCATTGGCGCCACAGCTACCGCAGCCGCAGCAGCCGCAGCTTCCGGCACAGCCGCTACAGCCGCTACAGCCGCTGGCCGCGGGAAGCAGCCAGGAGCGAATTGATTTGTTTTCTGCTTGGATCACGACAAAAAAAGTCGGTAGGAAGTGGGGTTATAACATGTTATAAATTATAAGCCATTTATATGTAAGACAACCATGGATAACCTCACTGAATAGAGACTTCCGCCAATTGTTTAGCCAGTTACAACGTGGGATGATGCCAAGTGGGGAAACCTTGGCTGCTGCGGAGGATTTCCTTGTGTTTTTCTGAACATGTCAAATTGGGAACCATCCATGCCGGTTCTTCCAATCACCAAAAACTATGGTGAAACCTCAGATACATCGGGGGAAATAAATGGAAATCATCTGATATTACCACGGTGAATTTTCGACTGGCTGATTGGCGATGTGTGGTTCCCATTGCTTCTTTGGATCATGACCTCAAGATTTTCTCGCAGGATGATCGATGTTTCTGTGCGTTCAGTCTCACCCAGCCAATTCAAAAAAACATAAAAAAAGTATTCATACACATTGATAGACTGTGTTGTAAACTGAGTCGAACTTCAGCAACTCATAAATTCACTTCACCGAACCCCTGATTTCTTTTTCGCTGAAATGGTCCTTATTTGTTGGCTTCGGTTTTGCAACGGATCAGGGCGTTGCTGCTATGTCAGACTCCCAGAAGGACAACGAGTTGATGAGTTGCCGCTGGCTAGTTGGGTCTGGGTCCCATTGAAATGGGGATGATGGGAAAAGTTCATGATGGATTTACTAGATACCATCTGGTTATTTAACATAGCGAACTGGACAATCCATTCTAAATGGAGGTTTCTAGCTGGGAAAATCATCGGTAAATGGGCCATGGCTTCCATAGCTATGTTAAATAACCAGAGGGTAATGTTAATGATTGACATATTACTACATATTAATTAGTGATATATTATGCTAATAATTGGATTTAATGGGATATCAATTAGATAAATATTAATGGGATAATGTTCAGGGCTAATAATGGTTAGAAATGAGTACTTATCCATGGAATGTATATGATTGTATATGTATACACAATAAATCACAGCCACCATCGAAAAGTTGTTTTTTAATGTTATTCACAGTTACCCTTTGGTAATTTAACATAGCTGATTAGTCCCTTACAAATAGATGATTGATGATGATTTACCGTTTTGAAACATGTTGACTTTCCGTAGCGAACGCTTAAATTACCAGAGGGTCACTGTTGGAAAAGGGACATGCATCGGAAAATGATGGTTAATAATGGTTGGAAATGGGCATTTAACCATCAAACATTATGATTTAACCACCAAACATGGTGATGAAATATGTACCCTCAGGTGTCATAAAACATAGCTAGCTGGGAAATCACCGAACAATAGCTGGGCATTTGAATGGCAAAAACATATCGAAGTGAATGCTTGGATTTTCAATGGAGGAGAATGGTATTCTTTGATGGCATTATTAATCATCAGTCTTTGAAGACGATCATTAATTATCGTTAACCATTTCTAGTCATTATCACTCAGTATTAATCATGATTATTAATAATCATCAATCATTAGTTGGTACTATTATTGATAAACATCAATAATCATCAATATTAATCAGTATAAGCATCAATCATTAGTTATAGTCACACTAGTCATTCGTCTTTAGTATGTCTTTAGTCAATCATTAGTCTCTTTGCTGCGATGCGATTCATCATTATTAATCATTAATAATACTAACCTTATGATTAATAATCAAATAATGATCATTAATACTATGATATAACTATTACTATCAATACTATAGTAATACTATTGTTACTGCTTTCACTATCAATAATATTACAACAATAACATATATATAATACTAGATTATTTAATAATACTAATAATAATCAAATATAAGGTAATAATAATAATAGTCAAATATAAGGTAATACTAATAATAATAATAAATAATAACACATCATAACATAGACCTTATGGCACTTACGATCAAAGTTGATGCATCATTCGGGCTTCGAGGTGCCTCTGGTTACCCGGCCTGGTAAACTCTTACATAACTAATTATGGAAAGATCCACCATGCGAAAAACATGGGAAAACTTGCTAAATTTCGACTGGGCCATTTTCCAGTTCGCAAACTGTTAAATTACCAGCAAGATAGTAGAGGGTTAAACCACTGCAGTTAAGTACAACTGAATCTTTGCTATGAATGGTATGAAATATTGACCAAACCAGTGACCAGCTAATTTCTTTGGGGGTGGGTATTGAAGATTGGGCCATGTATTTCCCCTGCTGGTAGCGCAGAGGTATTCCAACAAGAATCGAATTGGGATGTCCAACCTTTTTGGAACTAGCATATCAAACAAGTGTGGCGCTAGACATGAAACTCACAAGAATAGATTTGGATTTGAATTTCAGTTGTATATATATATATATTTTGTATATATATATGCAACCTTTGCTGCTTTTATGTCAACCTTGAGAAGGATAAATGTCCAGCAAAAGATTGGCACCAGACATTTTCGTGGTTTGATGAGGGTGGATGCAATTTGATATTCCAGACCCCAAAGTGATGGGTTTCCTTCTCTGGGGAAGACCACCTCACCAGCCACGAAAGGATGGCCTACATCAATGCTGAGATATTTCCATGATTTTCCATGTAACTCAAGTCATATTAGAGACTTCCCCGTCACATACACGAGGCTGGTGCCCCCGTTCGTGAACGCTAAGTTGGGGTTCGCATTGTTGTCCAATTTCACCTGGGTTTATGATACATCAACTACTTAATGTGGGTTATGATCAACAGTTAGATTAAACGTTTGTGGGGCACCACGAGTTTCGCATGGGACTTCCCCACCTTTCCAGGAGCTTGAACTGCTCCAGCAGCAGATCAGATATCACCAGCACATGCAGTGGCCTGGACATGTTGAGATCCGTCATTTGATCCGTCCGATCCCAACGGTAGAAACGCGGTGAAAGAGCTGATACAAAGCATACGGTTTTAAGTAGCTACTGTAAGTTTAAGTAGCTAGAAAAAACCTAAGTTCTTACTTGTAACTTAACTTGGATGTTGTATTGGTGTACTTGGTGGCTCATCTCACTAGCTCAAAAAACCCTGTTGTGGCCCTAGTGGAGTCAGCCTACTTCTCCCACTTATCAAGACCAGGGATATAACCTACTTATTAGCTGGGATGAGCCACCAAGTAGCGGGAAGACCTTTATAAATTTTCTGGTCTAAAGCTAAGAAAACCCAACGAAACATCGGGGAATTTTCTATCCAGCCATGTTTGATGACCGGAGGGTTTAGGTACCCTCTGGTAAACTGTTACATAACTATGGAAAATCCACCATTTTTAATGGGTAAATCAAAGAACTTTCTATGGCCATTTTCAATAGCAAACTGTTTGTTTACCAGAGGGTAACTAACTAATACGTACTAACGTACTAAGTAAGGAACTAAGTAACCAAGTCACCAACAAAGCAACGATTTTCACTGACATCTGGGGTAGATCTGGACATGGCAAGCGAATGGAAAACCATGATGCCACTGGCCCCATCGTTTGCGAAGTTGGTTTATAACTGCAAGAACTTGTGTTGATGGTAGATATATGTCCAATAACTATGGTTTATAGGTGATATATGGTTTATATATTGGTTTATAGGTGATATATCTATAGTTACTGGGACTATGACCCATTTATAACTGGGGGGGCACCGCACCCCGCAGATACAGAGGTTGACCCCATCGTCCCGGTCGTCCCTTCTTCCGAGGAAACAGATGCGGCAGAAGGTGGACGAACGGATCCAAAAGCTGAATCTTGGTGCAAGATGACAAGGTGTGTTTCAGTTTGTTGGCGAAAAATTGCTCATGAAATCCCATGAATCAAATTTTCATGAGGTTTCAATAGGTTTCATGAAATTGGTTCCTAAATAAAACGGCAATCATAAGTCCAACACCTAGGGTTTATGGTATATATTATATATCGAACTAGTCATATAATGAGGGTTATCAACCAAAGGTCGGCACCACCATCTCTTGGTCCTGGTCTCGCCGAAAGCGATGCTCAGTTCTTTATGCCCATTTTTGTAGGTAAAATATGGTATGCCTATGCCATTCAACAGGGATGAAATGGCCATGGATCATTTCTCCATTCAACAGTCGATATACCCTCTGGTTATGTCAAAATAGCTATTGAAAAATGACCATTTATAGTTGATTTACCTATTGAACATGGTGATTTTCCAATATTTTCCATAGCTATGTTAAATTACCAGAGGGTGTGTATCATATATTCAGGGGGATAAATTGGATGAATATCCAAGGGTCCGGTGCACCGACCCCCTTGGATTTAAGGTAACATTACCTAACTCTATTTGAAAATCATTGGCTACTGTAGCATCATTTTTTCTCCAAACTTGGTGTTATTTTTCCACCATTTCAGGACAACCATGATCTAACGAGACCAATGTTGCGGTGCTTTTGCAAGCTTCAATTGGATCGTTCTCAATGGTAGCAGAACACATTTTGAGTATGCAGAAGAAATTGTTTCGGCTTACCATGGCTTACCATTCATGGGATTTTCAATGGGGCTACTTCTCTTTTTCCCCAACAAAGTCATCTATAGTCATCATCATCCATGTCTAGATCGGATTTCCAACAAAAACCATCCAGCGAGCTTGGGCTATTTTTTTGCTATCCCCCATGGAAAGCTCCATATGACCCTAAAGCCCTACCTTTCTACACCTCGAGGGACAGCCGATTTCCGATTTCCTTAGGAGGGACATGGGATACAATGCTGACAACTTGCAGGAAGAGGACGAGATGTGGTCAACTCTGGGACGAAATGCCTGGATTTGCTGATGATTTTCTTGTTTTTTGAATGGAACATCTACCCCATATGCTCCATGGTGCTGGAATATTTACCTACAAAACTGGGCGATTTTTGGGCTAAATGTAGGTAAATATTCCAGCACCATGGAGCATATGGGTACAGTACTTGGGGAATCTGTGGTGCTGGTTCAATGGATGATAAACAGTGGATGAATCCAAAAAAGTCCCCATGAGAATCCCCATACATTTGAGGCTTAAATCCCAAAATAACCCCACTGAATTCCTTGTTTTTTGGCAATCACCAGTGAGTTTATCCCTAGTTTCGATGATTAAACAGGATTAAACTTGATTAAAACATTTTTAAAACCCCACCCTTTTTTAGTTATACACCCATATAAGCCCCATGTGTTGATATGGGTTTTCCCCAGGACGAGGAGGATGACGATGACTCCTTAGGTGCGCCAAACGGAGCATCACTCGATGCAACCTTGGACCAAGTGCATATGATGGGAAACCATAGGAAGAACCATAGGAAAACCATGGGAACACCATGGGAAAATGCATATATATATATATACATACATATATTAATTACTATTGTTATTCTAAATATATTATCAATTTTACAGTTTTTTTTTACGTTTCATTATTTTCATCATTATGATTATCCAAAATATCATTATTATTATTATTAACAATATCATCATTATTATTATTATTGTTATCAGTATTATTGTCATGATTATGGACTCTTATGCATAACGGTACATATGACGGTGTGTGACATATGCGGCCCATAATATGTTGCCTATACCTGTAAATATACCGTTAATACGTGTTCCAGAACGGTTTAACCGGTATGTGCCTCTTAGTTTACAACTGTCCAATTGTTCTATTCATTCTGAAGTTGTTATACACGCACGTACGTATATGATGGACATAGATTTAGCATGATTTTGCTTTAGTTGGAAGATGGGACCTCTGCGGGTTGGCTCTCCGGGTTTTCATCCGGACTGATCATCAGAGGCGAAAAAAGGATGAAAGGTAGCCTATTCCTAGTGGTTTTAGGGATGGATTAGATGGCCATACTTACATATAGTTTGCTTGTTTTTCTTGTTCGATGGGATGGACTTACCATATTATCCATGTATATCCATGTATATATATATATAGCCACTGACAGTTAGACTCTTAACAGCTCATTTTTTAGCACCAAGAAAATCCCATGGTGTTTCCTTTCGGCCACAAAGAACGGTTAACTCCCGTGAACTTCCATTCAGTCACGTTGGGATTTGCTGGTCATCCATGGTCAATTGTAGTATCCCAAGAGATTTAATACAAAAAAGGCTGGTGCCCCAGTTCGTGAACGCTAAGTTGATACCAATAAGTCCAATATCTATATTAATGGTTTTATAGGTGATATATGGTTTATATATGGTTTATAGGTGATATGACTATATGGTTTATAGGTGATATATCTATAGTTAATGAGATTATAACACTCTCCGGGGCAACAGCTTATGTAGATTTATATGCCCGGGAAAGAAGGACTCCCATGAAATGGATGACCATACGACATGTACATACATGTCCTGGGTAAATTATAACGACCTCACTGCGACCTCAGTGGAATACTGGTTTATGTCAGGGGAAGTATCCCAATATGGTTTTATTTCAGGTTAGTGAATTATTGTAATTTACCCACATGTACCATCTTTTGAGTGATGTCCTTTTTGGATTTTAGATGACCATTCACTCCATCATACACTCTCATTCCCTCAGTGTGTAGTCTAAATGGGTATGGGTCAAAAGTATCAACTCTCCAAACATGGCTTCATACCTGAAATGACAAAAATAAAGCACCCCAAAATTGGCGAAACAAAATTCAATAAACGAGTATGCAACAATTTTAAGACCAAACTCTAATCTATAATGATATTACTAATTTGAGGTAGTGCGTTATCTACTTTTAGTATCTCAAAGTAGCCTACGTCCATTGGCAATTGTTTTCCGCATAGAGATAAACCATTTGAAGGGAGGCATACCCCCTTTGAGTAAGCAAGTATCATCAGATTGGGCTGATATTTATCAATTGACCAGAGGGTAACCACAGAGGTTCTTCTTTTGTACCCCATTGTATCCCATATTATTCCATTGTAGTTGCTTTATTAATCACCATTATCAACTTATAGTTGCTTAATATATCCCACTATAACTAAGTATAAGGTTGAACGTGGGATATTCAGTGGGTAATGGCGTGAATAAACATGAATTTAGTGATGGTCATTATCCCATTATCAGCCATTAACATCCATTAACATCCATTAACATCCAGAAACATCCATAAACATCCATAAAAATCCATTAACATCCATAAACATCCATTAACATTCACTAAACATTCACTAAACAATGAGAGATTCACCGGAAGATCGCTTGAATCCCCGGCGTTCCACACCCGGCGTTCGCCGGTCCCTCGACCAGGTCCTATCCCAGGTTGGTCTCGAGAAGGGAGCTTGCGAGCTGCACGGCAGCAGCGGAAAACGTGTTCCGCGAGCTGCGGGTGGTGGTTGTTTTTTGTGATGGTAAAACACCTAGGTGAAACACCCTGGAAAGACCGAGTTTTCTGGTTTATTTATGAGTTATGAGTGTTAAAAGACAATTTATAGTTTGAAGTAACATCAACAGACATAACCAGAATAATTTGAATGCAAACATAATAGTTTAACCATCGACAAGTGGTATTCTGGGGTGTTGTCAACATGAAACACACCAGATTCATTCGGAACTCACCAGAAATCGAGCTTGGATACCAGTGGTACCAGCACGACAAGTTTGGAATTTAAGCAGTACAATATGGAGATTGATATAATAGTTCTGGGTAAATTATAACGACCTCACTGCGACCGAGCCCTGGAATCATGGTTTATTTGAGGGAAATCATCCCCAAATGGCCGAACCATTCAGGTTAGTGAATTATTATAATTTACCCAGATAGTTGGTGTTGGTTTACGCAATCAACAATAGAACGATATGGATGTAGGTACTTAACCCAACAAATGAATGTGTCTGAAAATCAGGGATAGCCAAAATGGTTATTTCGATAAGGACCAGCACCATGGAAGTTTAGAATCAAACGCAACATCCCGCGGAGAGCAATCCTGGTCTGCAGATGTCGCTAAGAATACTGAATAGACCTACCCGAGGGTGGTAAACGTCTACATAACTATGGAAAAATCAACGAACTTTCTATGGCCATTTTGAATAGCAACCTGTTAGTTTACCAGAGGATAAACCATGAACCATCCCCAGTCTCACTTTCCAATTGGCCGTGTTGTTTTTTTTTTCCAAAACCATGCAATAGTTGAGGTTTTATGATGTTTTATGCTTGGATTGTCCATATCACATCATATCACCAATGCTGACCGGCTGCGTGTTTGCAGGTTGGATTTGTGTGTATGCTGCATGTGTATGGCCGATCGAAAAAACATCGGAACAGAACCCTTTCGTCGGCGCGAATTCATTTATTCTCACGGAAGTGCCAAAATTATTGAGCCCCCAAACAAAGGAAACATTTTCGCAATTTTGCCAAATTACCATTAAGAGGCATTGATTAAAAAACATATGAGCCACCTTCTAAACCCTTGCGTTCATGTTGAAGAAGGGGCGTGGCGTAAGCAAAACTCTAATGAGCGTAAGCCAGCGTAAGCTCAGCGTAAGACAAGATGTCCGCGTAAGCAAAACGTGTGTGCGCGTAAGCAAAACGTAAGCACCAAGGTAAGCATTTCCCTATTTGGTGCCAGGATACAAGACATTTAGATACATTTAGGACATGGCTCTGGGTTTATCATTGGGTTTACTTGTGTGAGAGGGTATACCCTCTGAAATTTAACGTAACTATGGAAAATCACCATTTATAGTGAAATTTCCCATGAAAAATTGTGATTTTCCATAGTTACGTTAAATTACCAGAGGGTACCCAAATCCATTTGTTCATCATCATCTTAAAGATGCCATTTTGGGGGGATGCAAAATTTTCAGACCCACAAATAGTCGACTGCTGGGTTGTATATGATCCCGGTGATATCCCCATGAACATCCCTATTATGGTCAATCTAATCCAATTTTCGCAATTTTTAGATTATACCCTATTTTCTAAGGGTTTTTTTTCGGATTATTAGGGTACACAAAAAAAACAGTCAATCTAATCCTTTTTGTTTTTTAGGAAATAACAATTACCCTCCAGAAACCACACATAGCAATGGGAAATCTCCTATAAAGTGGGACCCCCTCCAGTTATGGTTATAAACCCATGAATACTATAGTAAACCCATTAACTATAGTTATTTGCGTACCATGTTTACCAGTTCGTGAAATTGTAGTTATTAGTTCACCCCAACTTTTCACGCGTTCTCGCTATCACGGGGGCACCACGACGTGTATGGTGCATGGTGCATCTCCCAGCCACGCCGAGGATCCCCCCAACCGCAAGACGTTGGGGCGCTCAGTGCTGGTGGTTTTTCGGTTGCGGTTCAGATGGCTTCAGATGGCTTCGGCTTCGGTTTGGATTCTGAGTGATTCCAAGTTGTTGGATCTATCCTAGCAAGAATGGAATCACTTTGAGAATCACTTTTTCGAATCACTAGGAATCATTCAGAATCACTAAGTGATTCCATTCACTGCTTGGTACTGGAACATGGCTGGATTATGACTTTCCATAAATTTTAAGGGAATGTCATAATCCCAACTGACGAACTCACTCCATGATTTTTCAGAGGGGTAGGTTGGTCAACCACCAACCAGCAAGTGATTCCATTCACCACTGAAGGAAGGCCGGATTCTGAGGAATCGCATCCCATGCAGCGTCGTGGCTTTCTTCACGGGGGATAACATGGGACAACCCGATAAATGAAATGGTAAGTTTAATTTGGACAATTATGATGATAATATATGATAATCCATTAGATGTTGGATTACGTCATTTTCAGACAAAGGAGTTTATCCCATGTTGTATCAATTAAGAAGACGGAATTAACCCTTAAATCATGAATTTCCGAATTTCGTGATAGGAATTCAGTTCCCTAACATGTTGAGAGTGGGCAATAAGTGAATATGATGCATCATTATACATCCTGTTCGCAATTTGGATGAGTTCCATTTGGTTGATGAATTACATACAGTATTGCGTTCGATCAATTTCTTGGTATGCATGCGCCATATTTGTAAAGATGTTATTCAAATAACATTTTGGATGGACCAATTAATGTCAACCCTGGATTAATAAACATCTAGGCCTCTAGGCCGTTTAATTGGGAAGGTACTGTACCATTTATTTAAGTATCAAATTGGGTACCATGACTATTGGGGGCAATAGCCCACTAATTGTCATAAACCATGGATCCATGTCTCATCCGGGGTCGACATTAATGACCTCTCAATTCCTGGTTCGACATCCTGGCTGGCGCCACAGCAAGGGCAAGGATCAGGATCCAGGATCAATTTGTGTCATCTGGAGCTGTACCCAACCACTTTTTGCTGCCCCTGTTTGTTGCTTAATGTTGCTGATCTACCCAGTCAAACACCGTAAGAACTTTGTTTACTTGAAAATCACCCACTTAACTCGATGGGTTTTCGCAGCAGATTTCGCTGCCACAGTTGTAACAACACGTTGCACGCGAGCAAAACCAACCCAACATTCAAAAAAATGTGCCTGAACAGTCTGCCTTTTCAGCTCAGCAGGAGTGGATGTTGTACAAGTTCGATTGGATATCACATAGGTAACATAACACTGGATGGTTCTTGAACAAATCTTTGATTTCTGGCCACGAGCGCAAGCCGCTCGAACCCAATTCGAAACCAGAAACCCAATAGATCAGGTTAGGCAATTTGCTGCCTGATATGTCAACCAGAAACATGTCCTTCATCCGTTCATTGTTTTATTCAGACGTATACTCATGACTTTTTATTTCACTTACTGGAATTTTCATGTTCATGTTACCCATAGGATCCATGGTGCTGGTATATATACTAACATAAAGGGGGTATATTGATGGGATCCATGTTACATCATGTTACCATACATACCAGCACCGTTAGGATCCTATGGGTTATTGCATAAACCTTGAGTCATTGGTACATCAATGATTTCTAAAACCAACTTGATTCATTGATTGATTCGTTGTGGTTCTTCGATGAAAATCGGTTCATGGCCTCCTTCATTGCTTCGTTGATTAATTACCCTGCCTGGTAAACGTTTACATAGCTATGAAAAATCACCATCTTCAATAGGTAAATCAACGATTTCTATGGGCCATGTTCAAGTTCGCAATCTGTTAATCATAACCAGAGGGTAACTTCTCTTCCATGAAATAAATTGGTTTATAAACCCTATGAAAACATCCATGAAAACTAGTTCCTTACGTCTACTATAAACATCCATAAACCTTAGTAATACCAGAGGGTAGTTCATTTTTCTTCGTTGATTCCTGGATTCAATGGATTGATTAAATTGAAACCGGAAACCATCGAATTTCCCATTAAGATCATGGGGCTTTCCTGTAAATTTTCCCCCAAAAAAACAATCCGTTGATGGATATATACATATATATAATATCATATTAGTACGATTAACATTGATTAACCATATATTAACCATATAATAACCATATATTCACCCATTTGTGGTTCATTTTTCTTCACGCCCTGCGGTGTTTTTTGTGAAGTGTCCACCAGGCCCATGACTTCACCCAAGATGCTGCGTTTAGAAGAGGCTTTCTCTGTTGGACTGTTCAACATCATCAACATGTCCAAAAAAGTGGTAAACATGTGATAACGAAATAACAAAGAAGTAAACATGTGATTCAGACAAAAATAGCAGATGGTAAACATGTGATAGACCATAAATTTTAAAAAATGATAAACATATGTGATAAAGAAAATACAAAGAAGTAAAGATGTGACAAAGACAATAGAAATTATTCATGTGGTTTTTCAAATGGGATCATCGTTAACCAAGAAGCAGTGTCATCCTGTCGTTCAGGTGTGTCCCAAACTGCATGGGATCGCCAATGATGGATCCTGATTCCATCATTGGCTTTCTCCAATCAAACTTTTCTGCTACTACCATGCACAAATAGCTTCCGGTGGCATGAAAACAACGCTTTACTTACTGTTCCGCATGTTTATCAAGGTTAGACATTCCATACGCATGTATGTAATGTCTCTCTCTCTCTCTCTACATGTGAATACAATTTATTGTATATATTTATATGACCCGTCATATACACACATAAGAATATAGGCATGCACGTAAATATACATGTAAAACATCAGCACAGGTGCTTTTGGTATGGCAACATGGGTGCAGTATTTTTGGGGAGGGCAGTGTTTAATGTCTTTGAGTGCGGCTACATGGCATTACCCCGCCAGCACGAAACCCTCAAGTCAGCGCTTAGTAATGTTCCGGAATGGGATTGCCCAGGAATGGGGCATATCATGGTATATATAATATATATATAATATAATATAATATAATATAATATAATATAATATAATATAATATAATATAATATATACATATAATATATACATATAATATATACATATAATATATATATAATATATATATAATATCCAAAGATGGCCATGTATGTAGGAACATGATACCCTCTGGTAAATTAACAGTTGGATCCTGAAAATAAGCAACCCATTTTGAGTGGTTTCACCAGTCTTCCAAGCCCGACAACTGCCAGGGGGGACTCCATTTTCAGACCCCGAGGATTCATCTATTTTGCTGCTAGGGGTACCATGGTTTCGCCCCCTTGGCCGTTTCTGCGGATGCTGGTGAGATAAGGCCATGAAATATCCCCATTAGATCCATGAAAATCACATATTGAATCCTGATGTCCGCAACTTTCTTGAAAAAAATCTCACAGTTCGAATCCTCCAAAAAAGACTTCTCCACCATGTTCACCGGTGGTTTTTCCTGCCCTCCGGAACCGGATCAGGCGGGACGTGTGGACAACGGCTCGCAACTGGATCAACTCGATGAGGATTTCGACGAGGCCGAAGATGCTGGGAGAGCTATGCAGAGCGATAGTCATGGCCTGGTTGGTCCTTGAAGCTTCAAAAGTTGATTCAAAAGATTTCAAAACAATCTGTACAAAACATAGAGATCTACATGATCGACATGTGGATTTCTACGCACGTATTCAAAGTAAAATGGACCTTGATCCAAGAATATAGAACACTGATTCAATGAATATGAGTAGTGGTCAGATATAATGTGGATCATCATCATCATCATCATCATCATCATCATCATCATCATCATCATCATCCATGAATTGGGAATCCCTATTTGCCAACCAGTACTTCATGGAATGAATTTGCGGGTTTGAGTCACACTGCTCAGTTGCTTTAGTTTCACCCATCAAACTATATGGAATATTATGGAATATATCTACCATAAACCATAGTTGCCTTCGAGAAGTTTGCATTCGAAGCTAAGCATTTGGGTAGCTGGAACAGATCAAGAATGGAGATCTTCCGGAAAAGTGATCTTTTAAGCACCGGGTTAGCTTAAACAACTATGGCACTATGGATGTTTATGGTGATATATTTGATATATTTAATCTAAGTATATGGTTTACCTCTAACTATGGTTTTATTGTTATATATATATACATATATATATATATATTCCACAAGGATATCCCAAGCTTCTGAGATAAATCGGATCCGTGGCCCTTTAGACGCCAGGAATTGGGAGAAGATCCCAAGTGGGTGCCGTGGCGGCAAGCGCCGCATTTTTTTGTTTAACACCCAGTGGTCCAAGTCATGGATGAGAAAAAAATTCTTCGAGGGACAACCTGGTGCTTTGGAACATGTTTTACCCTCTGGTAATTTGTTACATAGCTATTGAAAATGGTGATTTATAGTGGATTTTCCCATTGAAAATGGTGAATGTCAAAATAGCGAACTGGAAGCCATGGCCCAGTCGAAAGTTCGTGGATTTTCCCATTGAACATGGTGATTTTCTTTCCATAGTTATGTAAACGTTTACCAGAGGGTACTTTCCCCCATGAGTTGGGATGATGATCCAATCTGACGAACTCATATTTTTCAGGGGGGTTGAAAACCACCAAAATTAGGTATCTAAATTTATCTAAAATTAATCAGGTTTTATATAAAAACTATGGTGACGATATAGATATTTCTTAGATTTATATAAGAACTATGTATAAGAACTATGGTGACTTATGGGGGGGTCCAGCATTATAGGACACCACATGACATGTTTTTTTTTCCGGTTTCCCGTTTGGAGACCATCATCACCATCATCCCTACAATGTGAGGCCCCCCCAGTGATGTTAGTTGGTTTTTAAGCCCCAGTAACTATAGTTATTTGCGTACCATAAACCATAGTGAAATTGGAGTTATGTTCACCAACTTAGCTATCAAACGGGGGCCCCACATTGTAAGAAGTTTTTCGCTGCTCAAAGACTTAGAGCCACCAAAGATGGAAGCCCAATAAATGGGCCATCGGCTGGGGCCCCGAGTCCACCATCACTTCTTAACTCCAGGCCGATGTCAGAATCAGCTGGCGGTGAGCATGATATGTGTATTTATATATATATATCACCATACCATATAATCATAATTATATATATATACATATATAATAATCAACATGATACGTATCTATATATATATATATAATCAATCAATATACGTGCTTGTTTTTGCAGGGTAAGATCCACGATGGAGCCCAAAGTAGCAATTTTGGGAAGGCAAACAATAATAACAATCTTCCCACCCATGGCAATGGTGATACCCACGTGATACCCACGTGATACCCACGGATGTGAGCAGCAATTGCCCATTTTTCGATCGCCGATTTTGTTCATCAACCAATCGGAACGGGCAGATCATGAAGATGGCCAGCTTAAAATTTGTATGAAAGTGCTAGTTGCAAACTGATTAGTGATTAGTGCTGTGAACGTTATTATATCATATATAGGATATCACACCTGGGGGGACATACTAAACATAGTTTTTAAACTGCGTATGGATTGTGATGATTGTGATGCGCTTCGAGTCCAAGTACATCTACTGGCAGTACTATACAGTAATCAAATGTTTTGAGAATCTTCTTTCCAGGAGATTGCAGGGTGGAAGATTCGTTCCTTTCTTCGTTCCTAAAAACCATCCCTTTTTGGGGCATGACTTGAGCCATGAGCAGCTGTATCATGCTGTATTTACATCGTAAAACACAGACGAGAATGACCAGACAAACTTAGAGGATTAAGGTCATGAGGATAATGCAGATCATATCAGTGAGCATATACTTAAATATGTAGTGATATGATACTAATATGGGTAAAGTATATATATATATAATAGTAATATATTATGTATATATTTATATAATTTATCTACATATTTATTAGTCACAATTACATGTTCTTGATTGAACCCACCATTGGATTTGTTGAATTCACATACTGTTACTTCCATATCACATCGAAAAGAAGAAAGCCATGCCGGTGTTTCTCAAATTTATATGTTGTGGTACCCCACACCATCCATGGTCCCCATTGAAAATGACAAATTCTCGATGATTTAGGGGTATTCCATGACTTTTGACATCTCCATGCACCCCCATCTTCGGTACGAACACCGTTGCGCAATTTTTTCTATGCAAGGTGCGCACCCGCACAATGCCTGCTGCTGTGAATCTCAAAGCACAGGCGCAAGATGGCACCGGGGTGCGCAGACCTGGAAGAAGATGAATGGAAGACCAAACATGTTGGTTTATTGCTGGGTTTATGGAAGTTTAAAATGTTTAAGTAATAACTTAACATGGCGTTTTCCCAACTACTAGTATCATAAGATATAATATGATATGACTACTGTAATATTCTAGTTAATGTGGTGTTTACCCAATGCCAGAAACCATCCCCTCACCAGAGATGGGTGGTATCAAAACTAGAGGTTTATGGCATTAGGTTTACCACGTAGGTACTCTGTTCATGGGTGATTTTTCTGACACCTGGGTTTTCTGACTCGACCAACCATTGACCTTAAACAATGGGGAGATCATGGATTTTTCTCGCCGACAAGTTGTCAG
Source organism: Cladocopium goreaui (assembly GCA_947184155.2). Taxonomy (NCBI): domain Eukaryota; class Dinophyceae; order Suessiales; family Symbiodiniaceae; genus Cladocopium; species Cladocopium goreaui. Next base: position 309,413 of record CAMXCT020002480.1, on the reverse strand, counting down.
ATTGGGATGACATGGAGTGTAACTGGCATTAAATGTGAGAGAAAGTGGTTCTTAACCACTTACCCTCTGGTGAACTAACATAGCAATGGAAAATCACAATTTTTAATGGGAAAATCCACTATAAATGGCCATTTTCAATTGCTATGTTAGTTCACCAGAGGGTAGCCAGCTTCAATTATAATTGTCATACTAGTCTACACTGAAATTATAAAAACTTCATTATAATCTCACCACGACCTAAACATGATCATCATCCTAACATGATTTTTTTCTCTTTGAATCGTTTTTTTTTTGTGACCTGCCTGGAGGGATAATCAAGATGATCTCTGCATGTTGGTCATGGATTTCCAGCTGGCTATGGCTGGGTCTGGATTTCGATGATTTTGACATGTAGCCTCTGGTGATTAATGGTGATTAATGGTGATCAATGATGATTAATGATAGTTAATGGGATTCACCCTCTGGTTATGTCAAAATAGCGAACTGGAAAATGACCATAGAAAGTTCGTGGATTTTCCCATGAATCATGGTGATTTTCCAGTTCGCTATGTAACAAATTACTAGAGGGTACTTGAACATATTCTAAAGAGAATCATGTTCAGCATACTATCAATACTATCAAATGATACTGAAAAAGTGTCTCATAGTTTCGATATACGAAATATGATGCCCCAAAGGATTTTTTCATGTATCATGTACATGGACATATGGATACATATGGTATATTTCAATATATCATATCTATCATCTATCTATATATGTCAGCCATCTCCCTATCCATCTGTTAGAAAATAGGCCTCTCCAGGTGTAGTCCATGGGGCCATATGGGGCCCCACCTTGTAGTTTGAAACCGCTTGAGTCGCGGTTTTTAGATCTCCATTTTGCCGTTGTTTTTTTTGAGGTGATTTCTATAAGGTATGGATCAAGTCGAGGTGTTAGACGGTTCATACATGTTCATACTACAAGATATTGGCTTTTCATAGATGGTTACACTTAAGACTAGACACTTTCCAATCAGATTTTGAACTTTGACCATCGGGTGTCAGGCGGCACAAGCCGCTGCAGCAGGCGGGATCCAACGATCCAAATCGGGAACAAGGAATCGTTTCTACGCGGAACCATGCGTCCATGCAAGGTCCATGTAAGGAATGATCACCGTTTTTTTTTTTGTAACCCAGAAAACTTTTAGATTTCGTTTGATGGTTTGTTTTTCAGACTTTTCTCGGGGATTACACTACTCTTCAGATTATTACCGTTTATATATGTTTACATTAAATCTTCATTAATATAACACATGAAGCGCTTAAACAACCCAGTAAGTTCTAAATCCACAATTCCAAATAGCTGGAAACATCCACTTTTCAACCAATTCTCAGAGATGGTTTCCGAATAATACGAACAAATGGTATGACAAGACCAAATATCGTGGGTTCTCCTTTTTCTTGTATGGACTCCTACCTAAATTATTTGAAATTGATGAAATGGCATTTATGTTTAATTCGATCAACATCCCATGTCCACATACCATATTGATCTAAAAAAAGCCTAAGAGCAACATGCCTGGAAACTTGATGTTTTACCCATAGGATCCATGTATGGTATATATGCTAACATTGGGGGTATATTCATGGTAAATTTTACCATATATAGCATACATGGATCCTATGTTTTAGATAAATTGCCTTAATTTGAGAACTGTGAGGTATGATACAACCTCGTAAACACGTCCATCTGGATCATCCAGGACGACGCTGGTTCTTTCCTGCTACCAAGCCCGCGCCCATTTGCTGAACCATTCTCGGCCAATACCGTATTTCAATGATGTATTTTATACATCAACCCAGAGGTTTACTATGGTCAGTATCCAGACTTAATCCCCCCATAGCAATTGTTACAATAGATCCCCAATCTATCCCTATATTCAACTATTCTCTACGAATTATAAAATTAGCTTCTATAATATTTTAGTCCTATATAATTCATATATTTAATTTAAACAACCTCACTGTTCTCCCGAACCCTGCAATGATGTTTAGTAGGGGCAATTATTCCAGCCGAAGATTTCAGGTGAAATATCATAGTCTCAGATTCATCGAGTTTATTTAAAAAAAAAATGGTGAAGTACATGTAGACAGTTACCCTCTGGTTATGTCAAAATAGCATAAAATAGCTATTGAAGCCATGGCCATAGAAATAGTACCCTCTGGTAAACATACAAAAAGCTATTGAAAATGGCCATTTATAGTGGATTTACCCATTAATAGCATGGTGATTTTCCATAGTTATGTAAACGTTTACCAGAGGGTAAGATCATCTAAGTGACATGACTGTATTGGTGTTTCTTATGTCACGATACCAGTAATTCGAAAGATTGTTTCCCAACTTCCTTTGATTATACGGTAACAACATTTAAATATGTGGAGGGCGGGCCAGATCGCGAGGCCCAGGAGGTAGTATAAAAATGCCAGTTCGTATATTTAAATGTAGTTCTCGTAGGTATATCATACCCTCCAGTAGTCAAACCATATCCTGGTGGAAAATCCATGATCCGCAGGCGATCGCCCCACCCCGTCTGTGGCCAGTACGGCTGACACCGCCGGAAGGTCAGAGAAGGCCCGGCCCGTGGTGTTCGTCGGTGGAGACCCTTGGGGAATGAAACATGGCTAAGAGTCAAAACCATGGCACCCTAGGTACATCTAGATACCCTAAGTATCCCTAAGTCATAGCTGGTTAAAATTCATGTTTATTCCCCGTGTCATATGGTAATCATTGTGATCATAATTGGTTTTGGTATGTTTTGGTTAAATTGGTTCATGTGTTTTTTTTCCCCAGTAATAATATAATATAATAATAATACGTTTTGACCCATTCCCGCACGGCAATGGAACATCTCTCATTTATAAATGTGTTTACCATCAAGGCCTCCATTTTTCGGGATTTTCCATTGCCATGTTTGATCACCGGGTCCGGTACATGCTGGTTGAATTCGCAAGTTTACAGCTAGAGATTCACATAAGAACATATTTTGATACATCTCCGGAGATGTCCTTCGAATCTGGGTCGCTTCAAATGATTCAAATGGACCATATATGGAGGAACATATTTGGTTGCGACCTCTGTTTTAGAGTGTTTTTGAATGATCTGGATCAATTCTGGTTGAATGGGCCAGTAAGGTATCAAAAATGAAGCTCTGAAAATTCCATACTTTCAGGGAGGTACATCCTGCGATTTGGGGCCGTTTCTCGTACCTCCAACTTGCATCAACTTGCGCCACGTATACCCTGAACAGCCTTGAGAGTTGTCAAATAATATGTTGAGTCCAGTTCAAGACCTACATGACACATGTGTGGGTTTCAAATTTGGGTGAATTGCGACTGAGTTTGTGAGTTCTTTTCTCTAAATTGCAAAGCGACTGCTTTGATGATATGACCAAGAAACAACACCTAGACCGACCATTTTTGTTGATGGATTATTGAGTAATTAATTATTTGTGAATTTCCACAAAGAGAATATGCACTTTGGATTTATTTTTCTCAATTTGAGATTTAATTTCCCAAAGACAGTTGGAGAAAAAAATTAATGATTCTTTGGATTTAAAATGATTTAAATCACTAATCACTAATAATCTAATAGATTTTTTTTCTCAATTTGCACTATCACTAATAATTTCCCAAAGACAGTTGGTCATTCGGAATGACTTATCCATTCAGACTGAGCAAATGTTGGGACGTTAAGCACTGCAACTGGCTGGGGATGGTGACTGGTAAATCTTGGCAAATGGCTGGTGACTGGGCGTTCTGGATGATATTTGTTTGGGCATTTTTTAAAGCCGTAAGTAGAGGAATTATATAATTTATGGTTGGTTTATCCCTATTAAAGCCATTGGAAGGTGAATATAGGTGAATCATATTTTGAGTATTCATGTTCCATTATAATTCACCTTTGATTCAGCAGAGGATCACAAACACACACTTATTGCTTTGTTTCTGGGCAAACGAGGACCGGACCTAAAAAACAACGCATTTTTACGTGTTGAACGCCAGAAATCTCCAGAAACTTCCAGAAAATCGTCGAGGCAAACGTGTCATGAATGATGCCCGAAAATGACTGGTTTCTTTTTTTACCTTACTGAGCCTGCTGAACCAGCCACCCAGTCAACATGGTCTGGGGTTGTTCATCCGAAACAGGCTCGTGCTCAATACCAAGCATTACGTGAACAAGTAACAGTTGGACCCTGAAAATGACCAATTTATAGTGGTTTCACTAGTCTTCCAAACCCAACAACTGCCAGGGTCCAACTGTTAATTTACCAGAGGGTAAGGGGATCAAAATTCGGCCACTTGATCTGCCATGGCAATCTTTTCTCAAAAATCCCATTTTTCAGTGACACATCGCCACGAAAATGCCGTACAT